>JAQJVK010000096.1:0-600000 GCA_035578135.1 Flexamia atlantica | reverse complement strand
GACAAAAATAAATAACGTCACAAAATACATAACGTCAAAAAAATAAATGAGGTCACAAAATACATAACGTCACAAATATAAATGACGTCACAAATATTAATACATAACGTCACAAAAATAAATGACGTCACAAAATACATAACGTCACAAATATAAATGACGTCAAAAAAATAAATGACGTCACAAAATACATAACGTCACAAAAATAAATAACGTCACAAAATACATAACGTCACAAAAATAAATGAGGTCACAAAATACATAACGTCACAAAAATAAATGACGCCACAAAATACATAACGTTACAAAATACATAACGTCATAAAAATAATTGACGTCACAAAATACATAACGTCACAAAAATAAATGACGTCACAAAATACATAACGTCACAAAAATAAATGACGTCACAAAATACATAACGTCACAAAAATAAATGACGTCACAAAATACAAAACGTCACGAAAACAAATGACGTCACAAAAAACATAACGTCACAAAAATAAATGACGTCACAAAATACATAACGTCACAAAAATAAATGACGTCACAAAAATTAATTACGTCACAAAATTCCTAACGTCACAAAAATAAATGACGTCACATAATACATAACGTCAAAAAAATAAATGACGTCACAAAATACATAACGTCACAAAAATGAATGACGTCAAAAAATACATAACGTCACAAAAATAAATGACGTCACAAAATACATAACGTCACAAAAATAAATGACGTCACAAAATACATAACGTCACAAAAATAAATGACGTCACAAAATAAATAACGTCACAAAAATAAATGACGTCACAAAATACATAACGTCACAAAAATAAATGACGTCACAATAATAAATGACGTCACAAAATACTTAACGTCACAAAAATAAATGACGTCACAAAATACATAACGTCACAAAATACATAACGTCACAAAAATAAATGACGTCACAAAATACATAACGTCACAAAAATAAATGACGTCACAAAATACATAACGTCACAAAAATAAATGACGTCACAAAATAAATAACGTCACAAAAATAAATGACGTCACAAAATACATAACGTCACAAAAATAAATGACGTCACAATAATAAATGACGTCACAAAATACTTAACGTCACAAAAATAAATGACGTCACAAAATACATAACGTCACAAAAATAAATGACGTCACAAAATACATAACGTCACAAAAATAAATGACGTCACAAAATACACAACGTCACAAAAATAAATGACGTCACAAAAATACATAACGTCACAAAAAACATAACGTAACAAAAATTAATGACGTCACAAAATACATAACGTCACAAAAATAAATGGCGTCACAAAATACATAACGTCACAAAAATAAAGGACGTCACAAAAATTAATGACGTCACAAAATACATAACGTCACAAAAATAAATGACGTCACAAAATACATAACGTCAAAAAAATAAATGACGTCACAAAAATTAATGACGTCACAAAATACATAACGTCACAAAAATAAATGACGTCACAAAATACATAACGGCACAAAAATAAATGACGTCACAAAAATTAATGACGTCACAAAATACATAACGTCACAAAAATAAATGACGTCACAAAATACATAACGTCAAAAAAATAAATGACGTCACAAAAATTAATGACGTCACAAAATACATAACGTCACAAAAATAAATGACGTCACAAAATACATAACGGCACAAAAATAAATGACGTCACAAAATACCTAACGTCACAAAAAGAAATGACATCACAAAATACATAACGTCACAAAAATAATTGACGTCATAAAATACATAACGTCACAAAAATAATTGACGTCACAAAATACATAACGTCACAAAAATAAATGAGGTCACAAAATACATAACGTCACAAATATAAATGACGTCACAAATATTAATACATAACGTCACAATAATAAATGACGTCAGAAAATACATAACGTCACAAATATAAATGACTTCGCCAAATACATAACGTCACAAAAATAAATGAGGTCACAAAATACATAACGTCACAAAAATAAATGACGTCAAAAAATACATAACGTCACAAAAATAAATGACGTCACAAAATACATAACGTCACAATAATAAATGACGTCACAAAATACATAACGTCACAAAAATAAATGACGTCACAAAATACATAACGTCACAAAAATAAATGACTTCGCAAAATACATAACGTCACAAAAATAAATGAAGTCACAAAATAAATAACGTCACAAAAATAAATGAGGTCACAAAATACATAACGTCACAAATATAAATGACGTCACAAAATACATAACGTCAGAAAAATAAATGACGTCACAAAATACATAACGTCACAAAAATAAATGACGTCACAAAAATTAATAACGTCACAAAATACATAACTTCACAAAAATAAATGACGTCACAAAATACACAACGTCACAAAAATAAATGACGTCACAAAATACATAACGTCACAAAAATAAATAACGTCACAAAATACATAACGTCACAAAAATAAATGAGGTCACAAAATACATAACGTCACAAATATAAATGACGTCACAAATATTAATACATAACGTCACAAAAATAAATGACGTCACAAAATACATATGTCACAAATATAAATGACGTCACAAAAATAAATGACGTCACAAAAAACAAAACGTCACAAAAACAAATGACTTCACAAAATAAATAACGTCACAAAAATAAATGACGTAACAATAATAAATGACGTCACAAAATACATAACGTCACAAAAATAAATGACGTCACAAAATACATAACGTCACAAAATACATAACGTCACAAAAATAAATGACGTCACAAAAGACATAACGTCACAAATATAAATGACGACACAAAAATAAATGACGTCACAAAATACATAACGTCGACAAAAATAAATAACGTCACAAAATACATAACGTCAAAAAAATAAATGAGGTCACAAAATACATAACGTCACAAATATAAATGACGTCACAAATATTAAAAAAATAACGTCACAAAAATAAATGACGTCACAAAATACATAACGTCACAAATATAAATGACGTCAAAAAAATAAATGACGTCACAAAATACATAACGTCACAAAAATAAATAACGTCACAAAATACATAACGTCACAAAAATAAATGAGGTCACAAAATACATAACGTCACAAAAATAAATGACGCCACAAAATACATAACGTTACAAAATACATAACGTCATAAAAATAATTGACGTCACAAAATACATAACGTCACAAAAATAAATGACGTCACAAAATACATAACGTCACAAAAATAAATGACGTCACAAAATACATAACGTCACAAAAATAAATGACGTCACAAAATACAAAACGTCACGAAAACAAATGACGTCACAAAAAACATAACGTCACAAAATTAAATGACGTCACAAAATACATAACGTCACAAAAATAAATGACGTCACAAAAATTAATTACGTCACAAAATTCCTAACGTCACAAAAATAAATGACGTCACATAATACATAACGTCAAAAAAATAAATGACGTCACAAAATACATAACGTCACAAAAATGAATGACGTCAAAAAATACATAACGTCACAAAAATAAATGACGTCACAAAATACATAACGTCACAAAAATAAATGACGTCACAAAATACATAACGTCACAAAAATAAATGACGTCTTAAAATACATAACGTCAAAAAAATAAATGACGTCACAAAATACATAACGTCACAAAAATAAATGACGTCACAAAATACATAACGTCACAAAAATAAATGACGTCACAAAATACATAACGTCACAAAAATAAATGACGTCACAAAAATTAATTACGTGACAAAATACATAACGTCACAAAAAGAAATGACGTCACAAAATACATAACGGCACAAAAATAAATGACGTCACAAAATACCTAACGTCACAAAAAGAAATGACGTCACAAAATACATAACGTCACAAAAATAATTGACGTCACAAAATACATAACGTCACAAAAATAATTGACGTCACAAAATACATAACGTCACAAAATTATTTGACGTCACAAAATACATAACGTAACAAATATAAATGACGTCACAAAAATAAATGACGTCACAAAATACATAACGTCACAAAAATAAATAACGTCACAAAATACATAACGTCACAAAAATAAATGAGGTCACAAAATACATAACGTCAAAAATATAAATGACGACACAAATATTAATACATAACGTCACAAAAATAAATGACGTCACAAAATACCTAACGTCACAAATATAAATGACGTCACAAAAATAAATGACGTCACAAAATACATAACGTCACAAAAATAAATAACGTCACAAAATACATAACGTCACAAAAATAAATGAGGTCACAAAATACATAACGTCACAAAAATAAATGACGCCACAATATACATAACGTCACAAAAATAAATGACGTCACAAAATACAAAACGTCACAAAAACAAATGACGTCACAAAATACATAACGTCACAAAAAAAAATGACGTCACAAAATGACGTCACAAAATACATAACGTCACAAAAATTAATGACGTCACAAAATGACGTCACAAAATACATAACGTCACAAAAATTAATGACGTCACAAAATACATAACGTCACAAAAATAAATGACGTCACAAAATACATAACGTCACAAAAATAAATGACGTCACAAAATACGTAACGTCACAAAAATAAATGACGTCACAATAATAAATGACGTCAAAAAATACATAACGTCACAAAAATAAATGACGTCACAAAATACATAACGTCACAAAAATAAATGACGTCACAAAATACATAACGTCACAAAAATAAATGACGTCACAAAATACATAACGTCACAAAAATAATTGACGTCATAAAATACATAACGTCACAAATATAAATGACGTCACAAAAATAAATGACGTCACAAAATACATAACGTCACAAAATAAATAACGTCACAAAATACATAACGTCACAAAAATAAATGAGGTCACAAAATACATAACGTCACAAATATAAATGACGTCACAAATATTAATACATAACGTCACAAAAATAAATGACGTCAGAAAATACATAACGTCACAAATATAAATGACGTCACAAAAATAATTGACGTCACAAAATACATAACGTCACAAAAATAAATAACGTCACAAAATACATAACGTCACAAAAATAAATGAGGTCACAAAATACATAACGTCACAAAAATAAATGACGTCACAAAAATTAATAACGTCACAAAATACATAACTTCACAAAAATAAATGACGTCACAAAATACACAACGTCACAAAAATAAATGACGTCACAAAATACATAACGTCACAAAAATAAATAACGTCACAAAAAAAAAACGTCACAAAAATAAATGAGGTCACAAAATACATAACGTCACAAATATAAATGACGTCACAAATATTAATACATAACGTCACAAAAATAAATGACGTCACAAAATACATATGTCACAAATATAAATGACGTCACAAAAATAAATGACGTCACAAAAAACAAAACGTCACAAAAACAAATGACGTCACAAAATAAATAACGTCACAAAAATAAATGACGTAACAATAATAAATGACGTCACAAAATACATAACGTCACAAAAATAAATGACGTCACAAAATACATAACGTCACAAAATACATAACGTCACAAAAATAAATGACGTCACAAAAGACATAACGTCACAAATATAAATGACGACACAAAAATAAATGACGTCACAAAATACATAACGTCGACAAAAATAAATAACGTCACAAAATACATAACGTCACAAAAATAAATGAGGTCACAAAATACATAACGTCACAAATATAAATGACGTCCCAAATATTAATACATAACGTCACAAAAATAAATGACGTCACAAAATACATAACGTCACAAATATAAATGACGTCACAAAAATAAATGACGTCACAAAATACATAACGTCACAAAAATAAATAACGTCACAAAATACATAACGTCACAAAAATAAATAACGTCACAAAATACATAACGTCACAAAAATAAATGACGCCACAAAATACATAACGTTACAAAATACATAGCGTCATAAAAATAATTGACGTCACAAAATACATAACGTCACAAAAATAAATGACGTCACAAAATACATAACGTCACAAAAATAAATGACGTCAGAAAATACATAACGTCACAAAAATAAATGACGTCACAAAATACATAACGTCAGAAATATAAATGACGTCACAAAATACATAACGTCAGAAAAATAAATGACGTCACAAAAATTAATAACGTCACAAAATACATAACTTCACAAAAATAAATGACGTCACAAAATACATAACGTCACGAAAATAAATGACGTCACAAAATACATAACGTCACAAAAATAAATAACGTCACAAAATACATAACGTCACAAAAATAAATGAGGTCACAAAATACATAACGTCACAAATATAAATGACGTCACAAATATTAATACATAACGTCACAAAAATAAATGACGTCACAAAATACATATGTCACAAATATAAATGACGTCACAAAAATAAATGACGTTACAAAAAACAAAACGTCACAAAAACAAATGACGTCACAAAATAAATAACGTCACAAAAATAAATGACGTAACAATAATAAATGACGTCACAAAATACATAACGTCACAAAAATAAATGACGTCACAAAATACATAACGTCACAAAATACATAACGTCACAAAAATAAATGACGTCACAAAAGACATAACGTCACAAATATAAATGACGACACAAAAATAAATGACGTCACAAAATACATAACGTCGACAAAAATAAATAATGTCACAAAATACATAACGTCACAAAAATAAATGAGGTCACAAAATACATAACGTCACAAAAATAAATGACGTCACAAAATACATAACGTCACAAAAATAAATGACGTCACAAAATACATAACGTCCAAAAAAATAAATGACGTCACAAAATACATAACGTCACAAAAATAAATGACGTCACAATAATAAATGACGTCATAAAATTCATGACGTCACAAAAATAAATGACGTCACTAAATACATAACGTCACAAAAATAAATGACGTCACAAAATACATAACGTCACAAAAATAAATGACGTCACAAAATACATAACGTCACAAAAATAAATGACGTCACAAAAATACATAACGTCACAAAAAACATAACGTAACAAAAATTAATGACGTCACAAAATACATAACGTCACAAAAATAAATGACGTCACAAAATACATAACGTCACAAAAATAAATGACGTCACAAAATACATAACGTCACAAAAATAAATGACGTCAAAAAATACATAATGTCACAAAACACATATCGTCACAAAAATAAATGACGTCACAAAATACATAATGTCACAAAAATAAATGACGTCACAATAATAAATGACGTCACAGAATACTAAACGTTACAAAAAAATGACTTCACAAAATTCATAACGTCACAAAAATAAATGACGTCACAAAAATTAATGACGTCACAAAATACATAACGTCACAAAAATAAATGACGTCACAAAATACATAACTTAAAAAAAATAAATGACGTCACAAAAATTAATGACGTCACAAAATACATAACGTCACAAAAATAAATGACGTCACAAAATACATAACGGCACAAAAATAAATGACGTCACAAAATACCTAACGTCACAAAAAGAAATGACATCACAAAATACATAACGTCACAAAAATAATTGACGTCATAAAATACATAACGTCACAAAAATAATTGACGTCACAAAATACATAACGTCACAAAAATAAATGAGGTCACAAAATACATAACGTCACAAATATAAATGACGTCACAAATCTTAATACATAACGTCACAAAAATAAATGACGTCAGAAAATACAAAACGTCACAAAAATAAATGACGTCACAAAAATAAATGACGTCACAAAATACATAACGTCACAAAAATAAATAACGTCACAAAATACATAACGTCACAAAAATAAATGAGGTCACAAAATACATAACGTCACAAATATAAATGACGTCACAAATATTAATACATAACGTCACAAAAATAAATGACGTCAGAAAATACATAAAGTCACAAATATAAATGACGTCACAAAAATAAATGACGTCACAAAATACATAACGTCACAAAAATAAATAACGTCACAAAATACATAACGTCACAAAAATAATTGACGTCATAAAATACATAACGTCACAAAAATAAATGACGTCACAAAAATACATAACGTCACAAAAAACATAACGTAACAAAAATTAATGACATCACAAAATACATAACGTCACAAAAATAAATGACGTCACAAAATACATAACGTCACAAAAATAAATGACGTCACAAAATACACAACGTCACAAAAATAAATGACGTCAAAAAATACATAATGTCACAAAACACATATCGTCATAAAAATAAATGACGTCACAAAATACATAACGTCACAAAAATAAATGACGTCACAATAATAAATGACGTCACAGAATACTAAACGTTACAAAAAATGACTTCACAAAATTCATAACGTCACAAAAATAAATGACGTCACAAAAATTAATGACGTCACAAAATACATAACGTCACAAAAATAAATAACGTCACAAAATACATAACGTCACATAAATAAATGAGGTCACAAAATACATAACGTCACAAATATAAATGACGTCACAAATATTAATACATAACGTCACAAAAATAAATGACGTCAGAAAATACATAACGTCACAAATATAAATGACGTCACAAAAATAAATGACGTCACAAAATACATAACGTCACAAAAATAAATAACGTGACTAAATACATAACGTCACAAAAATAAATGAGGTCACAAAATACATAACGTCACAAAAATAAATGACGTCACAAAAATTAATAACGTCACAAAATACATAACTTCACAAAAATAAATGACGTCACAAAATACACAACGTCACAAAAATAAATGACGTCACAAAATACATAACGTCACAAAAATAAATAACGTCACAAAAAAAACGTCACAAAAATAAATGAGGTCACAAAATACATAACGTCACAAATATAAATGACGTCACAAATATTAATACATAACGTCACAAAAATAAATGACGTCACAAAAAACAAAACGTCACAAAAACAAATGACGTCACAAAATAAATAACGTCACAAAAATAAATGACGTAACAATAATAAATGACGTCACAAAATACATAACGTCACAAAAATAAATGACGTCACAAAATACATAACGTCACAAAATACATAACGTCACAAAAATAAATGACGTCACAAAAGACATAACGTCACAAATATAAATGACGACACAAAAATAAATGACGTCACAAAATACATAACGTCGACAAAAATAAATAACGTCACAAAATACATAACGTCACAAAAATAAATGAGGTCACAAAATACATAACGTCACAAATATAAATGACGTCCCAAATATTAATACATAACGTCACAAAAATAAATGACGTCACAAAATACATAACGTCACAAATATAAATGACGTCACAAAAATAAATGACGTCACAAAATACATAACGTCACAAAAATAAATAACGTCACAAAATACATAACGTCACAAAAATAAATGAGGTCACAAAATACATAACGTCACAAAAATAAATGACGCCACAAAATACATAACGTTACAAAATACATAGCGTCATAAAAATAATTGACGTCACAAAATACATAACGTCACAAAAATAAATGACGTCACAAAATACATAACGTCACAAAAATAAATGACGTCAGAAAATACATAACGTCACAAAAATAAATGACGTCACAAAATACATAACGTCAGAAATATAAATGACGTCACAAAATACATAACGTCACAAAAATAAATGACGTCACAAAAATTAATAACGTCACAAAATACATAACTTCACAAAAATAAATGACGTCACAAAATACATAACGTCACGAAAATAAATGACGTCACAAAATACATAACGTCACAAAAATAATTGACGTCATAAAATACATAACGTCACAAAAATAATTGACGTCACAAAATACATAACGTCACAAAAATAAATGAGGTCACAAAATACATAACGTCACAAATATAAATGACGTCACAAATATTAATACATAACGTCACAAAAATAAATGACGTCTGAAAATACAAAACGTCACAAATATAAATGACGTCACAAAAATAAATGACGTCACAAAATACATAACGTCACAAAAATAAATAACGTCACAAAATACATAACGTCACAAAAATAAATGAGGTCACAAAATACATAACGTCACAAATATAAATGACGTCACAAATATTAATACATAACGTCACAAAAATAAATGACGTCAGAAAATACATAACGTCACAAATATAAATGACGTCACAAAAATAAATGACGTCACAAAATACATAACGTCACAAAAATAAATAACGTCACAAAATACATAACGTCACAAAAATAATTGACGTCATAAAATACATAACGTCACAAAAATAAATGACGTCACAAAAATACATAACGTCACAAAAAACATAACGTAACAAAAATTAATGACGTCACAAAATACATAACGTCACAAAAATAAATGACGTCACAAAATACATAACGTCACAAAAATAAATGACGTCACAAAATACATAACGTCACAAAAATAAATGACGTCAAAAAATACATAATGTCACAAAACACATATCGTCACAAAAATAAATGACGTCACAAAATACATAACGTCACAAAAATAAATGACGTCACAATAATAAATGACGTCACAGAATACTAAACGTTACAAAAAAATGACTTCACAAAATTCATAACGTCACAAAAATAAATGACGTCACAAAAATTAATGACGTCACAAAATACATAACGTCACAAAAATAAATAACGTCACAAAATACATAACGTCACATAAATAAATGAGGTCACAAAATACATAACGTCACAAAAATAAATGAGGTCACAAAATACATAACGTCAAAAATATAAATGACGACACAAATATTAATACATAACGTCACAAAAATAAATGACGTCACAAAATACCTAACGTCACAAATATAAATGACGTCACAAAAATAAATGACGTCACAAAATACATAACGTCACAAAAATAAATAACGTCACAAAATACATAACGTCACAAAAATAAATGAGGTCACAAAATACATAACGTCACAAAAATAAATGACGCCACAATATACATAACGTCACAAAAATAAATGACGTCACAAAATACAAAACGTCACAAAAACAAATGACGTCACAAAATACATAACGTCACAAAAAAAAATGACGTCACAAAATGACGTCACAAAATACATAACGTCACAAAAATTAATGACGTCACAAAATGACGTCACAAAATACATAACGTCACAAAAATTAATGACGTCACAAAATACATAACGTCACAAAAATAAATGACGTCACAAAATACATAACGTCACAAAAATAAATGACGTCACAAAATACGTAACGTCACAAAAATAAATGACGTCACAATAATAAATGACGTCAAAAAATACATAACGTCACAAAAATAAATGACGTCACAAAATACATAACGTCACAAAAATAAATGACGTCACAAAATACATAACGTCACAAAAATAAATGACGTCACAAAATACATAACGTCACAAAAATAATTGACGTCATAAAATACATAACGTCACAAATATAAATGACGTCACAAAAATAAATGACGTCACAAAATACATAACGTCACAAAATAAATAACGTCACAAAATACATAACGTCACAAAAATAAATGAGGTCACAAAATACATAACGTCACAAATATAAATGACGTCACAAATATTAATACATAACGTCACAAAAATAAATGACGTCAGAAAATACATAACGTCACAAATATAAATGACGTCACAAAAATAATTGACGTCACAAAATACATAACGTCACAAAAATAAATAACGTCACAAAATACATAACGTCACAAAAATAAATGAGGTCACAAAATACATAACGTCACAAAAATAAATGACGTCACAAAAATTAATAACGTCACAAAATACATAACTTCACAAAAATAAATGACGTCACAAAATACACAACGTCACAAAAATAAATGACGTCACAAAATACATAACGTCACAAAAATAAATAACGTCACAAAAAAAAAAACGTCACAAAAATAAATGAGGTCACAAAATACATAACGTCACAAATATAAATGACGTCACAAATATTAATACATAACGTCACAAAAATAAATGACGTCACAAAATACATATGTCACAAATATAAATGACGTCACAAAAATAAATGACGTCACAAAAAACAAAACGTCACAAAAACAAATGACGTCACAAAATAAATAACGTCACAAAAATAAATGACGTAACAATAATAAATGACGTCACAAAATACATAACGTCACAAAAATAAATGACGTCACAAAATACATAACGTCACAAAATACATAACGTCACAAAAATAAATGACGTCACAAAAGACATAACGTCACAAATATAAATGACGACACAAAAATAAATGACGTCACAAAATACATAACGTCGACAAAAATAAATAACGTCACAAAATACATAACGTCACAAAAATAAATGAGGTCACAAAATACATAACGTCACAAATATAAATGACGTCCCAAATATTAATACATAACGTCACAAAAATAAATGACGTCACAAAATACATAACGTCACAAATATAAATGACGTCACAAAAATAAATGACGTCACAAAATACATAACGTCACAAAAATAAATAACGTCACAAAATACATAACGTCACAAAAATAAATAACGTCACAAAATACATAACGTCACAAAAATAAATGACGCCACAAAATACATAACGTTACAAAATACATAGCGTCATAAAAATAATTGACGTCACAAAATACATAACGTCACAAAAATAAATGACGTCACAAAATACATAACGTCACAAAAATAAATGACGTCAGAAAATACATAACGTCACAAAAATAAATGACGTCACAAAATACATAACGTCAGAAATATAAATGACGTCACAAAATACATAACGTCAGAAAAATAAATGACGTCACAAAAATTAATAACGTCACAAAATACATAACTTCACAAAAATAAATGACGTCACAAAATACATAACGTCACGAAAATAAATGACGTCACAAAATACATAACGTCACAAAAATAAATAACGTCACAAAATACATAACGTCACAAAAATAAATGAGGTCACAAAATACATAACGTCACAAATATAAATGACGTCACAAATATTAATACATAACGTCACAAAAATAAATGACGTCACAAAATACATATGTCACAAATATAAATGACGTCACAAAAATAAATGACGTTACAAAAAACAAAACGTCACAAAAACAAATGACGTCACAAAATAAATAACGTCACAAAAATAAATGACGTAACAATAATAAATGACGTCACAAAATACATAACGTCACAAAAATAAATGACGTCACAAAATACATAACGTCACAAAATACATAACGTCACAAAAATAAATGACGTCACAAAAGACATAACGTCACAAATATAAATGACGACACAAAAATAAATGACGTCACAAAATACATAACGTCGACAAAAATAAATAATGTCACAAAATACATAACGTCACAAAAATAAATGAGGTCACAAAATACATAACGTCACAAAAATAAATGACGTCACAAAATACATAACGTCACAAAAATAAATGACGTCACAAAATACATAACGTCCAAAAAAATAAATGACGTCACAAAATACATAACGTCACAAAAATAAATGACGTCACAATAATAAATGACGTCACAAAATTCATGACGTCACAAAAATAAATGACGTCACTAAATACATAACGTCACAAAAATAAATGACGTCACAAAATACATAACGTCACAAAAATAAATGACGTCACAAAATACATAACGTCACAAAAATAAATGACGTCACAAAAATACATAACGTCACAAAAAACATAACGTAACAAAAATTAATGACGTCACAAAATACATAACGTCACAAAAATAAATGACGTCACAAAATACATAACGTCACAAAAATAAATGACGTCACAAAATACATAACGTCACAAAAATAAATGACGTCAAAAAATACATAATGTCACAAAACACATATCGTCACAAAAATAAATGACGTCACAAAATACATAATGTCACAAAAATAAATGACGTCACAATAATAAATGACGTCACAGAATACTAAACGTTACAAAAAAATGACTTCACAAAATTCATAACGTCACAAAAATAAATGACGTCACAAAAATTAATGACGTCACAAAATACATAACGTCACAAAAATAAATGACGTCACAAAATACATAACTTAAAAAAAATAAATGACGTCACAAAAATTAATGACGTCACAAAATACATAACGTCACAAAAATAAATGACGTCACAAAATACATAACGGCACAAAAATAAATGACGTCACAAAATACCTAACGTCACAAAAAGAAATGACATCACAAAATACATAACGTCACAAAAATAATTGACGTCATAAAATACATAACGTCACAAAAATAATTGACGTCACAAAATACATAACGTCACAAAAATAAATGAGGTCACAAAATACATAACGTCACAAATATAAATGACGTCACAAATCTTAATACATAACGTCACAAAAATAAATGACGTCAGAAAATACAAAACGTCACAAAAATAAATGACGTCACAAAAATAAATGACGTCACAAAATACATAACGTCACAAAAATAAATAACGTCACAAAATACATAACGTCACAAAAATAAATGAGGTCACAAAATACATAACGTCACAAATATAAATGACGTCACAAATATTAATACATAACGTCACAAAAATAAATGACGTCAGAAAATACATAAAGTCACAAATATAAATGACGTCACAAAAATAAATGACGTCACAAAATACATAACGTCACAAAAATAAATAACGTCACAAAATACATAACGTCACAAAAATAATTGACGTCATAAAATACATAACGTCACAAAAATAAATGACGTCACAAAAATACATAACGTCACAAAAAACATAACGTAACAAAAATTAATGACATCACAAAATACATAACGTCACAAAAATAAATGACGTCACAAAATACATAACGTCACAAAAATAAATGACGTCACAAAATACACAACGTCACAAAAATAAATGACGTCAAAAAATACATAATGTCACAAAACACATATCGTCACAAAAATAAATGACGTCACAAAATACATAACGTCACAAAAATAAATGACGTCACAATAATAAATGACGTCACAGAATACTAAACGTTACAAAAAAATGACTTCACAAAATTCATAACGTCACAAAAATAAATGACGTCACAAAAATTAATGACGTCACAAAATACATAACGTCACAAAAATAAATAACGTCACAAAATACATAACGTCACATAAATAAATGAGGTCACAAAATACATAACGTCACAAATATAAATGACGTCACAAATATTAATACATAACGTCACAAAAATAAATGACGTCAGAAAATACATAACGTCACAAATATAAATGACGTCACAAAAATAAATGACGTCACAAAATACATAACGTCACAAAAATAAATAACGTGACTAAATACATAACGTCACAAAAATAAATGAGGTCACAAAATACATAACGTCACAAAAATAAATGACGTCACAAAAATTAATAACGTCACAAAATACATAACTTCACAAAAATAAATGACGTCACAAAATACACAACGTCACAAAAATAAATGACGTCACAAAATACATAACGTCACAAAAATAAATAACGTCACAAAAAAAACGTCACAAAAATAAATGAGGTCACAAAATACATAACGTCACAAATATAAATGACGTCACAAATATTAATACATAACGTCACAAAAATAAATGACGTCACAAAATACATATGTCACAAATATAAATGACGTCACAAAAATAAATGACGTCACAAAAAACAAAACGTCACAAAAACAAATGACGTCACAAAATAAAAAACGTCACAAAAATAAATGACGTAACAATAATAAATGACGTCACAAAATACATAACGTCACAAAAATAAATGACGTCACAAAATACATAACGTCACAAAATACATAACGTCACAAAAATAAATGACGTCACAAAAGACATAACGTCACAAATATAAATGACGACACAAAAATAAATGACGTCACAAAATACATAACGTCGACAAAAATAAATAACGTCACAAAATACATAACGTCACAAAAATAAATGAGGTCACAAAATACATAACGTCACAAATATAAATGACGTCCCAAATATTAATACATAACGTCACAAAAATAAATGACGTCACAAAATACATAACGTCACAAATATAAATGACGTCACAAAAATAAATGACGTCACAAAATACATAACGTCACAAAAATAAATAACGTCACAAAATACATAACGTCACAAAAATAAATGAGGTCACAAAATACATAACGTCACAAAAATAAATGACGCCACAAAATACATAACGTTACAAAATACATAGCGTCATAAAAATAATTGACGTCACAAAATACATAACGTCACAAAAATAAATGACGTCACAAAATACATAACGTCACAAAAATAAATGACGTCAGAAAATACATAACGTCACAAAAATAAATGACGTCACAAAATACATAACGTCAGAAATATAAATGACGTCACAAAATACATAACGTCACAAAAATAAATGACGTCACAAAAATTAATAACGTCACAAAATACATAACTTCACAAAAATAAATGACGTCACAAAATACATAACGTCACGAAAATAAATGACGTCACAAAATACATAACGTCACAAAAATAATTGACGTCATAAAATACATAACGTCACAAAAATAATTGACGTCACAAAATACATAACGTCACAAAAATAAATGAGGTCACAAAATACATAACGTCACAAATATAAATGACGTCACAAATATTAATACATAACGTCACAAAAATAAATGACGTCAGAAAATACAAAACGTCACAAATATAAATGACGTCACAAAAATAAATGACGTCACAAAATACATAACGTCACAAAAATAAATAACGTCACAAAATACATAACGTCACAAAAATAAATGAGGTCACAAAATACATAACGTCACAAATATAAATGACGTCACAAATATTAATACATAACGTCACAAAAATAAATGACGTCAGAAAATACATAACGTCACAAATATAAATGACGTCACAAAAATAAATGACGTCACAAAATACATAACGTCACAAAAATAAATAACGTCACAAAATACATAACGTCACAAAAATAATTGACGTCATAAAATACATAACGTCACAAAAATAAATGACGTCACAAAAATACATAACGTCACAAAAAACATAACGTAACAAAAATTAATGACGTCACAAAATACATAACGTCACAAAAATAAATGACGTCACAAAATACATAACGTCACAAAAATAAATGACGTCACAAAATACATAACGTCACAAAAATAAATGACGTCACAAAATACATAACGTCACAAAAATAAATGACGTCACAAAAATACATAACGTCACAAAAAACATAACGTAACAAAAATTAATGACGTCACAAAATACATAACGTCACAAAAATAAATGACGTCATAAAATACATAACGTCACAAAAATAAATGACGTCACAAAAATACATAACGTCACAAAAAACATAACGTAACAAAAATAAATGAGGTCACAAAATACATAACGTCACAAATATAAATGACGTCCCAAATATTAATACATAACGTCACAAAAATAAATGACGTCACAAAATACACAACGTCACAAAAATAAATGACGTCAAAAAATACATAATGTCACAAAACACATATCGTCACAAAAATAAATGACGTCACAAAATACATAACGTCACAAAAATAAATGACGTCACAATAATAAATGACGTCACAGAATACTAAACGTTACAAAAAAATGACTTCACAAAATTCATAACGTCACAAAAATAAATGACGTCACAAAAATTAATGACGTCACAAAATACATAACGTCACAAAAATAAATAACGTCACAAAATACATAACGTCACATAAATAAATGAGGTCACAAAATACATAACGTCACAAATATAAATGACGTCACAAATATTAATACATAACGTCACAAAAATAAATGACGTCAGAAAATACATAACGTCACAAATATAAATGACGTCACAAAAATAAATGACGTCACAAAATACATAACGTCACAAAAATAAATAACGTGACTAAATACATAACGTCACAAAAATAAATGAGGTCACAAAATACATAACGTCACAAAAATAAATGACGTCACAAAAATTAATAACGTCACAAAATACATAACTTCACAAAAATAAATGACGTCACAAAATACACAACGTCACAAAAATAAATGACGTCACAAAATACATAACGTCACAAAAATAAATAACGTCACAAAAAAAACGTCACAAAAATAAATGAGGTCACAAAATACATAACGTCACAAATATAAATGACGTCACAAATATTAATACATAACGTCACAAAAATAAATGACGTCACAAAATACATATGTCACAAATATAAATGACGTCACAAAAATAAATGACGTCACAAAAAACAAAACGTCACAAAAACAAATGACGTCACAAAATAAATAACGTCACAAAAATAAATGACGTAACAATAATAAATGACGTCACAAAATACATAACGTCACAAAAATAAATGACGTCACAAAATACATAACGTCACAAAATACATAACGTCACAAAAATAAATGACGTCACAAAAGACATAACGTCACAAATATAAATGACGACACAAAAATAAATGACGTCACAAAATACATAACGTCGACAAAAATAAATAACGTCACAAAATACATAACGTCACAAAAATAAATGAGGTCACAAAATACATAACGTCACAAATATAAATGACGTCCCAAATATTAATACATAACGTCACAAAAATAAATGACGTCACAAAATACATAACGTCACAAATATAAATGACGTCACAAAAATAAATGACGTCACAAAATACATAACGTCACAAAAATAAATAACGTCACAAAATACATAACGTCACAAAAATAAATGAGGTCACAAAATACATAACGTCACAAAAATAAATGACGCCACAAAATACATAACGTTACAAAATACATAGCGTCATAAAAATAATTGACGTCACAAAATACATAACGTCACAAAAATAAATGACGTCACAAAATACATAACGTCACAAAAATAAATGACGTCAGAAAATACATAACGTCACAAAAATAAATGACGTCACAAAATACATAACGTCAGAAATATAAATGACGTCACAAAATACATAACGTCACAAAAATAAATGACGTCACAAAAATTAATAACGTCACAAAATACATAACTTCACAAAAATAAATGACGTCACAAAATACATAACGTCACGAAAATAAATGACGTCACAAAATACATAACGTCACAAAAATAATTGACGTCATAAAATACATAACGTCACAAAAATAATTGACGTCACAAAATACATAACGTCACAAAAATAAATGAGGTCACAAAATACATAACGTCACAAATATAAATGACGTCACAAATATTAATACATAACGTCACAAAAATAAATGACGTCAGAAAATACAAAACGTCACAAATATAAATGACGTCACAAAAATAAATGACGTCACAAAATACATAACGTCACAAAAATAAATAACGTCACAAAATACATAACGTCACAAAAATAAATGAGGTCACAAAATACATAACGTCACAAATATAAATGACGTCACAAATATTAATACATAACGTCACAAAAATAAATGACGTCAGAAAATACATAACGTCACAAATATAAATGACGTCACAAAAATAAATGACGTCACAAAATACATAACGTCACAAAAATAAATAACGTCACAAAATACATAACGTCACAAAAATAATTGACGTCATAAAATACATAACGTCACAAAAATAAATGACGTCACAAAAATACATAACGTCACAAAAAACATAACGTAACAAAAATTAATGACGTCACAAAATACATAACGTCACAAAAATAAATGACGTCACAAAATACATAACGTCACAAAAATAAATGACGTCACAAAATACATAACGTCACAAAAATAAATGACGTCAAAAAATACATAATGTCACAAAACACATATCGTCACAAAAATAAATGACGTCACAAAATACATAACGTCACAAAAATAAATGACGTCACAATAATAAATGACGTCACAGAATACTAAACGTTACAAAAAAATGACTTCACAAAATTCATAACGTCACAAAAATAAATGACGTCACAAAAATTAATGACGTCACAAAATACATAACGTCACAAAAATAAATAACGTCACAAAATACATAACGTCACATAAATAAATGAGGTCACAAAATACATAACGTCACAAATATAAATGACGTCACAAATATTAATACATAACGTCACAAAAATAAATGACGTCAGAAAATACATAACGTCACAAATATAAATGACGTCACAAAAATAAATGACGTCACAAAATACATAACGTCACAAAAATAAATAACGTCACAAAATACATAACGTCACAAAAATAAATGAGGTCACAAAATACATAACGTCACAAAAATAAATGACGTCACAAAAATTAATAACGTCACAAAATACATAACTTCACAAAAATAAATGACGTCACAAAATACACAACGTCACAAAAATAAATGACGTCACAAAATACATAACGTCACAAAAATAAATAACGTCACAAAAAAAAACGTCACAAAAATAAATGAGGTCACAAAATACATAACGTCACAAATATAAATGACGTCACAAATATTAATACATAACGTCACAAAAATAAATGACGTCAGAAAATACATAACGTCACAAATATAAATGACGTCACAAAAATAAATGACGTCACAAAATACATAACGTCACAAAAATAAATGAGGTCACAAAATACATAACGTCACAAAAATAAATGACGTCACAAAAATTAATAACGTCACAAAATACATAACGTCACAAAAATAAATGACGTCACAAAATACATATGTCACAAATATAAATGACGTCACAAAAATAAATGACGTCACAAAAAACAAAACGTCACAAAAACAAATGACGTCACAAAATAAATAACGTCACAAAAATAAATGACGTAACAATAATAAATGACGTCACAAAATACATAACGTCACAAAAATAAATGACGTCACAAAATACATAACGTCACAAAATACATAACGTCACAAAAATAAATGACGTCACAAAAGACATAACGTCACAAATATAAATGACGACACAAAAATAAATGACGTCACAAAATACATAACGTCGACAAAAATAAATAACGTCACAAAATACATAACGTCACAAAAATAAATGAGGTCACAAAATACATAACGTCACAAATATAAATGACGTCCCAAATATTAATACATAACGTCACAAAAATAAATGACGTCACAAAATACATAACGTCACAAATATAAATGACGTCACAAAAATAAATGACGTCACAAAATACATAACGTCACAAAAATAAATAACGTCACAAAATACATAACGTCACAAAAATAAATGAGGTCACAAAATACATAACGTCACAAAAATAATTGACGTCATAAAATACATAACGTCACAAAAATAAATGACGTCACAAAAATACATAACGTCACAAAAAACATAACGTAACAAAAATTAATGACGTCACAAAATACATAACGTCACAAAAATAAATGACGTCACAAAATACATAACGTCACAAAAATAAATGACGTCACAAAATACATAACGTCACAAAAATAAATGACGTCAAAAAATACATAATGTCACAAAACACATATCGTCACAAAAATAAATGACGTCACAAAATACATAACGTCACAAAAATAAATGACGTCACAATAATAAATGACGTCACAGAATACTAAACGTTACAAAAAAATGACTTCACAAAATTCATAACGTCACAAAAATAAATGACGTCACAAAAATTAATGACGTCACAAAATACATAACGTCACAAAAATAAATAACGTCACAAAATACATAACGTCACATAAATAAATGAGGTCACAAAATACATAACGTCACAAATATAAATGACGTCACAAATATTAATACATAACGTCACAAAAATAAATGACGTCAGAAAATACATAACGTCACAAATATAAATGACGTCACAAAAATAAATGACGTCACAAAATACATAACGTCACAAAAATAAATAACGTCACAAAATACATAACGTCACAAAAATAAATGAGGTCACAAAATACATAACGTCACAAAAATAAATGACGTCACAAAAATTAATAACGTCACAAAATACATAACTTCACAAAAATAAATGACGTCACAAAATACACAACGTCACAAAAATAAATGACGTCACAAAATACATAACGTCACAAAAATAAATAACGTCACAAAAAAAAACGTCACAAAAATAAATGAGGTCACAAAATACATAACGTCACAAATATAAATGACGTCACAAATATTAATACATAACGTCACAAAAATAAATGACGTCACAAAATACATATGTCACAAATATAAATGACGTCACAAAAATAAATGACGTCACAAAAAACAAAACGTCACAAAAACAAATGACGTCACAAAATAAATAACGTCACAAAAATAAATGACGTAACAATAATAAATGACGTCACAAAATACATAACGTCACAAAAATAAATGACGTCACAAAATACATAACGTCACAAAATACATAACGTCACAAAAATAAATGACGTCACAAAAGACATAACGTCACAAATATAAATGACGACACAAAAATAAATGACGTCACAAAATACATAACGTCGACAAAAATAAATAACGTCACAAAATACATAACGTCACAAAAATAAATGAGGTCACAAAATACATAACGTCACAAATATAAATGACGTCCCAAATATTAATACATAACGTCACAAAAATAAATGACGTCACAAAATACATAACGTCACAAATATAAATGACGTCACAAAAATAAATGACGTCACAAAATACATAACGTCACAAAAATAAATAACGTCACAAAATACATAACGTCACAAAAATAAATGAGGTCACAAAATACATAACGTCACAAAAATAAATGACGCCACAAAATACATAACGTTACAAAATACATAGCGTCATAAAAATAATTGACGTCACAAAATACATAACGTCACAAAAATAAATGACGTCACAAAATACATAACGTCACAAAAATAAATGACGTCAGAAAATACATAACGTCACAAAAATAAATGACGTCACAAAATACATAACGTCAGAAATATAAATGACGTCACAAAATACATAACGTCACAAAAATAAATGACGTCACAAAAATTAATAACGTCACAAAATACATAACTTCACAAAAATAAATGACGTCACAAAATACATAACGTCACGAAAATAAATGACGTCACAAAATACATAACGTCACAAAAATAATTGACGTCATAAAATACATAACGTCACAAAAATAATTGACGTCACAAAATACATAACGTCACAAAAATAAATGAGGTCACAAAATACATAACGTCACAAATATAAATGACGTCACAAATATTAATACATAACGTCACAAAAATAAATGACGTCAGAAAATACAAAACGTCACAAATATAAATGACGTCACAAAAATAAATGACGTCACAAAATACATAACGTCACAAAAATAAATAACGTCACAAAATACATAACGTCACAAAAATAAATGAGGTCACAAAATACATAACGTCACAAATATAAATGACGTCACAAATATTAATACATAACGTCACAAAAATAAATGACGTCAGAAAATACATAACGTCACAAATATAAATGACGTCACAAAAATAAATGACGTCACAAAATACATAACGTCACAAAAATAAATAACGTCACAAAATACATAACGTCACAAAAATAATTGACGTCATAAAATACATAACGTCACAAAAATAAATGACGTCACAAAAATACATAACGTCACAAAAAACATAACGTAACAAAAATTAATGACGTCACAAAATACATAGCGTCACAAAAATAAATGACGTCACAAAATACATAACGTCACAAAAATAAATGACGTCACAAAATACATAACGTCACAAAAATAAATGACGTCACAAAATACATAACGTCACAAAAATAAATGACGTCACAATAATAAATGACGTCACAGAATACTAAACGTTACAAAAAAATGACTTCACAAAATTCATAACGTCACAAAAATAAATGACGTCACAAAAATTAATGACGTCACAAAATACATAACGTCACAAAAATAAATAACGTCACAAAATACATAACGTCACATAAATAAATGAGGTCACAAAATACATAACGTCACAAATATAAATGACGTCACAAATATTAATACATAACGTCTCAAAAATAAATGACGTCAGAAAATACATAACGTCACAAATATAAATGACGTCACAAAAATAAATGACGTCACAAAATACATAACGTCACAAAAATAAATAACGTCACAAAATACATAACGTCACAAAAATAAATGAGGTCACAAAATACATAACGTCACAAAAATAAATGACGTCACAAAAATTAATAACGTCACAAAATACATAACTTCACAAAAATAAATGACGTCACAAAATACACAACGTCACAAAAATAAATGACGTCACAAAATACATAACGTCACAAAAATAAATAACGTCACAAAAAAAAACGTCACAAAAATAAATGAGGTCACAAAATACATAACGTCACAAATATAAATGACGTCACAAATATTAATACATAACGTCACAAAAATAAATGACGTCACAAAATACATATGTCACAAATATAAATGACGTCACAAAAATAAATGACGTCACAAAAAACAAAACGTCACAAAAACAAATGACGTCACAAAATAAATAACGTCACAAAAATAAATGACGTAACAATAATAAATGACGTCACAAAATACATAACGTCACAAAAATAAATGACGTCACAAAATACATAACGTCACAAAATACATAACGTCACAAAAATAAATGACGTCACAAAAGACATAACGTCACAAATATAAATGACGACACAAAAATAAATGACGTCACAAAATACATAACGTCGACAAAAATAAATAACGTCACAAAATACATAACGTCACAAAAATAAATGAGGTCACAAAATACATAACGTCACAAATATAAATGACGTCCCAAATATTAATACATAACGTCACAAAAATAAATGACGTCACAAAATACATAACGTCACAAATATAAATGACGTCACAAAAATAAATGACGTCACAAAATACATAACGTCACAAAAATAAATAACGTCACAAAATACATAACGTCACAAAAATAAATGAGGTCACAAAATACATAACGTCACAAAAATAAATTACGCCACAAAATACATAACGTTACAAAATACATAGCGTCATAAAAATAATTGACGTCACAAAATACATAACGTCACAAAAATAAATGACGTCACAAAATACATAACGTCACAAAAATAAATGACGTCAGAAAATACATAACGTCACAAAAATAAATGACGTCACAAAATACATAACGTCAGAAATATAAATGACGTCACAAAATACATAACGTCACAAAAATAAATTACGTCACAAAAATTAATAACGTCACAAAATACATAACTTCACAAAAATAAATGACGTCACAAAATACATAACGTCACGAAAATAAATGACGTCACAAAATACATAACGTCACAAAAATAAATAACGTCACAAAATACATAACGTCACAAAAATAAATGAGGTCACAAAATACATAACGTTACAAATATAAATGACGTCACAAATATTAATACATAACGTCACAAAAATAAATGACGTCACAAAATACATATGTCACAAATATAAATGACGTCACAAAAATAAATGACGTTACAAAAAACAAAACGTCACAAAAACAAATGACGTCACAAAATAAATAACGTTACAAAAATAAATGACGTAACAATAATAAATGACGTCACAAAATACATAACGTCACAAAAATAAATGACGTCACAAAATACATAACGTCACAAAATACATAACGTCACAAAAATAAATGACGTCACAAAAGACATAACGTCACAAATATAAATGACGACACAAAAATAAATGACGTCACAAAATACATAACGTCGACAAAAATAAATAACGTCACAAAATACATAACGTCACAAAAATAAATGAGGTCACAAAATACATAACGTCACAAAAATAAATGACGTCACAAAATACATAACGTCACAAAAATAAATGACGTCACAAAATACATAACGTCCAAAAAAATAAATGAGGTCACAAAATACATAACGTCACAAAAATAAATGACGTCACAATAATAAATGACGTCACAAAATTCATGACGTCACAAAAATAAATGACGTCACAAAATACATAACGTCACAAAAATAAATGACGTCACAAAATACATAACGTCACAAAAATAAATGACGTCACAAAATACATAACGTCACAAAAATAAATGACGTCACAAAAATACATAACGTCACAAAAAACATAACGTAACAAAAATTAATGACGTCACAAAATACATAACGTCACAAAAATAAATGACGTCACAAAATACATAACGTCACAAAAATAAATGACGTCACAAAATACATAACGTCACAAAAATAAATGACGTCAAAAAATACATAATGTCACAAAACACATATCGTCACAAAAATAAATAACGTCACAAAAAAAAAACGTCACAAAAATAAATGAGGTCACAAAATACATAACGTCACAAATATAAATGACGTCACAAATATTAATACATAACGTCACAAAAATAAATGACGTCACAAAATACATATGTCACAAATATAAATGACGTCACAAAAATAAATGACGTCACAAAAAACAAAACGTCACAAAAACAAATGACGTCACAAAATAAATAACGTCACAAAAATAAATGACGTAACAATAATAAATGACGTCACAAAATACATAACGTCACAAAAATAAATGACGTCACAAAATACATAACGTCACAAAATACATAACGTCACAAATATAAATGACGACACAAAAATAAATGACGTCACAAAATACATAACGTCGACAAAAATAAATAACGTCACAAAATACATAACGTCACAAAAATAAATGAGGTCACAAAATACATAACGTCACAAATATAAATGACGTCCCAAATATTAATACATAACGTCACAAAAATAAATGACGTCAAAAAATACATAACGTAACAAATATAAATGACGTCACAAAAATAAATGACGTCACAAAATACATAACGTCACAAAAATAAATAACGTCACAAAATACATAACGTCACAAAAATAAATGAGGTCACAAAATACATAACGTCACAAAAATAAATGACGCCACAAAATACATAACGTTACAAAATACATAGCGTCATAAAAATAATTGACGTCACAAAATACATAACGTCACAAAAATAAATGACGTCACAAAATACATAACGTCACAAAAATAAATGACGTCAGAAAATACATAACGTCACAAAAATAAATGACGTCACAAAATACATAACGTCAGAAATATAAATGACGTCACAAAATACATAACGTCACAAAAATAAATGACGTCACAAAAATTAATAACGTCACAAAATACATAACTTCACAAAAATAAATGACGTCACAAAATACATAACGTCACAAAAATAAATGACGTCACAAAATACATATGTCACAAATATAAATGACGTCACAAAAATAAATGACGTTACAAAAAACAAAACGTCACAAAAACAAATGACGTCACAAAATAAATAACGTCACAAAAATAAATGACGTAACAATAATAAATGACGTCACAAAATACATAACGTCACAAAAATAAATGACGTCACAAAATACATAACGTCACAAAATACATAACGTCACAAAAATAAATGACGTCACAAAAGACATAACGTCACAAATATAAATGACGACACAAAAATAAATGACGTCACAAAATACATAACGTCGACAAAAATAAATAACGTCACAAAATACATAACGTCACAAAAATAAATGAGGTCACAAAATACATAACGTCACAAAAATAAATGACGTCACAAAATACATAACGTCACAAAAATAAATGACGTCACAAAATACATAACGTCCAAAAAAATAAATGACGTCACAAAATACATAACGTCACAAAAATAAATGACGTCACAATAATAAATGACGTCACAAAATTCATGACGTCACAAAAATAAATGACGTCACAAAATACATAACGTCACAAAAATAAATGACGTCACAAAATACATAACGTCACAAAAATAAATGACGTCACAAAATACATAACGTCACAAAAATAAATGACGTCACAAAAATACATAACGTCACAAAAAACATAACGTAACAAAAATTAATGACGTCACAAAATACATAACGTCACAAAAATAAATGACGTCACAAAATACATAACGTCACAAAAATAAATGACGTCACAAAATACATAACGTCACAAAAATAAATGACGTCAAAAAATACATAATGTCACAAAACACATATCGTCACAAAAATAAATGACGTCACAAAATACATAACGTCACAAAAATAAATGACGTCACAATAATAAATGACGTCACAGAATACTAAACGTTACAAAAAAATGACTTCACAAAATTCATAACGTCACAAAAATAAATGACGTCACAAAAATTAATGACGTCACAAAATACATAACGTCACAAAAATAAATGACGTCACAAAATACATAACTTAAAAAAATAAATGACGTCACAAAAATTAATGACGTCACAAAATACATAACGTCACAAAAATAAATGACGTCACAAAATACATAACGGCACAAAAATAAATGACGTCACAAAATACCTAACGTCACAAAAAGAAATGACATCACAAAATACATAACGTCACAAAAATAATTGACGTCATAAAATACATAACGTCACAAAAATAATTGACGTCACAAAATACATAACGTCACAAAAATAAATGAGGTCACAAAATACATAACGTCACAAATATAAATGACGTCACAAATATTAATACATAACGTCACAAAAATAAATGACGTCAGAAAATACATAACGTCACAAATATAAATGACGTCACAAAAATAAATGACGTCACAAAATACATAACGTCACAAAAATAAATAACGTCACAAAATACATAACGTCACAAAAATAAATGAGGTCACAAAATACATAACGTCACAAAAATAAATGACGCCACAATATACATAACGTCACAAAAATAAATGACGTCACAAAATACAAAACGTTACAAAAACAAATGACGTCACAAAATACATAACGTCACAAAAATAAATGACAACACAAAAATTAATTATGTCACAAAAATAAATGACGTCACAATAACAAATGACGTCACAAAATACATAACGTCACAAAAATAAATGACGTCAAAAAATACATAACGTCACAAAAATAAATGACGTCACAAAATGCATAACGTCACAATAATTAATGACGTCACAAAATACATAACGTCACAAAAATAAATGACGTCACAAAATACATAACGTCACAAAAATAAATGACTTCGCAAAATACATAACGTCACAAAAATAAATGAAGTCACAAAATAAATAACGTCACAAAAATAAATGACGTCACAAAATACATAACGTCACAAACATAAATGACGTCACAATAATAAATGACGTCACAAAATACTTAACGTCACAAAAATAAATGACGTCACAAAATACATAACGTCACAAAAATAAATGACGTCACTAAATACATAACGTCACAAAAATAAATGACGTCACAAAATACATAACGTCAGAAAAATAAATGACGTCACAAAATACATAACGTCACAAAAATAAATGACGTCACAAAAATTAATAACGTCACAAAATACATAACTTCACAAAATAAATGACGTCACAAAATACACAACGTCACAAAAATAAATGACGTCACAAAATACATAACGTCACAAAAATAAATAACGTCACAAAATACATAACGTCACAAAAATAAATGACGTAACAATAATAAATGACGTCACAAAATACATAACGTCACAAAAATAAATGACGTCACAAAATACATAACGTCACAAAATACATAACGTCACAAAAATAAATGACGTCACAAAAGACATAACGTCACAAATATAAATGACGACACAAAAATAAATGACGTCACAAAATACATATGTCACAAATATAAATGACGTCACAAAAATAAATGACGTCACAAAAAACAAAACGTCACAAAAACAAATGACGTCACAAAATAAATAACGTCACAAAAATAAATGACGTAACAATAATAAATGACGTCACAAAATACATAACGTCACAAAAATAAATGATGTCACAAAATACATAACGTCACAAAATACATAACGTCACAAAAATAAATGACGTCACAAAAGACATAACGTCACAAATATAAATGACGACACAAAAATAAATGACGTCACAAAATACATAACGTCGACAAAAATAAATAACGTCACAAAATACATAACGTCACAAAAATAAATGAGGTCACAAAATACATAACGTCACAAATATAAATGACGTCACAAAAATAAATGACGTCACAAAATACATAACGTCACAAAAATAAATAACGTCACAAAATACATAACGTCACAAAAATAAATGAGGTCACAAAATACATAACGTCACAAAAATAAATGACGCCACAAAATACATAACGTTACAAAATACATAACTTCATAAAAATAATTGACGTCACAAAATACATAACGTCACAAAAATAAATGACGTCACAAAATACATAACGTCACAAAAATAAATGACGTCACAAAATACATAACGTCACAAAAATAAATGACGTCACAAAATACAAAACGTCACGAAAACAAATGACGTCACAAAAAACATAACGTCACAAAAATAAATGACGTCACAAAATACATAACGTCACAAAAATAAATAACGTCACAAAATACATAACGTCACAAAAATAAATGACGTCACAAAATACATAACGTCACAAAAATAAATGACGTCTTAAAATACATAACGTCAAAAAAATAAATGACGTCACAAAATACATAACGTCACAAAAATAAATGACGTCACAAAATACATAACGTGACAAAAATAAATGACGTCACAAAATACATAACGTCACAAAAATAAATGACGTCACAAAAATTAATTACGTGACAAAATACATAACGTCACAAAAATATTTGACGTCACAAAATACATAACGTAACAAATATAAATGACGTCACAAAAATAAATGACGTCACAAAATACCTAACGTCACAAAAAGAAATGACGTCACAAAATACATAACGTCACAAAAATAATTGACGTCACAAAATACATAACGTCACAAAATTATTTGACGTCACAAAATACATAACGTAACAAATATAAATGACGTCACAAAAATAAATGACGTCACAAAATACATAACGTCACAAAAATAAATAACGTCACAAAATACATAACGTCACAAAAATAAATGAGGTCACAAAATACATAACGTCAAAAATATAAATGACGACACAAATATTAATACATAACGTCACAAAAATAAATGACGTCACAAAATACCTAACGTCACAAATATAAATGACGTCACAAAAATAAATGACGTCACAAAATACATAACGTCACAAAAATAAATAACGTCACAAAATACATAACGTCACAAAAATAAATGAGGTCACAAAATACATAACGTCACAAAAATAAATGACGCCACAATATACATAACGTCACAAAAATAAATGACGTCACAAAAACAAATGACGTCACAAAATACATAACGTCACAAAAATAAATGACGTCACAAAATGACGTAACAAAATACATAACGTCACAAAAATTAATGACGTCACAAAATGACGTCACAAAATACATAACGTCACAAAAATTAATGACGTCACAAAATACATAACGTCACAAAAATAAATGACGTAACAATAATAAATGACGTCACAAAATACATAACGTCACAAAAATAAATGACGTCACAAAAATTAATTACGTGACAAAATACATAACGTCACAAAAAGAAATGACGTCACAAAATACATAACGGCACAAAAATAAATGACGTCACAAAATACCTAACGTCACAAAAAGAAATGACGTCACAAAATACATAACGTCACAAAAATAATTGACGTCACAAAATACATAACGTCACAAAAATATTTGACGTCACAAAATATATAACGTAACAAAAATAAATGACGTCACAATAATAAATGACGTCACAAAATATATAACGTCACAAAAATAAATGACGTCACAATAATAATTGACGTCACAAAATACATAACGTCACAAAAATAAATGACGTCACAAAATACATAACGTCACAAAAATAAATGACGTCACAAAATACATAACGTCACAAAAATAAATGACGTCACAAAATACATAACGTCAGAAAAATAAATGACGTCACAAAATACATAACGTCACAAAAATAAATGACGTCACAAAAATTAATAACGTCACAAAATACATAACTTCACAAAAATAAATGACGTCACAAAATACATAACGTCACGAAAATAAATGACGTCACAAAATACATAACGTCACAAAATACATAACGTCACAAAATACATAACGTCACAAAAATAAATGAGGTCACAAAATACATAACGTCACAAATATAAATGACGTCACAAATATTAATACATAACGTCACAAAAATAAATGACGTCACAAAATACATATGTCACAAATATAAATGACGTCACAAAAATAAATGACGTCACAAAAAACAAAACGTCACAAAAACAAATGACGTCACAAAATAAATAACGTCACAAAAATAAATGACGTAACAATAATAAATGACGTCACAAAATACATAACGTCACAAAAATAAATGACGTCACAAAATACATAACGTCACAAAATACATAACGTCACAAAAATAAATGACGTCACAAAAGACATAACGTCACAAATATAAATGACGACACAAAAATAAATGACGTCACAAAATACATAACGTCGACAAAAATAAATAACGTCACAAAATACATAACGTCACAAAAATAAATGAGGTCACAAAATACATAACGTCACAAAAATAAATGACGTCACAAAATACATAACGTCACAAAAATAAATTACGTCACAAAATACATAACGTCCAAAAAAATAAATGACGTCACAAAATACATAACGTCACAAAAATAAATGACGTCATAATAATAAATGACGTCACAAAAATCATAACGTCACAAAAATAAATGACGTCACAAAATACATAACGTCACAAAAATAAATGACGTCACAAAATACATAACGTCACAAAAATAAATGACGTCACAAAATACATAACGTCACAAAAATAAATGACGTCACAAAAATACATAACGTCACAAAAAACATAACGTAACAAAAATTAATGACGTCACAAAATACATAACGTCACAAAAATAAATGACGTCACAAAATACATAACGTCACAAAAATAAAGGACGTCACAAAAATTAATGACGTCACAAAATACATAACGTCACAAAAATAAATGACGTCACAAAATACATAACGTCAAAAAAATAAATGACGTCACAAAAATTAATGACGTCACAAAATACATAACGTCACAAAAATAAATGACGTCACAAAATACATAACGGCACAAAAATAAATGACGTCACAAAAATTAATGACGTCACAAAATACATAACGTCACAAAAATAAATGACGTCACAAAATACATAACGTCAAAAAAATAAATGACGTCACAAAAATTAATGACGTCACAAAATACATAACGTCACAAAAATAAATGACGTCACAAAATACATAACGGCACAAAAATAAATGACGTCACAAAATACCTAACGTCACAAAAAGAAATGACATCACAAAATACATAACGTCACAAAAATAATTGACGTCATAAAATACATAATGTCACAAAAATAATTGACGTCACAAAATACATAACGTCACAAAAATAAATGAGGTCACAAAATACATAACGTCACAAATATAAATGACGTCACAAATATTAATACATAACGTCACAATAATAAATGACGTCAGAAAATACATAACGTCACAAATATAAATGACGTCACAAAAATAAATGACGTCACAAAATACATAACGTCACAAAAATAAATAACGTCACAAAATACATAACGTCACAAAAATAAATGAGGTCACAAAATACATAACGTCACAAAAATAAATGACGCCACAATATACATAACGTCACAAAAATAAATGACGTCACAAAATACAAAACGTTACAAAAACAAATGACGTCACAAAATACATAACGTCACAAAAATAAATGACAACACAAAAATTAATTATGTCACAAAAATAAATGACGTCACAATAACAAATGACGTCACAAAATACATAACGTCACAAAAATAAATGACGTCAAAAAATACATAACGTCACAAAAATAAATGACGTCACAAAATACATAACGTCACAATAATAAATGACGTCACAAAATACATAACGTCACAAAGATAAATGACGTCACAAAATACATAACGTCACAAAAATAAATGACTTCGCAAAATACATAACGTCACAAAAATAAATGAAGTCACAAAATAAATAACGTCACAAAAATAAATGACGTCACAAAATACATAACGTCACAAAAATAAATGACGTCACAATAATAAATGACGTCACAAAATACATAACTTCACAAAAATAAATGACGTCACAAAATACACAACGTCACAAAAATAAATGACGTCACAAAATACATAACGTCACAAAAATAAATAACGTCACAAAATACATAACGTCACAAAAATAAATGAGGTCACAAAATACATAACGTCACAAATATAAATGACGTCACAAATATTAATACATAACGTCACAAAAATAAATGACGTCACAAAATACATATGTCACAAATATAAATGACGTCACAAAAATAAATGACGTCACAAAAAACAAAACGTCACAAAAACAAATGACGTCACAAAATAAATAACGTCACAAAAATAAATGACGTAACAATAATAAATGACGTCACAAAATACATAACGTCACAAAAATAAATGACGTCACAAAATACATAACGTCACAAAATACATAACGTCACAAAAATAAATGACGTCACAAAAGACATAACGTCACAAATATAAATGACGACACAAAAATAAATGACGTCACAAAATACATAACGTCGACAAAAATAAATAACGTCACAAAATACATAACGTCACAAAAATAAATGAGGTCACAAAATACATAACGTCTGAAAAATAAATGACGTCACAAAATACATAACGTCACAAAAATAAATGACGTCACAAAAATACATAACGTCACAAAAAACATAACGTAACAAAAATTAATGACGTCACAAAATACATAACGTCACAAAAATGAATGACGTCACAAAATACATAACGTCACAAAAATAAAGGACGTCACAAAAATTAATGACGTCACAAAATACATAACGTCACAAAAATAAATGACGTCACAAAATACATAACGTCAAAAAAATAAATGACGTCACAAAAATTAATGACGTCACAAAATACATAACGTCACAAAAATAAATGACGTCACAAAATACATAACGGCACAAAAATAAATGACGTCACAAAAATTAATGACGTCACAAAATACATAACGTCACAAAAATAAATGACGTCACAAAATACATAACGTCAAAAAAATAAATGACGTCACAAAAATTAATGACGTCACAAAATACATAACGTCACAAAAATAAATGACGTCACAAAATACATAACGGCACAAAAATAAATGACGTCACAAAATACCTAACGTCACAAAAAGAAATGACATCACAAAATACATAACGTCACAAAAATAATTGACGTCATAAAATACATAACGTCAAAAAAATAATTGACGTCACAAAATACATAACGTCACAAAAATAAATGAGGTCACAAAATACATAACGTCACAAATATAAATGACGTCACAAATATTAATACATAACGTCACAATAATAAATGACGTCAGAAAATACATAACGTCACAAATATAAATGACGTCACAAAAATAAATGACGTCACAAAATACATAACGTCACAAAAATAAATAACGTCACAAAATACATAACGTCACAAAAATAAATGAGGTCACAAAATACATAACGTCACAAAAATAAATGACGCCACAATATACATAACGTCACAAAAATAAATGACGTCACAAAATACAAAACGTTACAAAAACAAATGACGTCACAAAATACATAACGTCACAAAAATAAATGACAACACAAAAATTAATTATGTCACAAAAATAAATGACGTCACAATAACAAATGACGTCACAAAATACATAACGTCACAAAAATAAATGACGTCAAAAAATACATAACGTCACAAAAATAAATGACGTCACAAAATACATAACGTCACAATAATAAATGACGTCACAAAATACATAACGTCACAAAAATAAATGACGTCACAAAATACATAACGTCACAAAAATAAATGACTTCGCAAAATACATAACGTCACAAAAATAAATGAAGTCACAAAATAAATAACGTCACAAAAATAAATGACGTCACAAAATACATAACGTCACAAAAATAAATGACGTCACAATAATAAATGACGTCACAAAATACATAACTTCACAAAAATAAATGACGTCACAAAATACACAACGTCACAAAAATAAATGACGTCACAAAATACATAACGTCACAAAAATAAATAACGTCACAAAATACATAACGTCACAAAAATAAATGAGGTCACAAAATACATAACGTCACAAATATAAATGACGTCACAAATATTAATACATAACGTCACAAAAATAAATGACGTCACAAAATACATATGTCACAAATATAAATGACGTCACAAAAATAAATGACGTCACAAAAAACAAAACGTCACAAAAACAAATGACGTCACAAAATAAATAACGTCACAAAAATAAATGACGTAACAATAATAAATGACGTCACAAAATACATAACGTCACAAAAATAAATGACGTCACAAAATACATAACGTCACAAAATACATAACGTCACAAAAATAAATGACGTCACAAAAGACATAACGTCACAAATATAAATGACGACACAAAAATAAATGACGTCACAAAATACATAACGTCGACAAAAATAAATAACGTCACAAAATACATAACGTCACAAAAATAAATGAGGTCACAAAATACATAACGTCACAAAAATAAATGACGTCACAAAATACATAACGTCACAAAAATAAATGACGTCACAAAAATACATAACGTCACAAAAAACATAACGTAACAAAAATTAATGACGTCACAAAATACATAACGTCACAAAAATAAATGACGTCACAAAATACATAACGTCACAAAAATAAAGGACGTCACAAAAATTAATGACGTCACAAAATACATAACGTCACAAAAATAAATGACGTCTCAAAATACATAACGTCAAAAAAATAAATGACGTCACAAAAATTAATGACGTCACAAAATACATAACGTCACAAAAATAAATGACGTCACAAAATACATAACGGCACAAAAATAAATGACGTCACAAAAATTAATGACGTCACAAAATACATAACGTCACAAAAATAAATGACGTCACAAAATACATAACGTCAAAAAAATAAATGACGTCACAAAAATTAATGACGTCACAAAATACATAACGTCACAAAAATAAATGACGTCACAAAATACATAACGGCACAAAAATAAATGACGTCACAAAATACCTAACGTCACAAAAAGAAATGACATCACAAAATACATAACGTCACAAAAATAATTGACGTCATAAAATACATAACGTCACAAAAATAATTGACGTCACAAAATACATAACGTCACAAAAATAAATGAGGTCACAATATACATAACGTCACAAATATAAATGACGTCACAAATATTAATACATAACGTCACAATAATAAATGACGTCAGAAAATACATAACGTCACAAATATAAATGACGTCACAAAAATAAATGACGTCACAAAATACATAACGTCACAAAAATAAATAACGTCACAAAATACATAACGTCACAAAAATAAATGAGGTCACAAAATACATAACGTCACAAAAATAAATGACGCCACAATATACATAACGTCACAAAAATAAATGACGTCACAAAATACAAAACGTTACAAAAACAAATGACGTCACAAAATACATAACGTCACAAAAATAAATGACAACACAAAAATTAATTATGTCACAAAAATAAATGACGTCACAATAACAAATGACGTCACAAAATACATAACGTCACAAAAATAAATGACGTCAAAAAATACATAACGTCACAAAAATAAATGACGTCACAAAATACATAACGTCACAATAATAAATGACGTCACAAAATACATAACGTCACAAAAATAAATGACGTCACAAAATACATAACGTCACAAAAATAAATGACTTCGCAAAATACATAACGTCACAAAAATAAATGAAGTCACAAAATAAATAACGTCACAAAAATAAATGAGGTCACAAAATACATAACGTCACAAATATAAATGACGTCACAAAATACATAACGTCAGAAAAATAAATGACGTCACAAAATACATAACGTCACAAAAATAAATGACGTCACAAAAATTAATAACGTCACAAAATACATAACTTCACAAAAATAAATGACGTCACAAAATACACAACGTCACAAAAATAAATGACGTCACAAAATACATAACGTCACAAAAATAAATAACGTCACAAAATACATAACGTCACAAAAATAAATGAGGTCACAAAATACATAACGTCACAAATATAAATGACGTCACAAATATTAATACATAACGTCACAAAAATAAATGACGTCACAAAATACATATGTCACAAATATAAATGACGTCACAAAAATAAATGACGTCACAAAAAACAAAACGTCACAAAAACAAATGACGTCACAAAATACATAACGTCACACAATACATAACGTCACAAAAATAAATGACGTCACAAAAGACATAACGTCACAAATATAAATGACGACACAAAAATAAATGACGTCACAAAATACATAACGTCGACAAAAATAAATAACGTCACAAAATACATAACGTCAAAAAAATAAATGAGGTCACAAAATACATAACGTCACAAATATAAATGACGTCACAAATATTAATACATAACGTCACAAAAATAAATGACGTCACAAAATACATAACGTCACAAATATAAATGACGTCAAAAAAATAAATGACGTCACAAAATACATAACGTCACAAAAATAAATAACGTCACAAAATACATAACGTCACAAAAATAAATGAGGTCACAAAATACATAACGTCACAAAAATAAATGACGCCACAAAATACATAACGTTACAAAATACATAACGTCATAAAAATAATTGACGTCACAAAATACATAACGTCACAAAAATAAATGACGTCACAAAATACATAACGTCACAAAAATAAATGACGTCACAAAATACATAACGTCACAAAAATAAATGACGTCACAAAATACAAAACGTCACGAAAACAAATGACGTCACAAAAAACATAACGTCACAAAAATAAATGACGTCACAAAATACGTAACGTCACAAAAATAAATGACGTCACAAAAATTAATTACGTCACAAAATTCCTAACGTCACAAAAATAAATGACGTCACATAATACATAACGTCAAAAAAATAAATGACGTCACAAAATACATAACGTCACAAAAATAAATGACGTCACAAAATACATAACGTCACAAAAATAAATGACGTCACAAAATACATAACGTCACAAAAATAAATGACGTCACAAAATACATAACGTCACAAAATACATAACGTCACAAAAATAAATGACGTCACAAAAGACATAACGTCACAAATATAAATGACGACACAAAAATAAATGACGTCACAAAATACATAACGTCGACAAAAATAAATAACGTCACAAAATACATAACGTCACAAAAATAAATGACGTCACAAAATACATAACGTCACAAAAATAAATGACGTCACAAAATACATAACGTCACAAAAATAAATGACGTCACAAAAATACATAACGTCACAAAAAACATAACGTAACAAAAATTAATGACGTCACAAAATACATAACGTCACAAAAATAAATGACGTCACAAAATACATAACGTCACAAAAATAAAGGACGTCACAAAAATTAATGACGTCACAAAATACATAACGTCACAAAAATAAATGACGTCACAAAATACATAACGTCAAAAAAATAAATGACGTCACAAAAATTAATGACGTCACAAAATACATAACATCACAAAAATAAATGACGTCACAAAATACATAACGGCACAAAAATAAATGACGTCACAAAAATTAATGACGTCACAAAATACATAACGTCACAAAAATAAATGACGTCACAAAATACATAACGTCAAAAAAATAAATGACGTCACAAAAATTAATGACGTCACAAAATACATAACGTCACAAAAATAAATGACGTCACAAAATACATAACGGCACAAAAATAAATGACGTCACAAAATACCTAACGTCACAAAAAGAAATGACATCACAAAATACATAACGTCACAAAAATAATTGACGTCATAAAATACATAACGTCACAAAAATAATTGACGTCACAAAATACATAACGTCACAAAAATAAATGAGGTCACAAAATACATAACGTCACAAATATAAATGACGTCACAAATATTAATACATAACGTCACAATAATAAATGACGTCAGAAAATACATAACGTCACAAATATAAATGACTTCGCAAAATACATAACGTCACAAAAATAAATGAAGTCACAAAATAAATAACGTCACAAAAATAAATGAGGTCACAAAATACATAACGTCACAAAAATAAATGACGTCAAAAAATACATAACGTCACAAAAATAAATGACGTCACAAAATACATAACGTCACAATAATAAATGACGTCACAAAATACATAACGTCACAAAAATAAATGACGTCACAAAATACATAACGTCACAAAAATAAATGACTTCGCAAAATACATAACGTCACAAAAATAAATGAAGTCACAAAATAAATAACGTCACAAAAATAAATGAGGTCACAAAATACATAACGTCACAAATATAAATGACGTCACAAAATACATAACGTCAGAAAAATAAATGACGTCACAAAATACATAACGTCACAAAAATTAAGGACGTCACAAAAATTAAAAACGTCACAAAATACATAACTTCACAAAAATAAATGACGTCACAAAATACACAACGTCACAAAAATAAATGACGTCACAAAATACATAACGTCACAAAAATAAATAACGTCACAAAATACATAACGTCACAAAAATAAATGAGGTCACAAAATACATAACGTCACAAATATAAATGACGTCACAAATATTAATACATAACGTCACAAAAATAAATGACGTCACAAAATACATATGTCACAAATATAAATGACGTCACAAAAATAAATGACGTCACAAAAAACAAAACGTCACAAAAACAAATGACGTCACAAAATAAATAACGTCACAAAAATAAATGACGTAACAATAATAAATGACGTCACAAAATACATAACGTCACAAAAATAAATGACGTCACAAAATACATAACGTCACAAAATACATAACGTCACAAAATACATAACGTCACAAAAATAAATGACGTCACAAAAGACATAACGTCACAAATATAAATGACGACACAAAAATAAATGACGTCACAAAATACATAACGTCGACAAAAATAAATAACGTCACAAAATACATAACGTCAAAAAAATAAATGAGGTCACAAAATACATAACGTCACAAATATAAATGACGTCACAAATATTAATACATAACGTCACAAAAATAAATGACGTCACAAAATACATAACGTCACAAATATAAATGACGTCAAAAAAATAAATGACGTCACAAAATACATAACGTCACAAAAATAAATAACGTCACAAAATACATAACGTCACAAAAATAAATGAGGTCACAAAATACATAACGTCACAAAAATAAATGACGCCACAAAATACATAACGTTACAAAATACATAACGTCATAAAAATAATTGACGTCACAAAATACATAACGTCACAAAAATAAATGACGTCACAAAATACATAACGTCACAAAAATAAATGACGTCACAAAATACATAACGTCACAAAAATAAATGACGTCACAAAATACAAAACGTCACGAAAACAAATGACGTCACAAAAAACATAACGTCACAAAATTAAATGACGTCACAAAATACATAACGTCACAAAAATAAATGACGTCACAAAAATTAATTACGTCACAAAATTCCTAACGTCACAAAAATAAATGACGTCACATAATACATAACGTCAAAAAAATAAATGACGTCACAAAATACATAACGTCACAAAAATGAATGACGTCAAAAAATACATAACGTCACAAAAATAAATGACGTCACAAAATACATAACGTCACAAAAATAAATGACGTCACAAAATACATAACGTCACAAAAATAAATGACGTCTTAAAATACATAACGTCAAAAAAATAAATGACGTCACAAAATACATAACGTCACAAAAATAAATGACGTCACAAAATACATAACGTCACAAAAATAAATAACGTCACAAAATACAAAACGTCACAAAAACAAATGACGTCACAAAATACATAACGTCAAAAATATAAATGACGACACAAATATTAATACATAACGTCACAAAAATAAATGACGTCATAAAATACCTAACGTCACAAATATAAATGACGTCACAAAAATAAATGACGTCACAAAATACATAACGTCACAAAAATAAATAACGTCACAAAATACATAACGTCACAAAAATAAATGAGGTCACAAAATACATAACGTCACAAAAATAAATGACGCCACAATATACATAACGTCACAAAAATAAATGACGTCACAAAATACAAAACGTCACAAAAACAAATGACGTCACAAAATACATAACGTCACAAAAATAAATGACGTCACAAAATGACGTCACAAAATACATAACGTCACAAAAATTAATGACGTCACAAAATGACGTCACAAAATACATAACGTCACAAAAATTAATGACGTCACAAAATGAGGTCACAAAATACATAACGTCACAAAAATTAATGACGTCACAAAATACATAACGTCACAAAAATAAATGACGTCACAAAATATATAACGTCACAAAAATAAATGACGTCACAAAATACGTAACGTTACAAAAATAAATGACGTCACAAAATACATAACGTCACAAAAATAAATGACGTCACAAAATACATAACGTCACAAAAATAAATGACGTCACAAAATACATAACGTCACAAAAATAATTGACGTGATAAAATACATAACGTCACAAATATAAATGACGTCACAAAAATAAATGACGTCACAAAATACATAACGTCACAAAAATAAATAACGTCACAAAATACATAACGTCACAAAAATAAATGAGGTCACAAAATACATAACGTCACAAATATAAATGACGTCACAAATATTAATACATAACGTCACAAAAATAAATGACGTCAGAAAATACATAACGTCACAAAAATAAATAACGTCACAAAATACATAACGTCACAAAAATAAATGAGGTCACAAAATACATAACGTCACAAAAATAAATGACGTCACAAAAATTAATAACGTCACAAAATACATAACTTCACAAAAATAAATGACGTCACAAAATACACAACGTCACAAAAATAAATGACGTCACAAAATACATAACGTCACAAAAATAAATAACGTCACAAAAAAAAACGTCACAAAAATAAATGAGGTCACAAAATACATAACGTCACAAATATAAATGACGTCACAAATATTAATACATAACGTCACAAAAATAAATGACGTCACAAAATACATATGTCACAAATATAAATGACGTCACAAAAATAAATGACGTCACAAAAAACAAAACGTCACAAAAACAAATGACGTCACAAAATAAATAACGTCACAAAAATAAATGACGTAACAATAATAAATGACGTCACAAAATACATAACGTCACAAAAATAAATGACGTCACAAAATACATAACGTCACAAAATACATAACGTCACAAAAATAAATGACGTCACAAAAGACATAACGTCACAAATATAAATGACGACACAAAAATAAATGACGTCACAAAATACATAACGTCGACAAAAATAAATAACGTCACAAAATACATAACATCACAAAAATAAATGAGGTCACAAAATACATAACGTCACAAAAATAAATGACGCCACAAAAATAAATGACGTCACAAAATACATAGCGTCATAAAAATAATTGACGTCACAAAATACATAACGTCACAAAAATAAATGACGTCACAAAATACATAACGTCACAAAAATAAATGACGTCAGAAAATACATAACGTCACAAAAATAAATGACGTCACAAAATACATAACGTCAGAAATATAAATGACGTCACAAAATACATAACGTCACAAAAATAAATGACGTCACAAAAATTAATAACGTCACAAAATACATAACTTCACAAAAATAAATGACGTCACAAAATACATAACGTCACGAAAATAAATGACGTCACAAAATACATAACGTCACAAAAATTAATAACGTCACAAAATACATAACGTCACAAAAATAAATGAGGTCACAAAATACATAACGTCACAAATATAAATGACGTCACAAATATTAATACATAACGTCACAAAAATAAATGACGTCACAAAATACATATGTCACAAATATAAATGACGTCACAAAAATAAATGACGTTACAAAAAACAAAACGTCACAAAAACAAATGACGTCACAAAATAAATAACGTCACAAAAATAAATGACGTAACAATAATAAATGACGTCACAAAATACATAACGTCACAAAAATAAATGACGTCACAAAATACATAACGTCACAAAATACATAACGTCACAAAAATAAATGACGTCACAAAAGACATAACGTCACAAATATAAATGACGACACAAAAATAAATGACGTCACAAAATACATAACGTCGACAAAAATAAATAACGTCACAAAATACATAACGTCACAAAAATAAATGAGGTCACAAAATACATAACGTCACAAAAATAAATGACGTCACAAAATACATAACGTCACAAAAATAAATGACGTCACAAAATACATAACGTCCAAAAAAATAAATGACGTCACAAAATACATAACGTCACAAAAATAAATGACGTCACAATAATAAATGACGTCACAAAATTCATGACGTCACAAAAATAAATGACGTCACAAAATACATAACGTCACAAAAATAAATGACGTCACAAAATACATAACGTCACAAAAATAAATGACGTCACAAAATACATAACGTCACAAAAATAAATGACGTCACAAAAATACATAACGTCACAAAAAACATAACGTAACAAAAATTAATGACGTCACAAAATACATAACGTCACAAAAATAAATGACGTCACAAAATACATAACGTCACAAAAATAAATGACGTCACAAAATACATAACGTCACAAAAATAAATGACGTCAAAAAATACATAATGTCACAAAACACATATCGTCACAAAAATAAATGACGTCACAAAATACATAACGTCACAAAAATAAATGACGTCACAATAATAAATGACGTCACAGAATACTAAACGTTACAAAAAAATGACTTCACAAAATTCATAACGTCACAAAAATAAATGACGTCACAAAAATTAATGACGTCACAAAATACATAACGTCACAAAAATAAATGACGTCACAAAATACATAACTTAAAAAAATAAATGACGTCACAAAAATTAATGACGTCACAAAATACATAACGTCACAAAAATAAATGACGTCACAAAATACATAACGGCACAAAAATAAATGACGTCACAAAATACCTAACGTCACAAAAAGAAATGACATCACAAAATACATAACTTCACAAAAATAATTGACGTCATAAAATACATAACGTCACAAAAATAATTGACGTCACAAAATACATAACGTCACAAAAATAAATGAGGTCACAAAATACATAACCTCACAAATATAAATGACGTCACAAATATTAATACATAACGTCACAAAAATAAATGACGTCAGAAAATACATAACGTCACAAATATAAATGACGTCACAAAAATAAATGACGTCACAAAATACATAACGTCACAAAAATAAATAACGTCACAAAATACATAACGTCACAAAAATAAATGAGGTCACAAAATACATAACGTCACAAATATAAATGACGTCACAAATATTAATACATAACGTCACAAAAATAAATGACGTCAGAAAATACATAACGTCACAAATATAAATGACGTCACAAAAATAAATGACGTCACAAAATACATAACGTCACAAATATAAATAACGTCACAAAATACATAACGTCACAAAAAACATAACGTAACAAAAATTAATGACGTCACAAAATACATAACGTCACAAAAATAAATGACGTCACAAAATACATAACGTCACAAAAATAAATGACGTCACAAAATACATAACGTCACAAAAATAAATGACGTCAAAAAATACATAATGTCACAAAACACATATCGTCACAAAAATAAATGACGTCACAAAATACATAACGTCACAAAAATAAATGACGTCACAATAATAAATGACGTCACAGAATACTAAACGTTACAAAAAAATGACTTCACAAAATTCATAACGTCACAAAAATAAATGACGTCACAAAAATTAATGACGTCACAAAATACATAACGTCACAAAAATAAATAACGTCACAAAATACATAACGTCACAAAAATAAATGAGGTCACAAAATACATAACTTCACAAATATAAATGACGTCACAAATATTAATACATAACGTCACAAAAATAAATGACGTCAGAAAATACATAACGTCACAAATATAAATGACGTCACAAAAATAAATGACGTCACAAAATACATAACGTCACAAAAATAAATAACGTCACAAAATACATAACGTCACAAAAATAAATGAGGTCACAAAATACATAACGTCACAAAAATAAATGACGTCACAAAAATTAATAACGTCACAAAATACATAACTTCACAAAAATAAATGACGTCACAAAATACACAACGTCACAAAAATAAATGACGTCACAAAATACATAACGTCACAAAAATAAATAACGTCACAAAAAAAAACATCACAAAATTAAATGAGGTCACAAAATACATAACGTCACAAATATAAATGACGTCACAAATATTAATACATAACGTCACAAAAATAAATGACGTCACAAAATACATATGTCACAAATATAAATGACGTCACAAAAATAAATGACGTCACAAAAAACAAAACGTCACAAAAACAAATGACGTCACAAAATAAATAACGTCACAAAAATAAATGACGTAACAATAATAAATGACGTCACAAAATACATAACGTCACAAAATACATAACGTCACAAAATACATAACGTCACAAAAATAAATGACGTCACAAAAGACATAACGTCACAAATATAAATGACGACACAAAAATAAATGACGTCACAAAATACATAACGTCGACAAAAATAAATATACGTCACAAAATACATAACGTCACAAAAATAAATGAGGTCACAAAATACATAACGTCACAAATATAAATGACGTCCCAAATATTAATACATAACGTCACAAAAATAAATGACGTCACAAAATACATAACGTCACAAATATAAATGACGTCACAAAAATAAATGACGTCACAAAATACATAACGTCACAAAAATAAATAACGTCACAAAATACATAACGTCACAAAAATAAATGAGGTCACAAAATACATAACGTCACAAAAATAAATGACGCCACAAAATACATAACGTTACAAAATACATAGCGTCATAAAAATAATTGACGTCACAAAATACATAACGTCACAAAAATAAATGACGTCACAAAATACATAACGTCACAAAAATAAATGACGTCAGAAAATACATAACGTCACAAAAATAAATGACGTCACAAAATACATAACGTCAGAAATATAAATGACGTCACAAAATACATAACGTCACAAAAATAAATGACGTCACAAAAATTAATAACGTCACAAAATACATAACTTCACAAAAATAAATGACGTCACAAAATACATAACGTCACGAAAATAAATGACGTCACAAAATACATAACGTCACAAAAATAAATAACGTCACAAAATACATAACGTCACAAAAATAAATGAGGTCACAAAATACATAACGTCACAAATATAAATGACGTCACAAATATTAATACGTAACGTTACAAAAATAAATGACGTCACAAAATACATAACGTCACAAAAATAAATGACGTCACAAAATACATAACGTCACAAAAATAAATGACGTCACAAAATACATAACGTCACAAAAATAATTGACGTGATAAAATACATAACGTCACAAATATAAATGACGTCACAAAAATAAATGACGTCACAAAATACATAACGTCACAAAAATAAATAACGTCACAAAATACATAACGTCACAAAAATAAATGAGGTCACAAAATACATAACGTCACAAATATAAATGACGTCACAAATATTAATACATAACGTCACAAAAATAAATGACGTCAGAAAATACATAACGTCACAAAAATAAATAACGTCACAAAATACATAACGTCACAAAAATAAATGACGTCAGAAAATACATAACGTCACAAAAACAAATGACGTCACAAAATAAATAACGTCACAAAAATAAATGACGTAACAATAATAAATGACGTCACAAAATACATTACGTCACAAAAATAAATGACGTCACAAAATACATAACGTCACAAAATACATAACGTCACAAAAATAAATGACGTCACAAAAGACATAACGTCACAAATATAAATGACGACACAAAAATAAATGACGTCACAAAATACATAACGTCGACAAAAATAAATAACGTCACAAAATACATAACGTCACAAAAATAAATGAGGTCACAAAATACATAACGTCACAAAAATAAATGACGTCACAAAATACATAACGTCACAAAAATAAATGACGTCACAAAATACATAACGTCCAAAAAAATAAATGACGTCACAAAATACATAACGTCACAAAAATAAATGACGTCACAATAATAAATGACGTCACAAAATTCATGACGTCACAAAAATAAATGACGTCACAAAATACATAACGTCACAAAAATAAATGACGTCACAAAATACATAACGTCACAAAAATAAATGACGTCACAAAATACATAACGTCACAAAAATAAATGACGTCACAAAATACATAACGTCACAAAAATAAATGACGTCACAAAATACATAACGTCACAAAAATAAATGAGGTCACAAAATACATAACGTAACAAAAATTAATGACGTCACAAAATACATAACGTCACAAAAATAAATGACGTCACAAAATACATAACGTCACAAACATAAATGACGTCACAAAATACATAACGTCACAAAAATAAATGACGTCAAAAAATACATAATGTCACAAAACACATATCGTCACAAAAATAAATGACGTCACAAAATACATAACGTCACAAAAATAAATGACGTCACAATAATAAATGACGTCACAGAATACTAAACGTTACAAAAAATGACTTCACAAAATTCATAACGTCACAAAAATAAATGACGTCACAAAAATTAATGACGTCACAAAATACATAACGTCACAAAAATAAATGACGTCACAAAATACATAACTTAAAAAAAATAAATGACGTCACAAAAATTAATGACGTCACAAAATACATAACGTCACAAAAATAAATGACGTCACAAAATACATAACGGCACAAAAATAAATGACGTCACAAAATACCTAACGTCACAAAAAGAAATGACATCACAAAATACATAACGTCACAAAAATAATTGACGTCATAAAATACATAACGTCACAAAAATAATTGACGTCACAAAATACATAACGTCACAAAAATAAATGAGGTCACAAAATACATAACGTCACAAATATAAATGACGTCACAAATATTAATACATAACGTCACAAAAATAAATGACGTCAGAAAATACATAACGTCACAAATATAAATGACGTCACAAAAATAAATGACGTCACAAAATACATAACGTCACAAAAATAAATGACGCCACAATATACATAACGTCACAAAAATAAATGACGTCACAAAATACAAAACGTTACAAAAACAAATGACGTCACAAAATACATAACGTCACAAAAATAAATGACAACACAAAAATTAATTATGTCACAAAAATAAATGACGTCACAATAACAAATGACGTCACAAAATACATAACGTCACAAAAATAAATGACGTCAAAAAATACATAACGTCACAAAAATAAATGACGTCACAAAATGCATAACGTCACAATAATTAATGACGTCACAAAATACATAACGTCACAAAAATAAATGACGTCACAAAATTCATAACGTCACAAAAATAAATGACTTCGCAAAATACATAACGTCACAAAAATAAATGAAGTCACAAAATAAATAACGTCACAAAAATAAATGACGTCACAAAATACATAACGTCACAAAAATAAATGACGTCACAATAATAAATGACGTCAGAAAATACTTAACGTCACAAAAATAAATGACGTCACAAAATACATAACGTCACAAAAATAAATGACGTCACTAAATACATAACGTCACAAAAATAAATGACGTCACAAAATACATAACGTCAGAAAAATAAATGACGTCACAAAATACATAACGTCAAAAAAATAAATGACGTCACAAAAATTAATAACGTCACAAAATACATAACTTCACAAAATAAATGACGTCACAAAATACACAACGTCACAAAAATAAATGACGTCACAAAATACATAACGTCACAAAAATAAATAACGTCACAAAATACATAACGTCACAAAAATAAATGACGTAACAATAATAAATGACGTCACAAAATACATAACGTCACAAAAATAAATGACGTCACAAAATACATAACGTCACAAAATACATAACGTCACAAAATACATAACGTCACAAAAATAAATGACGTCACAAAATACATAACTTAAAAAAAATAAATGACGTCACAAAAATTAATGACGTCACAAAATACATAACGTCACAAAAATAAATGACGTCACAAAATACATAACGTCACAAAAATAATTGACGTCATAAAATACATAACGTCACAAAAATAATTGACGTCACAAAATACATAACGTCACAAAAATAAATGAGGTCACAAAATACATAACGTCACAAATATAAATGACGTCACAAATATTAATACATAACGTCACAAAAATAAATGACGTCAGAAAATACATAACGTCACAAATATAAATGACGTCACAAAAATAAATGACGTCACAAAATACATAACGTCACAAAAATAAATAACGTCACAAAATACATAACGTCACAAAAATAAATGAGGTCACAAAATACATAACGTCACAAATATAAATGACGTCACAAATATTAATACATAACGTCACAAAAATAAATGACGTCAGAAAATACATAACGTCACAAATATAAATGACGTCACAAAAATAAATGACGTCACAAAATACATAACGTCACAAAAATAAATAACGTCACAAAATACATAACGTCACAAAAATAATTGAGGTCATAAAATACATAACGTCACAAAAATAAATGACGTCACAAAAATACATAACGTCACAAAAAACATAACGTAACAAAAATTAATGACGTCACAAAATACATAACGTCACAAAAATAAATGACGTCACAAAATACATAACGTCACAAAAATAAATGACGTCACAAAATACATAACGTCACAAAAATAAATGACGTCAAAAAATACATAATGTCACAAAACACATATCGTCACAAAAATAAATGACGTCACAAAATACATAACGTCACAAAAATAAATGACGTCACAATAATAAATGACGTCACAGAATACTAAACGTTACAAAAAAATGACTTCACAAAATTCATAACGTCACAAAAATAAATGACGTCACAAAAATTAATGACGTCACAAAATACATAACGTCACAAAAATAAATAACGTCACAAAATACATAACGTCACAAAAATAAATGAGGTCACAAAATACATAACGTCACAAATATAAATGACGTCACAAATATTAATACATAACGTCACAAAAATAAATGACGTCAGAAAATACATAACGTCACAAATATAAATGACGTCACAAAAATAAATGACGTCACAAAATACATAACGTCACAAAAATAAATAACGTCACAAAATACATAACGTCACAAAAATAAATGAGGTCACAAAATACATAACGTCACAAAAATAAATGACGTCACAAAAATTAATAACGTCACAAAATACATAACTTCACAAAAATAAATGACGTCACAAAATACACAACGTCACAAAAATAAATGACGTCACAAAATACATAACGTCACAAAAATAAATAACGTCACAAAAAAAAACGTCACAAAAATAAATGAGGCCACAAAATACATAACGTCACAAATATAAATGACGTCACAAATATTAATACATAACGTCACAAAAATAAATGACGTCACAAAATACATATGTCACAAATATAAATGACGTCACAAAAATAAATGACGTCACAAAAAACAAAACGTCACAAAAACAAATGACGTCACAAAATAAATAACGTCACAAAAATAAATGACGTAACAATAATAAATGACGTCACAAAATACATAACGTCACAAAAATAAATGACGTCACAAAATACATAACGTCACAAAATACATAACGTCACAAAAATAAATGACGTCACAAAAGACATAACGTCACAAAAATAAATGACGTCACAAAAATTAATAACGTCACAAAATACATAACTTCACAAAAATAAATGACGTCACAAAATACACAACGTCACAAAAATAAATGACGTCACAAAATACATAACGTCACAAAAATAAATAACGTCACAAAAAAAAACATCACAAAATTAAATGAGGTCACAAAATACATAACGTCACAAATATAAATGACGTCACAAATATTAATACATAACGTCACAAAAATAAATGACGTCACAAAATACATATGTCACAAATATAAATGACGTCACAAAAATAAATGACGTCACAAAAAACAAAACGTCACAAAAACAAATGACGTCACAAAATAAATAACGTCACAAAAATAAATGACGTAACAATAATAAATGACGTCACAAAATACATAACGTCACAAAATACATAACGTCACAAAATACATAACGTCACAAAAATAAATGACGTCACAAAAGACATAACGTCACAAATATAAATGACGACACAAAAATAAATGACGTCACAAAATACATAACGTCGACAAAAATAAATATACGTCACAAAATACATAACGTCACAAAAATAAATGAGGTCACAAAATACATAACGTCACAAATATAAATGACGTCCCAAATATTAATACATAACGTCACAAAAATAAATGACGTCACAAAATACATAACGTCACAAATATAAATGACGTCACAAAAATAAATGACGTCACAAAATACATAACGTCACAAAAATAAATAACGTCACAAAATACATAACGTCACAAAAATAAATGAGGTCACAAAATACATAACGTCACAAAAATAAATGACGCCACAAAATACATAACGTTACAAAATACATAGCGTCATAAAAATAATTGACGTCACAAAATACATAACGTCACAAAAATAAATGACGTCACAAAATACATAACGTCACAAAAATAAATGACGTCAGAAAATACATAACGTCACAAAAATAAATGACGTCACAAAATACATAACGTCAGAAATATAAATGACGTCACAAAATACATAACGTCACAAAAATAAATGACGTCACAAAAATTAATAACGTCACAAAATACATAACTTCACAAAAATAAATGACGTCACAAAATACATAACGTCACGAAAATAAATGACGTCACAAAATACATAACGTCACAAAAATAAATAACGTCACAAAATACATAACGTCACAAAAATAAATGAGGTCACAAAATACATAACGTCACAAATATAAATGACGTCACAAATATTAATACGTAACGTTACAAAAATAAATGACGTCACAAAATACATAACGTCACAAAAATAAATGACGTCACAAAATACATAACGTCACAAAAATAAATGACGTCACAAAATACATAACGTCACAAAAATAATTGACGTGATAAAATACATAACGTCACAAATATAAATGACGTCACAAAAATAAATGACGTCACAAAATACATAACGTCACAAAAATAAATAACGTCACAAAATACATAACGTCACAAAAATAAATGAGGTCACAAAATACATAACGTCACAAATATAAATGACGTCACAAATATTAATACATAACGTCACAAAAATAAATGACGTCAGAAAATACATAACGTCACAAAAATAAATAACGTCACAAAATACATAACGTCACAAAAATAAATGACGTCAGAAAATACATAACGTCACAAAAACAAATGACGTCACAAAATAAATAACGTCACAAAAATAAATGACGTAACAATAATAAATGACGTCACAAAATACATTACGTCACAAAAATAAATGACGTCACAAAATACATAACGTCACAAAATACATAACGTCACAAAAATAAATGACGTCACAAAAGACATAACGTCACAAATATAAATGACGACACAAAAATAAATGACGTCACAAAATACATAACGTCGACAAAAATAAATAACGTCACAAAATACATAACGTCACAAAAATAAATGAGGTCACAAAATACATAACGTCACAAAAATAAATGACGTCACAAAATACATAACGTCACAAAAATAAATGACGTCACAAAATACATAACGTCCAAAAAAATAAATGACGTCACAAAATACATAACGTCACAAAAATAAATGACGTCACAATAATAAATGACGTCACAAAATTCATGACGTCACAAAAATAAATGACGTCACAAAATACATAACGTCACAAAAATAAATGACGTCACAAAATACATAACGTCACAAAAATAAATGACGTCACAAAATACATAACGTCACAAAAATAAATGACGTCACAAAATACATAACGTCACAAAAATAAATGACGTCACAAAATACATAACGTCACAAAAATAAATGAGGTCACAAAATACATAACGTAACAAAAATTAATGACGTCACAAAATACATAACGTCACAAAAATAAATGACGTCACAAAATACATAACGTCACAAACATAAATGACGTCACAAAATACATAACGTCACAAAAATAAATGACGTCAAAAAATACATAATGTCACAAAACACATATCGTCACAAAAATAAATGACGTCACAAAATACATAACGTCACAAAAATAAATGACGTCACAATAATAAATGACGTCACAGAATACTAAACGTTACAAAAAATGACTTCACAAAATTCATAACGTCACAAAAATAAATGACGTCACAAAAATTAATGACGTCACAAAATACATAACGTCACAAAAATAAATGACGTCACAAAATACATAACTTAAAAAAAATAAATGACGTCACAAAAATTAATGACGTCACAAAATACATAACGTCACAAAAATAAATGACGTCACAAAATACATAACGGCACAAAAATAAATGACGTCACAAAATACCTAACGTCACAAAAAGAAATGACATCACAAAATACATAACGTCACAAAAATAATTGACGTCATAAAATACATAACGTCACAAAAATAATTGACGTCACAAAATACATAACGTCACAAAAATAAATGAGGTCACAAAATACATAACGTCACAAATATAAATGACGTCACAAATATTAATACATAACGTCACAAAAATAAATGACGTCAGAAAATACATAACGTCACAAATATAAATGACGTCACAAAAATAAATGACGTCACAAAATACATAACGTCACAAAAATAAATGACGCCACAATATACATAACGTCACAAAAATAAATGACGTCACAAAATACAAAACGTTACAAAAACAAATGACGTCACAAAATACATAACGTCACAAAAATAAATGACAACACAAAAATTAATTATGTCACAAAAATAAATGACGTCACAATAACAAATGACGTCACAAAATACATAACGTCACAAAAATAAATGACGTCAAAAAATACATAACGTCACAAAAATAAATGACGTCACAAAATGCATAACGTCACAATAATTAATGACGTCACAAAATACATAACGTCACAAAAATAAATGACGTCACAAAATTCATAACGTCACAAAAATAAATGACTTCGCAAAATACATAACGTCACAAAAATAAATGAAGTCACAAAATAAATAACGTCACAAAAATAAATGACGTCACAAAATACATAACGTCACAAAAATAAATGACGTCACAATAATAAATGACGTCAGAAAATACTTAACGTCACAAAAATAAATGACGTCACAAAATACATAACGTCACAAAAATAAATGACGTCACTAAATACATAACGTCACAAAAATAAATGACGTCACAAAATACATAACGTCAGAAAAATAAATGACGTCACAAAATACATAACGTCACAAAAATAAATGACGTCACAAAAATTAATAACGTCACAAAATACATAACTTCACAAAATAAATGACGTCACAAAATACACAACGTCACAAAAATAAATGACGTCACAAAATACATAACGTCACAAAAATAAATAACGTCACAAAATACATAACGTCACAAAAATAAATGACGTAACAATAATAAATGACGTCACAAAATACATAACGTCACAAAAATAAATGACGTCACAAAATACATAACGTCACAAAATACATAACGTCACAAAATACATAACGTCACAAAAATAAATGACGTCACAAAATACATAACTTAAAAAAAATAAATGACGTCACAAAAATTAATGACGTCACAAAATACATAACGTCACAAAAATAAATGACGTCACAAAATACATAACGTCACAAAAATAATTGACGTCATAAAATACATAACGTCACAAAAATAATTGACGTCACAAAATACATAACGTCACAAAAATAAATGAGGTCACAAAATACATAACGTCACAAATATAAATGACGTCACAAATATTAATACATAACGTCACAAAAATAAATGACGTCAGAAAATACATAACGTCACAAATATAAATGACGTCACAAAAATAAATGACGTCACAAAATACATAACGTCACAAAAATAAATAACGTCACAAAATACATAACGTCACAAAAATAAATGAGGTCACAAAATACATAACGTCACAAATATAAATGACGTCACAAATATTAATACATAACGTCACAAAAATAAATGACGTCAGAAAATACATAACGTCACAAATATAAATGACGTCACAAAAATAAATGACGTCACAAAATACATAACGTCACAAAAATAAATAACGTCACAAAATACATAACGTCACAAAAATAATTGAGGTCATAAAATACATAACGTCACAAAAATAAATGACGTCACAAAAATACATAACGTCACAAAAAACATAACGTAACAAAAATTAATGACGTCACAAAATACATAACGTCACAAAAATAAATGACGTCACAAAATACATAACGTCACAAAAATAAATGACGTCACAAAATACATAACGTCACAAAAATAAATGACGTCAAAAAATACATAATGTCACAAAACACATATCGTCACAAAAATAAATGACGTCACAAAATACATAACGTCACAAAAATAAATGACGTCACAATAATAAATGACGTCACAGAATACTAAACGTTACAAAAAAATGACTTCACAAAATTCATAACGTCACAAAAATAAATGACGTCACAAAAATTAATGACGTCACAAAATACATAACGTCACAAAAATAAATAACGTCACAAAATACATAACGTCACAAAAATAAATGAGGTCACAAAATACATAACGTCACAAATATAAATGACGTCACAAATATTAATACATAACGTCACAAAAATAAATGACGTCAGAAAATACATAACGTCACAAATATAAATGACGTCACAAAAATAAATGACGTCACAAAATACATAACGTCACAAAAATAAATAACGTCACAAAATACATAACGTCACAAAAATAAATGAGGTCACAAAATACATAACGTCACAAAAATAAATGACGTCACAAAAATTAATAACGTCACAAAATACATAACTTCACAAAAATAAATGACGTCACAAAATACACAACGTCACAAAAATAAATGACGTCACAAAATACATAACGTCACAAAAATAAATAACGTCACAAAAAAAAACGTCACAAAAATAAATGAGGCCACAAAATACATAACGTCACAAATATAAATGACGTCACAAATATTAATACATAACGTCACAAAAATAAATGACGTCACAAAATACATATGTCACAAATATAAATGACGTCACAAAAATAAATGACGTCACAAAAAACAAAACGTCACAAAAACAAATGACGTCACAAAATAAATAACGTCACAAAAATAAATGACGTAACAATAATAAATGACGTCACAAAATACATAACGTCACAAAAATAAATGACGTCACAAAATACATAACGTCACAAAATACATAACGTCACAAAAATAAATGACGTCACAAAAGACATAACGTCACAAATATAAATGACGACACAAAAATAAATGACGTCACAAAATACATAACGTCGACAAAAATAAATAACGTCACAAAATACATAACGTCACAAAAATAAATGAGGTCACAAAATACATAACGTCACAAATATAAATGACGTCCCAAATATTAATACATAACGTCACAAAAATAAATGACGTCACAAAATACATAACGTCACAAATATAAATGACGTCACAAAAATAAATGACGTCACAAAATACATAACGTCACAAAAATAAATAACGTCACAAAATACATAACGTCACAAAAATAAATGAGGTCACAAAATACATAACGTCACAAAAATAAATGACGCCACAAAATACATAACGTTACAAAATACATAGCGTCATAAAAATAATTGACGTCACAAAATACATAACGTCACAAAAATAAATGACGTCACAAAATACATAACGTCACAAAAATAAATGACGTCAGAAAATACATAACGTCACAAAAATAAATGACGTCACAAAATACATAACGTCAGAAATATAAATGACGTCACAAAATACATAACGTCACAAAAATAAATGACGTCACAAAAATTAATAACGTCACAAAATACATAACTTCACAAAAATAAATGACGTCACAAAATACATAACGTCACGAAAATAAATGACGTCACAAAATACATAACGTCACAAAAATAAATAACGTCACAAAATACATAACGTCACAAAAATAAATGAGGTCACAAAATACATAACGTCACAAATATAAATGACGTCACAAATATTAATACATAACGTCACAAAAATAAATGACGTCACAAAATACATATGTCACAAATATAAATGACGTCACAAAAATAAATGACGTTACAAAAAACAAAACGTCACAAAAACAAATGACGTCACAAAATAAATAACGTCACAAAAATAAATGACGTAACAATAATAAATGACGTCACAAAATACATAACGTCACAAAAATAAATGACGTCACAAAATACATAACGTCACAAAATACATAACGTCACAAAAATAAATGACGTCACAAAAGACATAACGTCACAAATATAAATGACGACACAAAAATAAATGACGTCACAAAATACATAACGTCGACAAAAATAAATAACGTCACAAAATACATAACGTCACAAAAATAAATGAGGTCACAAAATACATAACGTCACAAAAATAAATGACGTCACAAAATACATAACGTCACAAAAATAAATGACGTCACAAAATACATAACGTCCAAAAAGATAAATGACGTCACAAAATACATAACGTCACAAAAATAAATGACGTCACAATAATAAATGACGTCACAAAATTCATGACGTCACAAAAATAAATGACGTCACAAAATACATAACGTCACAAAAATAAATGACGTCACAAAATACATAACGTCACAAAAAAAAATGACGTCACAAAATACATAACGTCACAAAAATAAATGACGTCACAAAAATACATAACGTCACAAAAAACATAACGTAACAAAAATTAATGACGTCACAAAATACATAACGTCACAAAAATAAATGACGTCACAAAATACATAACGTCACAAAAATAAATGACGTCACAAAATACATAACGTCACAAAAATAAATGACGTCAAAAAATACATAATGTCACAAAACACATATCGTCACAAAAATAAATGACGTCACAAAATACATAACGTCACAAAAATAAATGACGTCACAATAATAAATGACGTCACAGAATACTAAACGTTACAAAAAAATGACTTCACAAAATTCATAACGTCACAAAAATAAATGACGTCACAAAAATTAATGACGTCACAAAATACATAACGTCACAAAAATAAATGACGTCACAAAATACATAACTTAAAAAAAATAAATGACGTCACAAAAATTAATGACGTCACAAAATACATAACGTCACAAAAATAAATGACGTCACAAAATACATAACGGCACAAAAATAAATGACGTCACAAAATACCTAACGTCACAAAAAGAAATGACATCACAAAATACATAACGTCACAAAAATAATTGACGTCATAAAATACATAACGTCACAAAAATAATTGACGTCACAAAATACATAACGTCACAAAAATAAATGAGGTCACAAAATACATAACGTCACAAATATAAATGACGTCACAAATATTAATACATAACGTCACAAAAATAAATAACGTCACAAAATACATAACGTCACAAAAATAAATGAGGTCACAAAATACATAACGTCACAAAAATAAATGACGCCACAATATACATAACGTCACAAAAATAAATGACGTCACAAAATACAAAACGTTACAAAAACAAATGACGTCACAAAATACATAACGTCACAAAAATAAATGACAACACAAAAATTAATTATGTCACAAAAATAAATGACGTCACAATAACAAATGACGTCACAAAATACATAACGTCACAAAAATAAATGACGTCAAAAAATACATAACGTCACAAAAATAAATGACGTCACAAAATGCATAACGTCACAATAATTAATGACGTCACAAAATACATAACGTCACAAAAATAAATGACGTCACAAAATTCATAACGTCACAAAAATAAATGACTTCGCAAAATACATAACGTCACAAAAATAAATGAAGTCACAAAATAAATAACGTCACAAAAATAAATGACGTCACAAAATACATAACGTCACAAAAATAAATGACGTCCCAATAATAAATGACGTCACAAAATACTTAACGTCACAAAAATAAATGACGTCACAAAATACATAACGTCACAAAAAAAAATGACGTCACTAAATACATAACGTCACAAAAATAAATGACGTCACAAAATACATAACGTCAGAAAAATAAATGACGTCACAAAATACATAACGTCACAAAAATAAATGACGTCACAAAAATTAATAACGTCACAAAATACATAACTTCACAAAATAAATGACGTCACAAAATACACAACGTCACAAAAATAAATGACGTCACAAAATACATAACGTCACAAAAATAAATAACGTCACAAAATACATAACGTCACAAAAATAAATGACGTAACAATAATAAATGACGTCACAAAATACATAACGTCACAAAAATAAATGACGTCACAAAATACATAACGTCACAAAATACATAACGTCACAAAATACATAACGTCACAAAAATAAATGACGTCACAAAAGACATAACGTCACAAATATAAATGACGACACAAAAATAAATGACGTCACAAAATACATATGTCACAAATATAAATGACGTCACAAAAATAAATGACGTCACAAAAAACAAAACGTCACAAAAACAAATGACGTCACAAAATAAATAACGTCACAAAAATAAATGACGTAACAATAATAAATGACGTCACAAAATACATAACGTCACAAAAATAAATGACGTCACAAAATACATAACGTCACAAAATACATAACGTCACAAAAATAAATGACGTCACAAAAGACATAACGTCACAAATATAAATGACGACACAAAAATAAATGACGTCACAAAATACATAACGTCGACAAAAATAAATAACGTCACAAAATACATAACGTCACAAAAATAAATGAGGTCACAAAATACATAACGTCACAAATATAAATGACGTAACAAATATTAATACATAACGTCACAAAAATAAATGACGTCACAAAATACATAACGTCACAAATATAAATGACGTCACAAAAATAAATGACGTCACAAAATACATAACGTCACAAAAATAAATAACGTCACAAAATACATAACGTCACAAAAATAAATGACGTCACAAAAATTAATAACGTCACAAAATACATAACTTCACAAAATAAATGACGTCACAAAATACACAACGTCACAAAAATAAATGACGTCACAAAATACATAACGTCACAAAAATAAATAACGTCACAAAATACATAACGTCACAAAAATAAATGACGTAACAATAATAAATGACGTCACAAAATACATAACGTCACAAAAATAAATGACGTCACAAAATACATAACGTCACAAAATACATAACGTCACAAAATACATAACGTCACAAAAATAAATGACGTCACAAAAGACATAACGTCACAAATATAAATGACGACACAAAAATAAATGACGTCACAAAATACATATGTCACAAATATAAATGACGTCACAAAAATAAATGACGTCACAAAAAACAAAACGTCACAAAAACAAATGACGTCACAAAATAAATAACGTTACAAAAATAAATGACGTAACAATAATAAATGACGTCACAAAATACATAACGTCACAAAAACAAATGACGTCACAAAATAAATAACGTCACAAAAATAAATGACGTAACAATAATAAATGACGTCACAAAATACATAACGTCACAAAAATAAATGACGTCACAAAATACATAACGTCACAAAATACATAACGTCACAAAAATAAATGACGTCACAAAAGACATAACGTCACAAATATAAATGACGACACAAAAATAAATGACGTCACAAAATACATAACGTCGACAAAAATAAATAACGTCACAAAATACATAACGTCACAAAAATAAATGAGGTCACAAAATACATAACGTCACAAAAATAAATGACGTCACAAAATACATAACGTCACAAAAATAAATGACGTCACAAAATACATAACGTCCAAAAAAATTAATGACGTCACAAAATACATAACGTCACATAAATAAATGACGTCACAATAATAAATGACGTCACAAAATTCATGACGTCACAAAAATAAATGACGTCACAAAATACATAACGTCACAAAAATAAATGACGTCACAAAATACATAACGTCACAAAAATAAATGACGTCACAAAATACATAACGTCACAAAAATAAATGACGTCACAAAAATACATAACGTCACAAAAAACATAACGTAACAAAAATTAATGACGTCACAAAATACATAACGTCACAAAAATAAATGACGTCACAAAATACATAACGTCACAAAAATAAATGACGTCACAAAATACATAACGTCACAAAAATAAATGACGTCAAAAAATACATAATGTCACAAAACACATATCGTCACAAAAATAAATGACGTCACAAAATACATAACGTCACAAAAATAAATGACGTCACAATAATAAATGACGTCACAGAATACTAAACGTTACAAAAAAATGACTTCACAAAATTCATAACGTCACAAAAATAAATGACGTCACAAAAATTAATGACGTCACAAAATACATAACGTCACAAAAATAAATGACGTCACAAAATACATAACTTAAAAAAAATAAATGACGTCACAAAAATTAATGACGTCACAAAATACATAACGTCACAAAAATAAATGACGTCACAAAATACATAACGGCACAAAAATAAATGACGTCACAAAATACCTAACGTCACAAAAAGAAATGACATCACAAAATACATAACGTCACAAAAATAATTGACGTCATAAAATACATAACGTCACAAAAATAATTGACGTCACAAAATACATAACGTCACAAAAATAAATGAGGTCACAAAATACATAACGTCACAAATATAAATGACGTCACAAATATTAATACATAACGTCACAAAAATAAATGACGTCAGAAAATACATAACGTCACAAATATAAATGACGTCACAAAAATAAATGACGTCACAAAATACATAACGTCACAAAAATAAATGACGCCACAATATACATAACGTCACAAAAATAAATGACGTCACAAAATACAAAACGTTACAAAAACAAATGACGTCACAAAATACATAACGTCACAAAAATAAATGACAACACAAAAATTAATTATGTCACAAAAATAAATGACGTCACAATAACAAATGACGTCACAAAATACATAACGTCACAAAAATAAATGACGTCAAAAAATACATAACGTCACAAAAATAAATGACGTCACAAAATGCATAACGTCACAATAATTAATGACGTCACAAAATACATAACGTCACAAAAATAAATGACGTCACAAAATTCATAACGTCACAAAAATAAATGACTTCGCAAAATACATAACGTCACAAAAATAAATGAAGTCACAAAATAAATAACGTCACAAAAATAAATGACGTCACAAAATACATAACGTCACAAAAATAAATGACGTCACAATAATAAATGACGTCACAAAATACTTAACGTCACAAAAATAAATGACGTCACAAAATACATAACGTCACAAAAATAAATGACGTCACTAAATACATAACGTCACAAAAATAAATGACGTCACAAAATACATAACGTCAGAAAAATAAATGACGTCACAAAATACATAACGTCACAAAAATAAATGACGTCACAAAAATTAATAACGTCACAAAATACATAACTTCACAAAATAAATGACGTCACAAAATACACAACGTCACAAAAATAAATGACGTCACAAAATACATAACGTCACAAAAATAAATAACGTCACAAAATACATAACGTCACAAAAATAAATGACGTAACAATAATAAATGACGTCACAAAATACATAACGTCACAAAAATAAATGACGTCACAAAATACATAACGTCACAAAATACATAACGTCACAAAATACATAACGTCACAAAAATAAATGACGTCACAAAATACATAACTTAAAAAAAATAAATGACGTCACAAAAATTAATGACGTCACAAAATACATAACGTCACAAAAATAAATGACGTCACAAAATACATAACGGCACAAAAATAAATGACGTCACAAAATACCTAACGTCACAAAAAGAAATGACATCACAAAATACATAACGTCACAAAAATAATTGACGTCATAAAATACATAACGTCACAAAAATAATTGACGTCACAAAATACATAACGTCACAAAAATAAATGAGGTCACAAAATACATAGCGTCACAAATATAAATGACGTCACAAATATTAATACATAACGTCACAAAAATAAATGACGTCAGAAAATACATAACGTCACAAATATAAATGACGTCACAAAAATAAATGACGTCACAAAATACATAACGTCACAAAAATAAATAACGTCACAAAATACATAACGTCACAAAAATAAATGAGGTCACAAAATACATAACGTCACAAATATAAATGACGTCACAAATATTAATACATAACGTCACAAAAATAAATGACGTCAGAAAATACATAACGTCACAAATGTAAATGACGTCACAAAAATAAATGACGTCACAAAATACATAACGTCACAAAAATAAATAACGTCACAAAATACATAACGTCACAAAAATAATTGAGGTCATAAAATACATAACGTCACAAAAATAAATGACGTCACAAAAATACATAACGTCACAAAAAACATAACGTAACAAAAATTAATGACGTCACAAAATACATAACGTCACAAAAATAAATGACGTCACAAAATACATAACGTCACAAAAATAAATGACGTCACAAAATACATAACGTCACAAAAATAAATGACGTCAAAAAATACATAATGTCACAAAACACATATCGTCACAAAAATAAATGACGTCACAAAATACATAACGTCACAAAAATAAATGAAGTCACAATAATAAATGACGTCACAGAATACTAAACGTTACAAAAAAATGACTTCACAAAATTCATAACGTCACAAAAATAAATGACGTCACAAAAATTAATGACGTCACAAAATACATAACGTCACAAAAATAAATAACGTCACAAAATACATAACGTCACAAAAATAAATGAGGTCACAAAATACATAACGTCACAAATATAAATGACGTCACAAATATTAATACATAACGTCACAAAAATAAATGACGTCAGAAAATACATAACGTCACAAATATAAATGACGTCACAAAAATAAATGACGTCACAAAATACATAACGTCACAAAAATAAATAACGTCACAAAATACATATCGTCACAAAAATAAATGAGGTCACAAAATACATAACGTCACAAAAATAAATGACGTCACAAAAATTAATAACGTCACAAAATACATAACTTCACAAAAATAAATGACGTCACAAAATACACAACGTCACAAAAATAAATGACGTCACAAAATACATAACGTCACAAAAATAAATAACGTCACAAAAAAAACGTCACAAAAATAAATGAGGTCACAAAATACATAACGTCACAAATATAAATGACGTCACAAATATTAATACATAACGTCACAAAAATAAATGACGTCACAAAATACATATGTCACAAATATAAATGACGTCACAAAAATAAATGACGTCACAAAAAACAAAACGTCACAAAAACAAATGACGTCACAAAATAAATAACGTCACAAAAATAAATGACGTAACAATAATAAATGACGTCACAAAATACATAACGTCACAAAAATAAATGACGTCACAAAATACATAACGTCACAAAATACATAACGTCACAAAAATAAATGACGTCACAAAAGACATAACGTCACAAATATAAATGACGACACAAAAATAAATGACGTCACAAAATACATAACGTCGACAAAAATAAATAACGTCACAAAATACATAACGTCACAAAAATAAATGAGGTCACAAAATACATAACGTCACAAATATAAATGACGTCACAAAATACATAAAGTCACAAAAATAAATAACGTCACAAAATACATAACGTCACAAAAATAAATGAGGTCACAAAATACATAACGTCACAAAAATAAATGACGCCACAAAATACATAACGTTACAAAATACATAACGTCATAAAAATAATTGACGTCACAAAATACATAACGTCACAAAAACAAATGACGTCACAAAATACATAACGTCACAAAAATAAATGACGTCACAAAATGACGTCACAAAATACATAACGTCACAAAAATTAATGACGTCACAAAATGACGTCACAAAATACATAACGTCACAAAAATTAATGACGTCACAAAATACATAACGTCACAAAAATAAATGACGTAACAATAATAAATGACGTCACAAAATACATAACGTCACAAAAATAAATGACGTCACAAAAATTAATTACGTGACAAAATACATAACGTCACAAAAAGAAATGACGTCACAAAATACATAACGGCACAAAAATAAATGACGTCACAAAATACCTAACGTCACAAAAAGAAATGACGTCACAAAATACATAACGTCACAAAAATAATTGACGTCACAAAATACATAACGTCACAAAAATATTTGACGTCACAAAATATGTAACGTAACAAATATAAATGACGTCACAAAAATAAATGACGTCACAAAATACCTAACGTCACAAAAAGAAATGACGTCACAAAATACATAACGTCACAAAAATAGTTGACGTCACAAAATACATAACGTCACAAAATTATTTGACGTCACAAAATACATAACGTAACAAATATAAATGACGTCACAAAAATAAATGACGTCACAAAATACATAACGTCACAAAAACAAATAACGTCACAAAATACATAACGTCACTAAAATAAATGAGGTCACAAAATACATAACGTCAAAAATATAAATGACGACACAAATATTAATACATAACGTCACAAAAATAAATGACGTCACAAAATACCTAACGTCACGAATATAAATGACGTCACAAAAATAAATAACGTCAAAAAATACATAACGTCACAAAAATAAATAACGTCACAAAATACATAACGTCACAAAAATAAATGAGGTCACAAAATACATAACGTCACAAAAATAAATGACGCCACAATATACATAACGTCACAAAAATAAATGACGTCACAAAATACATAACGTCACAAAAATAAATGACGTCACAAAAATACATAACGTCACAAAAAACATAACGTAACAAAAATTAATGACGTCACAAAATACATAACGTCACAAAAATAAATGACGTCACAAAATACATAACGTCACAAAAATAAATGACGTCACAAAATACATAACGTCACAAAAATAAATGACGTCAAAAAATACATAATGTCACAAAACACATATCGTCACAAAAATAAATGACGTCACAAAATACATAACGTCACAAAAATAAATGACGTCACAATAATAAATGACGTCACAGAATACTAAAAGTTACAAAAAAATGACTTCACAAAATTCATAACGTCACAAAAATAAATGACGTCACAAAAATTAATGACGTCACAAAATACATAACGTCACAAAAATAAATGACGTCACAAAATACATAACTTAAAAAAAATAAATGACGTCACAAAAATTAATGACGTCACAAAATACATAACGTCACAAAAAGAAATGACATCACAAAATACATAACGTCACAAAAATAATTGACGTCATAAAATACATAACGTCAAAAAATAATTGACGTCACAAAATACATAACGTCACAAAAATAAATGAGGTCACAAAATACATAACGTCACAAATATAAATGACGTCACAAATATTAATACATAACGTCACAAAAATAAATGACGTCAGAAAATACATAACGTCACAAATATAAATGACGTCACAAAAATAAATGACGTCACAAAATACATAAGGTCACAAAAATAAATAACGTCACAAAATACATAACGTCACAAAAATAAATGACGTAACAATAATAAATGACGTCACAAAATACATAACGTCACAAAAATAAATGACGTCACAAAATACATAACGTCACAAAATACATAACGTCACAAAATACATAACGTCACAAAAATAAATGACGTCACAAAAGACATAACGTCACAAATATAAATGACGACACAAAAATAAATGACGTCACAAAATACATATGTCACAAATATAAATGACGTCACAAAAATAAATGACGTCACAAAAAACAAAACGTCACAAAAACAAATGACGTCACAAAATAAATAACGTCACAAAAATAAATGACGTAACAATAATAAATGACGTCACAAAATACATAACGTCACAAAAATAAATGACGTCACAAAATACATAACGTCACAAAATACATAACGTCACAAAAATAAATGACGTCACAAAAGACATAACGTCACAAATATAAATGACGACACAAAAATAAATGACGTCACAAAATACATAACGTCGACAAAAATAAATAACGTCACAAAATACATAACGTCACAAAAATAAATGAGGTCACAAAATACATAACGTCACAAATATAAATGACGTAACAAATATTAATACATAACGTCACAAAAATAAATGACGTCACAAAATACATAACGTCACAAATATAAATGACGTCACAAAAATAAATGACGTCACAAAATACATAACGTCACAAAAATAAATAACGTCACAAAATACATAACGTCACAAAAATAAATGAGGTCACAAAATACATAACGTCACAAAAATAAATGACGCCACAAAATACATAACGTTACAAAATACATAACGTCATAAAAATAATTGACGTCACAAAATACATAACGTCACAAAAACAAATGACGTCACAAAATACATAACGTCACAAAAATAAATGACGTCACAAAATGACGTCACAAAATACATAACGTCACAAAAATTAATGACGTCACAAAATGACGTCACAAAATACATAACGTCACAAAAATTAATGACGTCACAAAATACATAACGTCACAAAAATAAATGACGTAACAATAATAAATGACGTCACAAAATACATAACGTCACAAAAATAAATGACGTCACAAAAATTAATTACGTGACAAAATACATAACGTCACAAAAAGAAATGACGTCACAAAATACATAACGGCACAAAAATAAATGACGTCACAAAATACCTAACGTCACAAAAAGAAATGACGTCACAAAATACATAACGTCACAAAAATAATTGACGTCACAAAATACATAACGTCACAAAAATATTTGACGTCACAAAATATGTAACGTAACAAATATAAATGACGTCACAAAAATAAATGACGTCACAAAATACCTAACGTCACAAAAAGAAATGACGTCACAAAATACATAACGTCACAAAAATAGTTGACGTCACAAAATACATAACGTCACAAAATTATTTGACGTCACAAAATACATAACGTAACAAATATAAATGACGTCACAAAAATAAATGACGTCACAAAATACATAACGTCACAAAAATAAATAACGTCACAAAATACATAACGTCACTAAAATAAATTCGGTCACAAAATACATAACGTCAAAAATATAAATGACGACACAAATATTAATACATAACGTCACAAAAATAAATGACGTCACAAAATACCTAACGTCACGAATATAAATGACGACACAAAAATAAATAACGTCAAAAAATACATAACGTCACAAAAATAAATAACGTCACAAAATACATAACGTCACAAAAATAAATGAGGTCACAAAATACATAACGTCACAAAAATAAATGACGCCACAATATACATAACGTCACAAAAATAAATGACGTCACAAAATACAAAACGTCACAAAAACAAATGACGTCACAAAATACATAACGTCACAAAAATAAATGACGTCACAAAATGACGTCACAAAATACATAACGACACAAAAATTAATGACGTCACAAAATACATAACGTCACAAAAATAAATGACGTCACAAAATACATAACGTCACAAAAATAAATGACGTCACAAAATACATAACGTCACAAAAATAAATGACGTCACAAAATACGTAACGTCACAAAAATAAATGACGTCACAATAATAAATGACGTCACAAAATACATAACGTCACAAAAATAAATGACGTCACAAAATACATAACGTCACAAAAATAAATGACGTCACAAAATACATAACGTCACAAAAATAAATGACGTCACAAAATACATAACGTCACAAAAATAAATGACGTCACAAAATACATAACGTCACAAAAATAAATGACGTCACAATAATAAATGACGTCACAAAATACATAACGTCACAAAAATAAATAACGTCACAAAATACATTACGTCACAAAAATAAATGACGTCACAAAATACATAACGTCACAAAAATAAATGACGTCACAAAATACATAACGTCACAAAAATAAATGACGTCACAAAATACATAACGTCACAAAAATAAATGACGTCACAAAATACATAACGTCACAAAAATAAATGACGTCACAAAATTAATAACGTCACAAAATACATAACTTCACAAATATAAATGACGTCACAAAATACATAACGTCACAAAAATAAATGACGTCACAAAATTCATAACGTCACAAAATACATAACGTCACAAAAATAAATGACGTCACAAAATACATAACGTCACAAAAAAAAATGACGTCACAAAATACATAACGTCACAAAAATAAATGACGTCACAAAATACATAACGTCACAAAAATAAATGACGTCACAAAATACATAACGTCACAAAAAAAAATGACGTCACAAAAATTAATTACGTCACAAAATACATAACGTCACAAAAAGAAATGACGTCACAAAATACATAACGGCACAAAAATAAATGACGTCACAAAATACCTAACGTCACAAAAAGAAATGACGTCACAAAATACATAACGTCACAAAAATAATTGACGTCACAAAATACATAACGTCACAAAAATAATTGACGTCACAAAATACATAACGTCACAAAAATAAATGACGTCACAAAATACATAACGTCACAAATATAAATGACGTCACAAAAATAAAAGACGTCACAAAATACATAACGTCAGAAAAATAAATAACGTCACAAAATACATATCGTCACAAAAATAAATGAGGTCACAAAATACATAACGTCACAAATATAAATGACGTCACAAATATTAATACCTAAGGTCACAAAAATAAATGACGTCACAAAATAAATAACGTCACAAAAATAAATGACGTCACAAAATACAAAACGTCACAAAAACAAATGACGTCACAAAATACATAACGTCACAAAAATTAATGACAACACAAAAATTAATTACGACACAAAATACGTAGTGTCACAAAAATAAATGACGTCACAAAAATAAATGACGTCACAAAATACATAACGTCACAAAAATAAATGACGTCACAAAATACATAACGTCACAAAAATAAATGACGTCACAAAATACATAACGTCACAAAAATAAATGACGTCACAAAATACATAACGTCACAAAAATAAATGACGTCACAATTATAAATGACGTCACAAAATACATAACGTCACAAAAATAAATGACGTCACAAAATACATAACGTCACAAAAATAAATGACGTCACAAAATACATAACGTCACAAAAATAAATTACGTCACAAAATACATAACGTCACAAAAATAAATGACGTCACAAAATTAATAACGTCACAAAATACATAACGTCACAAAAATAAATGACGTCACAAAATACATAACGTCACAAAAATAAATGACGTCACAAAATACATAACGTCACAAAAATAAATGAGTTCACAAAATACATAACGTCACAAATATAAATGACGTCACAAATATTAATACATAACGTCACAAAATACATAACGTCACAAAAATAAATGACGTCACAAAATACAAAACGTCACAAAAACAAATGACGTCACAAAATACATAACGTCACAAAAATAAATGACGTCACAAAATACATAACGTCACAAAAAAATGACAAAACAAAAATTAATTACGTCACAAAATACGTAACGTCACAAAAATAAATTACGTCACAATAATAAATGACGTCACAAAATACATAACGTCACAAAAATAAATGACGTCACAAAATACATAACGTCACAAAAATAAATGACGTCACAAAATACATAACGTCACAAAAATAAATGACGTCACAAAATACATAACGTCACAAAAATAAATGACGTCACAAAATACATAACGTCACAAAAATAAATGACGTCACAAAATACATAACGTCACAAAAATAAATGACGTCACAATAATAAATGACGTCACAAAATACATAACGTCACAAAAATAAATGACGTCACAAAATACATAACGTCACAAAAATAAATGACGTCACAAAATACATATCGTCACAAACATAAATGACGTCACAAAATACATAACGTCACAAAAATAAATGACGTCAAAAAAATTAATAACGTCAAAAAATACATAACGTCACAAAAATAAATGACGTCACAAAATACATAACGTCACAAAAATAAATGACGTCACAAAATACATAACGTCACAAAATACATAACGTCACAAAAATAAATGACGTAACAAAATATATAACGTCACAAAAATAAATGACGTCACAAAATACATAACGTCACAAAAATTAATAACGTCACAAAATATACAACCTCAAAAAAATAAATGACGTCACAAAATACATAACGTCAAAAAAATAAATGACGTCACAAAAATAAATGACTTCACAAAATACATAACGTCACAAAAATAAATGACGTAACAATAATAAATGACGTCACAAAATACATAACGTCACAAAAATAAATGACGTCACAAAATACATAACGTCACAAAATACATAACGTCACAAAAATAAATGACGTCACAAAAGACATAACGTCACAAATATAAATGACGTCACAAATATTAATACCTAAGGTCACAAAAATAAATGACGTCACAAAATAAATAACGTCACAAAAATAAATGACGTCACAAAATACAAAACGTCACAAAAACAAATGACGTCACAAAATACATAACGTCAGAAAAATAAATAACGTCACAAAATACATATCGTCACAAAAATAAATGAGGTCACAAAATACATAACGTCACAAATATAAATGACGTCACAAATATTAATACCTAAGGTCACAAAAATAAATGACGTCACAAAATAAATAACGTCACAAAAATAAATGACGTCACAAAATACAAAACGTCACAAAAACAAATGACGTCACAAAATACATAACGTCACAAAAATTAATGACAACACAAAAATTAATTACGACACAAAATACGTAGTGTCACAAAAATAAATGACGTCACAAAAATAAATGACGTCACAAAATACATAACGTCACAAAAATAAATGACGTCACAAAATACATAACGTCACAAAAATAAATGACGTCACAAAATACATAACGTCACAAAAATAAATGACGTCACAAAATACATAACGTCACAAATATAAATGACGTCACAAAAATAAAAGACGTCACAAAATACATAACGTCAGAAAAATAAATAACGTCACAAAATACATATCGTCACAAAAATAAATGAGGTCACAAAATACATAACGTCACAAATATAAATGACGTCACAAATATTAATACCTAAGGTCACAAAAATAAATGACGTCACAAAATAAATAACGTCACAAAAATAAATGACGTCACAAAATACAAAACGTCACAAAAACAAATGACGTCACAAAATACATAACGTCACAAAAATTAATGACAACACAAAAATTAATTACGACACAAAATACGTAGTGTCACAAAAATAAATGACGTCACAAAAATAAATGACGTCACAAAATACATAACGTCACAAAAATAAATGACGTCACAAAATACATAACGTCACAAAAATAAATGACGTCACAAAATACATAACGTCACAAAAATAAATGACGTCACAAAATACATAACGTCACAAAAATAAATGACGTCACAATTATAAATGACGTCACAAAATACATAACGTCACAAAAATAAATGACGTCACAAAATACATAACGTCACAAAAATAAATGACGTCACAAAATACATAACGTCACAAAAATAAATTACGTCACAAAATACATAACGTCACAAAAATAAATGACGTCACAAAATTAATAACGTCACAAAATACATAACGTCACAAAAATAAATGACGTCACAAAATACATAACGTCACAAAAATAAATGACGTCACAAAATACATAACGTCACAAAAATAAATGAGTTCACAAAATACATAACGTCACAAATATAAATGACGTCACAAATATTAATACATAACGTCACAAAATACATAACGTCACAAAAATAAATGACGTCACAAAATACAAAACGTCACAAAAACAAATGACGTCACAAAATACATAACGTCACAAAAATAAATGACGTCACAAAATACATAACGTCACAAAAAAATGACAAAACAAAAATTAATTACGTCACAAAATACGTAACGTCACAAAAATAAATTACGTCACAATAATAAATGACGTCACAAAATACATAACGTCACAAAAATAAATGACGTCACAAAATACATAACGTCACAAAAATAAATGACGTCACAAAATACATAACGTCACAAAAATAAATGACGTCACAAAATACATAACGTCACAAAAATAAATGACGTCACAAAATACATAACGTCACAAAAATAAATGACGTCACAAAATACATAACGTCACAAAAATAAATGACGTCACAATAATAAATGACGTCACAAAATACATAACGTCACAAAAATAAATGACGTCACAAAATACATAACGTCACAAAAATAAATGACGTCACAAAATACATATCGTCACAAACATAAATGACGTCACAAAATACATAACGTCACAAAAATAAATGACGTCAAAAAAATTAATAACGTCAAAAAATACATAACGTCACAAAAATAAATGACGTCACAAAATACATAACGTCACAAAAATAAATGACGTCACAAAATACATAACGTCACAAAATACATAACGTCACAAAAATAAATGACGTAACAAAATATATAACGTCACAAAAATAAATGACGTCACAAAATACATAACGTCACAAAAATTAATAACGTCACAAAATATACAACCTCAAAAAAATAAATGACGTCACAAAATACATAACGTCAAAAAAATAAATGACGTCACAAAAATAAATGACTTCACAAAATACATAACGTCACAAAAATAAATGACGTAACAATAATAAATGACGTCACAAAATACATAACGTCACAAAAATAAATGACGTCACAAAATACATAACGTCACAAAATACATAACGTCACAAAAATAAATGACGTCACAAAAGACATAACGTCACAAATATAAATGACGACACAAAAATAAATGACGTCACAAAATACATAACGTCGACAAAAATAAATAACGTCACAAAATACATAACGTCACAAAAATAAATGAGGTCACAAAATACATAACGTCACAAATATAAATGACGTCACAAATATTAATACATAACGTCACAAAAATAAATGACGTCACAAAATACATAACGTCACAAATATAAATGACGTCACAAAAATAAATGACGTCACAAAATACATAACGTCACAAAAATAAATAACGTCACAAAATACATAACGTCACAAAAATAAATGAGGTCACAAAATACATAACGTCACAAAAATAAATGACGCCACAAAATACATAACGTTACAAAATACATAGCGTCATAAAAATAATTGACGTCACAAAATACATAACGTCACAAAAATAAATGACGTCACAAAATACATAACGTCACAAAAATAAATGACGTCACAAAATACATAACGTCACAAAAATAAATGACGTCACAAAATACATAACGTCAGAAAAATAAATGACATCACAAAATACATAACGTCACAAAAATAAATGAGGCACAAAAATTAATAACGTCACAAAATACATAACTTCACAAAAATAAATGACGTCACAAAATACATAACGTCACGAAAATAAATGACGTCACAAAATACATAACGTCACAAAAATAAATAACGTCACAAAATACATAACGTCACAAAAATAAATGAGGTCACAAAATACATAACGTCACAAATATAAATGACGTCACAAAAATAAATGACGTCACAAAAAACAAAACGTCACAAAACAAATGACGTCACAAAATAAATAACGTCACAAAAATAAATGACGTAACAATAATAAATGACGTCACAAAATACATAACGTCACAAAAATAAATGACGTCACAAAATACATAACGTCACAAAATACATAACGTCACAAAAATAAATGACGTCACAAAAGACATAACGTCACAAATATAAATGACGACACAAAAATAAATGACGTCACAAAATACATAACGTCGACAAAAATAAATAACGTCACAAAATACATAACGTCACAAAAATAAATGAGGTCACAAAATACATAACGTTACAAAAATAAATGACGTCACAAAATACATAACGTCACAAAAATAAATGACGTCACAAAATACATAACTTCCAAAAAAATAAATGACGTCACAAAATACATAACGTCACAAAAATAAATGACGTCACAATAATAAATGACGTCACAAAATTCATAACGTCACAAAAATAAATGACGTCACAAAATACATAACGTCACAAAAATAAATGACGTCACAAAATACATAACGTCACAAAAATAAATGACGTCACAAAATACATAACGTCACAAAAATAAATGACGTCACAAAAATACATAACGTCAAAAAAAACATAACGTAACAAAAATTAATGACGTCACAAAATACATAACGTCACAAAAATAAATGACGTCACAAAATACATAACGTCACAAAAATAAATGACGTCACAAAATACATAACGTCACGAAAAAAAAATGACGTCAAAAAATACATAACGTCACAAAACACATATCGTCACAAAAATAAATTACGTCACAAATTACATAACGTCACAAAAATAAATGACGTCACAATAATAAATGACGTCACAGAATACTAAACGTCACAAAAAAATGACTTCACAAAATTCATAACGTCACAAAAATAAATGACGTCACAAAAATTAATGACGTCACAAAATACATAACGTCACAAAAATAAATGACGTCACAAAATACATAACGTCAAAAAAATAAATGACGTCACAAAAATTAATGACGTCACAAAATACATAACGTCACAAAAATAAATGACGTCACAAAATACATAACGGCACAAAAATAAATGACGTCACAAAATACCTAACGTCACAAAAAGAAATGACATCACAAAATACATAACGTCACAAAAATAATTGACGTCATAAAATACATAACGTCACAAAAATAATTGACGTCACAAAATACATAACGTCACAAAAATAAATGAGGTCACAAAATACATAACGTCACAAATATAAATGACGTCACAAATATTAATACATAACGTCAAAAAAATAAATGACGTCAGAAAATACATAACGTCACAAATATAAATGACGTCACAAAAATAAATGACGTCACAAAATACATAACGTCACAAAAATAAATAACGTCACAAAATACATAACGTCACAAAAATAAATGAGGTCACAAAATACATAACGTCACAAAAATAAATGACGCCACAATATACATAACGTCACAAAAATAAATGACGTCACAAAATACAAAACGTTACAAAAACAAATGACGTCACAAAATACATAACGTCACAAAAATAAATGACAACACAAAAATTAATTATGTCACAAAAATAAATGACGTCACAATAACAAATGACGTCACAAAATACATAACGTCACAAAAATAAATGACGTCAAAAAATACATAACGTCACAAAAATAAATGACGTCACAAAATACATAACGTCACAATAATAAATGACGTCACAAAATACATAACGTCACAAAAATAAATGACGTCACAAAATACATAACGTCACAAAAATAAATGACTTCGCAAAATACATAACGTCACAAAAATAAATGAAGTCACAAAATAAATAACGTCACAAAAATAAATGACGTCACAAAATACATAACGTCACAAAAATAAATGACGTCACAATAATAAATGACGTCACAAAATACTTAACGTCACAAAAATAAATGACGTCACAAAATACATAACGTCACAAAAATAAATGACGTCACTAAATACATAACGTCACAAAAATAAATGACGTCACAAAATAAATAACGTCAGAAAAATAAATGACGTCACAAAATACATAACGTCACAAAAATAAATGACGTCACAAAAATTAATAACGTCACAAAATACATAACTTCACAAAAATAAATGACGTCACAAAATACATAACGTCACAAAAATAAATGACGTCACAAAATACATAACGTCACAAAAATAAATGACGTCACAATAATAAATGACGTCACAAAATACATAACGTCACAAAAATAAATGACGTCACAAAATACATAACGTCACAAAAATAAATGACGTCACAAAATATATATCGTCACAAACATAAATGACGTCACAAAATACATAACGTCACAAAAATAAATGACGTCAAAAAAATTAATAACGTCAAAAAATACATAACGTCACAAAAATAAATGACGTCACAAAATACATAACGTCACAAAAATAAATGACGTCACAAAATACATAACGTCACAAAATACATAACGTCACAAAAATAAATGACGTAACAAAATATATAACGTCACAAAAATAAATGACGTCACAAAATACATAACGTCACAAAAATTAATAACGTCACAAAATATACAACCTCAAAAAAATAAATGACGTCACAAAATACATAACGTCAAAAAAATAAATGACGTCACAAAAATAAATGACGTCACAAAATACATAACGTCACAAAAATAAATGACGTAACAATAATAAATGACGTCACAAAATACATAACGTCACAAAAATAAATGACGTCACAAAATACATAACGTCACAAAATACATAACGTCACAAAAATAAATGACGTCACAAAAGACATAACGTCACAAATATAAATGACGACACAAAAATAAATGACGTCACAAAATACATAACGTCGACAAAAATAAATAACGTCACAAAATACATAACGTCACAAAAATAAATGAGGTCACAAAATACATAACGTCACAAATATAAATGACGTCACAAATATTAATACATAACGTCACAAAAATAAATGACGTCACAAAATACATAACGTCACAAATATAAGTGACGTCACAAAAATAAATGACGTCACAAAATACATAACGTCACAAAAATAAATAACGTCACAAAATACATAACGTCACAAAAATAAATGAGGTCACAAAATACATAACGTCACAAAAATAAATGACGCCACAAAATACATAACGTTACAAAATACATAGCGTCATAAAAATAATTGACGTCACAAAATACATAACGTCACAAAAATAAATGACGTCACAAAATACATAACGTCACAAAAATAAATGACGTCACAAAATACATAACGTCACAAAAATAAATGACGTCACAAAATACATAACGTCAGAAAAATAAATGACATCACAAAATACATAACGTCACAAAAATAAATGACGTCACAAAAATTAATAACGTCACAAAATACATAACTTCACAAAAATAAATGACGTCACAAAATACATAACGTCACGAAAATAAATGACGTCACAAAATACATAACGTCACAAAAATAAATAACGTCACAAAATACATAACGTCACAAAAATAAATGAGGTCACAAAATACATAACGTCACAAATATAAATGACGTCACAAAAATAAATGACGTCACAAAAAACAAAACGTCACAAAACAAATGACGTCACAAAATAAATAACGTCACAAAAATAAATGACGTAACAATAATAAATGACGTCACAAAATACATAACGTCACAAAAATAAATGACGTCACAAAATACATAACGTCACAAAATACATAACGTCACAAAAATAAATGACGTCACAAAAGACATAACGTCACAAATATAAATGACGACACAAAAATAAATGACGTCACAAAATACATAACGTCGACAAAAATAAATAACGTCACAAAATACATAACGTCACAAAAATAAATGAGGTCACAAAATACATAACGTTACAAAAATAAATGACGTCACAAAATACATAACGTCACAAAAATAAATGACGTCACAAAATACATAACTTCCAAAAAAATAAATGACGTCACAAAATACATAACGTCACAAAAATAAATGACGTCACAATAATAAATGACGTCACAAAATTCATGACGTCACAATAATAAATGACGTCACAAAATTCATAACGTCACAAAAATAAATGACGTCACAAAATACATAACGTCACAAAAATAAATGACGTCACAAAATACATAACGTCACAAAAATAAATGACGTCACAAAATACATAACGTCACAAAAATAAATGACGTCACAAAAATACATAACGTCACAATAATAAATGACGTCACAAAATACATAACGTCACAAAAATAAATGACGTCACAAAATACATAACGTCACAAAAATAAATGACTTCGCAAAATACATAACGTCACAAAAATAAATGAAGTCACAAAATACATATCGTCACAAACATAAATGACGTCACAAAATACATAACGTCACAAAAATAAATGACGTCAAAAAAATTAATAACGTCAAAAAATACATAACGTCACAAAAATAAATGACGTCACAAAATACATAACGTCACAAAAATAAATGACGTCACAATAATAAATGACGTCACAAAATACTTAACGTCACAAAAATAAATGACGTCACAAAATACATAACGTCACAAAAATAAATGACGTCACTAAATACATAACGTCACAAAAATAAATGACGTCACAAAATACATAACGTCAGAAAAATAAATGACGTCACAAAATACATAACGTCACAAAAATAAATGACGTCACAAAAATTAATAACGTCACAAAATACATAACTTCACAAAAATAAATGACGTCACAAAATACATAACGTCACAAAAATAAATGACGTCACAAAATACATAACGTCACAAAAATAAATGACGTCACAATAATAAATGACGTCACAAAATACATAACGTCACAAAAATAAATGACGTCACAAAATACATAACGTCACAAAAATAAATGACGTCACAAAATACATATCGTCACAAACATAAATGACGTCACAAAATACATAACGTCACAAAAATAAATGACGTCAAAAAAATTAATAACGTCAAAAAATACATAACGTCACAAAAATAAATGACGTCACAAAATACATAACGTCACAAAAATAAATGACGTCACAAAATACATAACGTCACAAAATACATAACGTCACAAAAATAAATGACGTAACAAAATATATAACGTCACAAAAATAAATGACGTCACAAAATACATAACGTCACAAAAATTAATAACGTCACAAAATATACAACCTCAAAAAAATAAATGACGTCACAAAATACATAACGTCAAAAAAATAAATGACGTCACAAAAATAAATGACGTCACAAAATACATAACGTCACAAAAATAAATGACGTAACAATAATAAATGACGTCACAAAATACATAACGTCACAAAAATAAATGACGTCACAAAATACATAACGTCACAAAATACATAACGTCACAAAAATAAATGACGTCACAAAAGACATAACGTCACAAATATAAATGACGACACAAAAATAAATGACGTCACAAAATACATAACGTCGACAAAAATAAATAACGTCACAAAATACATAACGTCACAAAAATAAATGAGGTCACAAAATACATAACGTCACAAATATAAATGACGTCACAAATATTAATACATAACGTCACAAAAATAAATGACGTCACAAAATACATAACGTCACAAATATAAATGACGTCACAAAAATAAATGACGTCACAAAATACATAACGTCACAAAAATAAATAACGTCACAAAATACATAACGTCACAAAAATAAATGAGGTCACAAAATACATAACGTCACAAAAATAAATGACGCCACAAAATACATAACGTTACAAAATACATAGCGTCATAAAAATAATTGACGTCACAAAATACATAACGTCACAAAAATAAATGACGTCACAAAATACATAACGTCACAAAAATAAATGACGTCACAAAATACATAACGTCACAAAAATAAATGACGTCACAAAATACATAACGTCAGAAAAATAAATGACATCACAAAATACATAACGTCACAAAAATAAATGACGTCACAAAAATTAATAACGTCACAAAATACATAACTTCACAAAAATAAATGACGTCACAAAATACATAACGTCACGAAAATAAATGACGTCACAAAATACATAACGTCACAAAAATAAATAACGTCACAAAATACATAACGTCACAAAAATAAATGAGGTCACAAAATACATAACGTCACAAATATAAATGACGTCACAAAAATAAATGACGTCACAAAAAACAAAACGTCACAAAACAAATGACGTCACAAAATAAATAACGTCACAAAAATAAATGACGTAACAATAATAAATGACGTCACAAAATACATAACGTCACAAAAATAAATGACGTCACAAAATACATAACGTCACAAAATACATAACGTCACAAAAATAAATGACGTCACAAAAGACATAACGTCACAAATATAAATGACGACACAAAAATAAATGACGTCACAAAATACATAACGTCGACAAAAATAAATAACGTCACAAAATACATAACGTCACAAAAATAAATGAGGTCACAAAATACATAACGTTACAAAAATAAATGACGTCACAAAATACATAACGTCACAAAAATAAATGACGTCACAAAATACATAACTTCCAAAAAAATAAATGACGTCACAAAATACATAACGTCACAAAAATAAATGACGTCACAATAATAAATGACGTCACAAAATTCATGACGTCACAATAATAAATGACGTCACAAAATTCATAACGTCACAAAAATAAATGACGTCACAAAATACATAACGTCACAAAAATAAATGACGTCACAAAATACATAACGTCACAAAAATAAATGACGTCACAAAATACATAACGTCACAAAAATAAATGACGTCACAAAAATACATAACGTCAAAAAAAACATAACGTAACAAAAATTAATGACGTCACAAAATACATAACGTCACAAAAATAAATGACGTCACAAAATACATAACGTAACAAAAATAAATGACGTCACAAAATACATAACGTCACGAAAAAAAAATGACGTCAAAAAATACATAACGTCACAAAACACATATCGTCACAAAAATAAATGACGTCACAAAATACATAACGTCACAAAAATAAATGACGTCACAATAATAAATGACGTCACAGAATACTAAACGTCACAAAAAAATGACTTCACAAAATTCATAACGTCACAAAAATAAATGACGTCACAAAAATTAATGACGTCACAAAATACATAACGTCACAAAAATAAATGACGTCACAAAATACATAACGTCAAAAAAATAAATGACGTCACAAAAATTAATGACGTCACAAAATACATAACGTCACAAAAATAAATGACGTCACAAAATACATAACGGCACAAAAATAAATGACGTCACAAAATACCTAACGTCACAAAAAGAAATGACATCACAAAATACATAACGTCACAAAAATAATTGACGTCATAAAATACATAACGTCACAAAAATAATTGACGTCACAAAATACATAACGTCACAAAAATAAATGAGGTCACAAAATACATAACGTCACAAATATAAATGACGTCACAAATATTAATACATAACGTCAAAAAAATAAATGACGTCAGAAAATACATAACGTCACAAATATAAATGACGTCACAAAAATAAATGACGTCACAAAATACATAACGTCACAAAAATAAATAACGTCACAAAATACATAACGTCACAAAAATAAATGAGGTCACAAAATACATAACGTCACAAAAATAAATGACGCCACAATATACATAACGTCACAAAAATAAATGACGTCACAAAATACAAAACGTTACAAAAACAAATGACGTCACAAAATACATAACGTCACAAAAATAAATGACAACACAAAAATTAATTATGTCACAAAAATAAATGACGTCACAATAACAAATGACGTCACAAAATACATAACGTCACAAAAATAAATGACGTCAAAAAATACATAACGTCACAAAAATAAATGACGTCACAAAATACATAACGTCACAATAATAAATGACGTCACAAAATACATAACGTCACAAAAATAAATGACGTCACAAAATACATAACGTCACAAAAATAAATGACTTCGCAAAATACATAACGTCACAAAAATAAATGAAGTCACAAAATAAATAACGTCACAAAAATAAATGACGTCACAAAATACATAACGTCACAAAAATAAATGACGTCACAATAATAAATGACGTCACAAAATACTTAACGTCACAAAAATAAATGACGTCACAAAATACATAACGTCACAAAAATAAATGACGTCACTAAATACATAACGTCACAAAAATAAATGACGTCACAAAATACATAACGTCAGAAAAATAAATGACGTCACAAAATACATAACGTCACAAAAATAAATGACGTCACAAAAATTAATAACGTCACAAAATACATAACTTCACAAAAATAAATGACGTCACAAAATACACAACGTCACAAAAATAAATGACGTCACAAAATACATAACGTCACAAAAATAAATAACGTCACAAAATACATAACGTCACAAAAATAAATGAGGTCACAAAATACATAACGTCACATATATAAATGACGTCACAAATATTAATACATAACGTCACAAAAATAAATGACGTCACAAAATACCTAACGTCACAAATATAAATGACGTCACAAAAATAAATAACGTCAAAAAATACATAACGTCACAAAAATAAATAACGTCACAAAATACATAACGTCACAAAAATAAATGAGGTCACAAAATACATAACGTCACAAAAATAAATGACGCCACAATATACATAACGTCACAAAAATAAATGACGTCACAAAATACAAAACGTCACAAAAACAAATGACGTCACAAAATACATAACGTCAAAAAAATAAATGACGTCACAAAATGACGTCACAAAATACATAACGTCACAAAAATTAATGACGTCACAAAATGACGTCACAAAATACATAACGTCACAAAAATTAATGACGTCACAAAATACATAACGTCACAAAAATAAATGACGTAACAATAATAAATGACGTCACAAAATACATAACGTCACAAAAATAAATGACGTCACAAAAATTAATTACGTGACAAAATACATAACGTCACAAAAAGAAATGACGTCACAAAATACATAACGGCACAAAAATAAATGACGTCACAAAATACCTAACGTCACAAAAAGAAATGACGTCACAAAATACATAACGTCACAAAAATAGTTGACGTCACAAAATACATAACGTCACAAAATTATTTGACGTCACAAAATACATAACGTAACAAATATAAATGACGTCACAAAAATAAATGACGTCACAAAATACATAACGTCACAAAAAAAAATAACGTCACAAAATACATAACGTCACTAAAATAAATGAGGTCACAAAATACATAACGCCAAAAATATAAATGACGACACAAATATTAATACATAACGTCAAAAAAATAAATGACGTCACAAAATACCTAACGTCACAAATATAAATGACGTCACAAAAATAAATAACGTCAAAAAATACATAACGTCACAAAAATAAATAACGTCACAAAATACATAACGTCACAAAAATAAATGAGGTCACAAAATACATAACGTCACAAAAATAAATGACGCCACAATATACATAACGTCACAAAAATAAATGACGTCACAAAATACAAAACGTCACAAAAACAAATGACGTCACAATATACATAACGTCACAAAAATAAATGACGTCACAAAATGACGTCACAAAATACATAACGTCACAAAAATTAATGACGTCACAAAATACATAACGTCACAAAAATAAATGACGTCACAAAATACATAACGTCACAAAAATAAATGACGTCACAAAATACATAACGTCACAAAAATAAATGACGTCACAAAATACGTAACGTCACAAAAATAAATGACGTCACAATAATAAATGACGTCACAAAATACATAACGTCACAAAAATAAATGACGTCACAAAATACATAACGTCACAAAAATAAATGACGTCACAAAATACATAACGTCACAAAAATAAATGACGTCACAAAATACATAACGTCACAAAAATAAATGACGTCACAAAATACATAACGTCACAAAAATAAATGACGTCACAATAATAAATGACGTCACAAAATACATAACGTCACAAAAATAAATGACGTCACAAAATACATTACGTCACAAAAATAAATGACGTCACAAAATACATAACGTCACAAAAATAAATGACGTCACAAAATACATAACGTCACAAAAATAAATGACGTCACAAAATACATAACGTCACAAAAATAAATGACGTCACAAAATACATAACGTCACAAAAATAAATGACGTCACAAAATTAATAACGTCACAAAATACATAACTTCACAAATATAAATGACGTCACAAAATACATAACGTCACAAAAATAAATGACGTCACAAAATTCATAACGTCACAAAATACATAACGTCACAAAAATAAATGACGTCACAAAATACATAACGTCACAAAAATAAATGACGTCACAAAATACATAACGTCACAAAAATAAATGACGTCACAAAATACATAACGTCACAAAAATAAATGACGTCACAAAATACATAACGTCACAAAAATAAATGACGTCACAAAAATTAATTACGTCACAAAATACATAACGTCACAAAAAGAAATGACGTCACAAAATACATAACGGCACAAAAATAAATGACGTCACAAAATACCTAACGTCACAAAAAGAAATGACGTCACAAAATACATAACGTCACAAAAATAATTGACGTCACAAAATACATAACGTCACAAAAATAATTGACGTCACAAAATACATAACGTCACAAAAATAAATGACGTCACAAAATACATAACGTCACAAATATAAATGACGTCACAAAAATAAAAGACGTCACAAAATACATAACGTCAGAAAAATAAATAACGTCACAAAATACATAACGTCACAAAAATAAATGAGGTCACAAAATACATAACGTCACAAATATAAATGACGTCACAAATATTAATACCTAAGGTCACAAAAATAAATGACGTCACAAAATACATAACGTCACAAAAATAAATGACGTCACAAAATACAAAACGTCACAAAAACAAATGACGTCACAAAATACATAACGTCACAAAAATTAATGACAACACAAAAATTAATTACGACACAAAATACGTAACGTCACAAAAATAAATGACGTCACAATAATAAATGACGTCACAAAATACATAACGTCACAAAAATAAATGACGTCACAAAATACATAACGTCACAAAAATAAATGACGTCACAAAATACATAACGTCACAAAAATAAATGACGTCACAAAATACATAACGTCACAAAAATAAATGACGTCACAAAATACATAACGTCACAAAAATAAATGACGTCACAAAATACATAACGTCACAAAAATAAATGACGTCACAATTATAAATGACGTCACAAAATACATAACGTCACAAAAATAAATGACGTCACAAAATACATAACGTCACAAAAATAAATGACGTCACAAAATACATAACGTCACAAAAATAAATTACGTCACAAAATACATAACGTCACAAAAATAAATGACGTCACAAAATTAATAACGTCACAAAATACATAACGTCACAAAAATAAATGACGTCACAAAATACCTAACGTCACAAAAATAAATGAGTTCACAAAATACATAACGTCACAAATATAAATGACGTCACAAATATTAATACATAACGTCACAAAATACATAACGGCACAAAAATAAATGACGTCACAAAATACCTAACGTCACAAAAAGAAATGACGTCACAAAATACATAACGTCACAAAAATAATTGACGTCACAAAATACATAACGTCACAAAAATAATTGACGTCACAAAATACATAACGTCACAAAAATAAATGACGTCACAAAATACATAACGTCACAATAATAAATGACGTCACAAAATACATAACATCACAAAAATAAATGACGTCACAAAATACATAACGTCACAAAAATAAATGACGTCACAAAATACATAACGTCACAAAAATAAATGACGTCACAAAATACATAACGTCACAAAAATAAATGACGTCACAAAACACATAACGTCACAAAAATAAATGACGTCACAATAATAAATGACGTCACAAAATACATAACGTCACAAAAATAAATGACGTCACAAAATACATAACGTCACAAAAATAAATGACGTCACAAAATACATATCGTCACAAACATAAATGACGTCACAAAATACATAACGTCACAAAAATAAATGACGTCAAAAAAATTAATAACGTCAAAAAATACATAACGTCACAAAAATAAATGACGTCACAAAATACATAACGTCACAAAAATAAATGACGTCACAAAATACATAACGTCACAAAAATAAATGAGTTCACAAAATACATAACGTCACAAATATAAATGACGTCACAAATATTTATACATAACGTCACAAAATACATAACGTCACAAAAATAAATGACGTCACAAAATACAAAACGTCACAAAAACAAATGACGTCACAAAATACATAACGTCACAAAAATAAATGACGTCACAAAATACATAACGTCACAAAAAAATGACAAAACAAAAATTAATTACGTCACAAAATACGTAACGTCACAAAAATAAATTACGTCACAATAATAAATGACGTCACAAAATACATAACGTCACAAAAATAAATGACGTCACAAAATACATAACGTCACAAAAATAAATGACGTCACAAAATACATAACGTCACAAAAATAAATGACGTCACAAAATACATAACGTCACAAAAATAAATGACGTCACAAAATACATAACGTCACAAAAATAAATGACGTCACAATAATAAATGACGTCACAAAATACATAACGTCACAAAAATAAATGACGTCACAAAATACATAACGTCACAAAAATAAATGACGTCACAAAATACATATCGTCACAAACATAAATGACGTCACAAAATACATAACGTCACAAAAATAAATGACGTCAAAAAAATTAATAACGTCAAAAAATACATAACGTCACAAAAATAAATGACGTCACAAAATACATAACGTCACAAAAATAAATGACGTCACAAAATACATAACGTCACAAAATACATAACGTCACAAAAATAAATGACGTAACAAAATATATAACGTCACAAAAATAAATGACGTCACAAAATACATAACGTCACATAAATAAATGACGTCACAAAATACATAACGTCACAAAATACATAACGTCACAAAAATAAATGACGTCACAAAAGACATAACGTCACAAATATAAATGACGACACAAAAATAAATGACGTCACAAAATACATAACGTCGACAAAAATAAATAACGTCACAAAATACATAACGTCACAAAAATAAATGAGGTCACAAAATACATAACGTCACAAATATAAATGACGTCACAAATATTAATACATAACGTCACAAAAATAAATGACGTCACAAAATACATAACGTCACAAATATAAATGACGTCACAAAAATAAATGACGTCACAAAATACATAACGTCACAAAAATAAATAACGTCACAAAATACATAACGTCACAAAAATAAATGAGGTCACAAAATACATAACGTCACAAAAATAAATGACGCCACAAAATACATAACGTTACAAAATACATAGCGTCATAAAAATAATTGACGTCACAAAATACATAACGTCACAAAAATAAATGACGTCACAAAATACATAACGTCAGAAAAATAAATGACGTCACAAATTACATAACGTCACAAAAATAAATGACGTCACAAAAATTAATAACGTCACAAAATACATAACTTCACAAAAATAAATGACGTCACAAAATACATAACGTCACGAAAATAAATGACGTCACAAAATACATAACGTCACAAAAATAAATAACGTCACAAAATACATAACGTCACAAAAATAAATGAGGTCACAAAATACATAACGTCACAAATATAAATGACGTCACTAATATTATTACATAACGTCACAAAAATAAATGACGTCACAAAATACATATGTCACAAATATAAATGACGTCACAAAAATAAATGACGTCACAAAAAACAAAACGTCACAAAACAATTGACGTCACAAAATAAATAACGTCACAAAAATAAATGACGTAACAATAATAAATGACGTCACAAAATACATAACGTCACAAAAATAAATGACGTCACAAAATACATAACGTCACAAAATACATAACGTCACAAAAATAAATGACGTCACAAAAGACATAACGTCACAAATATAAATGACGACACAAAAATAAATGACGTCACAAAATACATAACGTCGACAAAAATAAATAACGTCACAAAATACATAACGTCACAAAAATAAATGAGGTCACAAAATACATAACGTCACAAAAATAAATGACGTCACAAAATACATAACGTCACAAAAATAAATGACGTCACAAAATACATAACTTCCAAAAAAATAAATGACGTCACAAAATACATAACGTCACAAAAATAAATGACGTCACAATAATAAATGACGTCACAAAATTCATAACGTCACAAAAATAAATGACGTCACAAAATACATAACGTCACAAAAATAAATGACGTCACAAAATACATAACGTCAAAAAAATAAATGACGTCACAAAATACATAACGTCACAAAAATAAATGACGTCACAAAAATACATAACGTCACAAAAAACATAACGTAACAAAAATTAATGACGTCACAAAATACATAACGTCACAAAAATAAATGACGTCACAAAATACATAACGTCACAAAAATAAATGACGTCACAAAATACATAACGTCACGAAAAAAAAATGACGTCAAAAAATACATAACGTCACAAAACACATATCGTCACAAAAATAAATGACGTCACAAAATACATAACGTCACAAAAATAAATGACGTCACAATAATAAATGACGTCACAGAATACTAAACGTCACAAAAAATGACTTCACAAAATTCATAACGTCACAAAAATAAATGACGTCACAAAAATTAATGACGTCACAAAATACATAACGTCACAAAAATAAATGACGTCACAAAATACATAACGTCAAAAAAATAAATGACGTCACAAAAATTAATGACGTCACAAAATACATAACGTCACAAAAATAAATGACGTCACAAAATACATAACGGCACAAAAATAAATGACGTCACAAAATACCTAACGTCACAAAAAGAACTGACATCACAAAATACATAACGTCACAAAAATAAATGAGGTCACAAAATACATAACGTGACAAATATAAATGACGTCACAAATATTAATACATAACGTCAAAAAAATAAATGACGTCAGAAAATACATAACGTCACAAATATAAATGACGTCACAAAAATAAATGACGTCACAAAATACATAACGTCACAAAAATAAATAACGTCACAAAATACATAACGTCACAAAAATAAATGAGGTCACAAAATACATAACGTCACAAAAATAAATGACGCCACAATATACATAACGTCACAAAAATAAATGACGTCACAAAATACAAAACGTTACAAAAACAAATGACGTCACAAAATACATAACGTCACAAAAATAAATGACAACACAAAAATTAATTATGTCACAAAAATAAATGACGTCACAATAACAAATGACGTCACAAAATACATAACGTCACAAAAATAAATGACGTCAAAAAATACATAACATCACAAAAATAAATGACGTCACAAAATACATAACGTCACAATAATAAATGACGTCACAAAATACATAACGTCACAAAAATAAATGACGTCACAAAATACATAACGTCACAAAAATAAATGACTTCGCAAAATACATAACGTCACAAAAATAAATGAAGTCACAAAATAAATAACGTCACAAAAATAAATGACGTCACAAAATACATAACGTCACAAAAATAAATGACGTCACAATAATAAATGACGTCACAAAATACTTAACGTCACAAAAATAAATGACGTCACAAAATACATAACGTCACAAAAATAAATGACGTCACTAAATACATAACGTCACAAAAATAAATGACGTCACAAAATACATAACGTCAGAAAAATAAATGACGTCACAAAATACATAACGTCACAAAAATAAATGACGTCACAAAAATTAATAACGTCACAAAATACATAACTTCACAAAAATAAATGACGTCACAAAATACACAACGTCACAAAAATAAATGACGTCACAAAATACATAACGTCACAAAAATAAATAACGTCACAAAATACATAACGTCACAAAAATAAATGAGGTCACAAAATACATAACGTCACAAATATAAATGACGTCACAAATATTAATACATAACGTCACAAAAATAAATGACGTCACAAAATACATATGTCACAAATATAAATGACGTCACAAAAATAAATGACGTCACAAAAAACATAACGTCACAAAAACAAATGACGTCACAAAATAAATAACGTCACAAAAATAAATGACGTAACAATAATAAATGACGTCACAAAATACATAACGTCACAAAAATAAATGACGTCACAAAATACATAACGTCACAAAATACATAACGTCACAAAAATAAATGACGTCACAATAGACATAACGTCACAAATATAAATGACGACACAAAAATAAATGACGTCACAAAATACATAACGTCGACAAACATAAATAACGTCACAAAATACATAACGTCACAAAAATAAATGAAGTCACAAAATACATAACGTCACAAATATAAATGACGTCACAAATATTAATACATAACGTCACAAAAATAAATGACGTCACTAAATACATAACGTCACAAATATAAATGACGTCACAAAAATAAATGACGTCACAAAATACATAACGTCACAAAAATAAATAACGTCACAAAATACATAACGTCACAAAAATAAATGAGGTCACAAAATACATAACGTCACAAAAATAAATGACGCCACAAAATACATAACGTTACAAAATACATAACGTCATAAAAATAATTGACGTCACAAAATACATAACGTCACAAAAATAAATGACGTCACAAAATACATAACGTCACAAAATACATAACGTCACAAAAATAAATGACGTCACAAAAGACATAACGTCACAAATATAAATGACGACACAAAAATAAATGACGTCACAAAATACATAACGTCACAAAAATAAATGACGTCACAAAATACAAAACGTCACGAAAACAAATGACGTCACAAAAAAAATAACGTCACAAAAATAAATGACGTCACAAAATACATAACGTCACAAAAATAAATGACGTCACAAAAATTAATTACGTCACAAAATTCCTAACGTCACAAAAATAAATGACGTCACATAATACATAACGTCAAAAAAATAAATGACGTCACAAAATACATAACGTCACAAAAATGAATGACGTCACAAAATACATAACGTCACAAAAATAAATGACGTCACAAAATACATAACGTCACAAAAATAAATGACGTCACAAAATACATAACATCACAAAAATAAATGACGTCTTAAAATACATAACGTCAAAAAAATAAATGACGTCACAAAATACATAACGTCACAAAAATAAATGACGTCACAATAATAAATGACGTCACAAAATACATAACGTCACAAAAATAAATGACGTCACAAAATACATAACGTCACAAAAATAAATGACGTCACAAAATACATATCGTCACAAACATAAATGACGTCACAAAATACATAACGTCACAAAAATAAATGACGTCAAAAAAAATTAATAACGTCAAAAAATACATAACGTCACAAAAATAAATGACGTCACAAAATACATAACGTCACAAAAATAAATGACGTCACAAAATACATAACGTCACAAAATACATAACGTCACAAAAATAAATGACGTAACAAAATATATAACGTCACAAAAATAAATGACGTCACAAAATACATAACGTCACATAAATAAATGACGTCACAAAATACATAACGTCACAAAATACATAACGTCACAAAAATAAATGACGTCACAAAAGACATAACGTCACAAATATAAATGACGACACAAAAATAAATGACGTCACAAAATACATAACGTCGACAAAAATAAATAACGTCACAAAATACATAACGTCACAAAAATAAATGAGGTCACAAAATACATAACGTCACAAATATAAATGACGTCACAAATATTAATACATAACGTCACAAAAATAAATGACGTCACAAAATACATAACGTCACAAATATAAATGACGTCACAAAAATAAATGACGTCACAAAATACATAACGTCACAAAAATAAATAACGTCACAAAATACATAACGTCACAAAAATAAATGAGGTCACAAAATACATAACGTCACAAAAATAAATGACGCCACAAAATACATAACGTTACAAAATACATAGCGTCATAAAAATAATTGACGTCACAAAATACATAACGTCACAAAAATAAATGACGTCACAAAATACATAACGTCAGAAAAATAAATGACGTCACAAATTACATAACGTCACAAAAATAAATGACGTCACAAAAATTAATAACGTCACAAAATACATAACTTCACAAAAATAAATGACGTCACAAAATACATAACGTCACGAAAATAAATGACGTCACAAAATACATAACGTCACAAAAATAAATAACGTCACAAAATACATAACGTCACAAAAATAAATGAGGTCACAAAATACATAACGTCACAAATATAAATGACGTCACTAATATTATTACATAACGTCACAAAAATAAATGACGTCACAAAATACATATGTCACAAATATAAATGACGTCACAAAAATAAATGACGTCACAAAAAACAAAACGTCACAAAACAATTGACGTCACAAAATAAATAACGTCACAAAAATAAATGACGTAACAATAATAAATGACGTCACAAAATACATAACGTCACAAAAATAAATGACGTCACAAAATACATAACGTCACAAAATACATAACGTCACAAAAATAAATGACGTCACAAAAGACATAACGTCACAAATATAAATGACGACACAAAAATAAATGACGTCACAAAATACATAACGTCGACAAAAATAAATAACGTCACAAAATACATAACGTCACAAAAATAAATGAGGTCACAAAATACATAACGTCACAAAAATAAATGACGTCACAAAATACATAACGTCACAAAAATAAATGACGTCACAAAATACATAACTTCCAAAAAAATAAATGACGTCACAAAATACATAACGTCACAAAAATAAATGACGTCACAATAATAAATGACGTCACAAAATTCATAACGTCACAAAAATAAATGACGTCACAAAATACATAACGTCACAAAAATAAATGACGTCACAAAATACATAACGTCAAAAAAATAAATGACGTCACAAAATACATAACGTCACAAAAATAAATGACGTCACAAAAATACATAACGTCACAAAAAACATAACGTAACAAAAATTAATGACGTCACAAAATACATAACGTCACAAAAATAAATGACGTCACAAAATACATAACGTCACAAAAATAAATGACGTCACAAAATACATAACGTCACGAAAAAAAAATGACGTCAAAAAATACATAACGTCACAAAACACATATCGTCACAAAAATAAATGACGTCACAAAATACATAACGTCACAAAAATAAATGACGTCACAATAATAAATGACGTCACAGAATACTAAACGTCACAAAAAATGACTTCACAAAATTCATAACGTCACAAAAATAAATGACGTCACAAAAATTAATGACGTCACAAAATACATAACGTCACAAAAATAAATGACGTCACAAAATACATAACGTCAAAAAAATAAATGACGTCACAAAAATTAATGACGTCACAAAATACATAACGTCACAAAAATAAATGACGTCACAAAATACATAACGGCACAAAAATAAATGACGTCACAAAATACCTAACGTCACAAAAAGAACTGACATCACAAAATACATAACGTCACAAAAATAAATGAGGTCACAAAATACATAACGTGACAAATATAAATGACGTCACAAATATTAATACATAACGTCAAAAAAATAAATGACGTCAGAAAATACATAACGTCACAAATATAAATGACGTCACAAAAATAAATGACGTCACAAAATACATAACGTCACAAAAATAAATAACGTCACAAAATACATAACGTCACAAAAATAAATGAGGTCACAAAATACATAACGTCACAAAAATAAATGACGCCACAATATACATAACGTCACAAAAATAAATGACGTCACAAAATACAAAACGTTACAAAAACAAATGACGTCACAAAATACATAACGTCACAAAAATAAATGACAACACAAAAATTAATTATGTCACAAAAATAAATGACGTCACAATAACAAATGACGTCACAAAATACATAACGTCACAAAAATAAATGACGTCAAAAAATACATAACATCACAAAAATAAATGACGTCACAAAATACATAACGTCACAATAATAAATGACGTCACAAAATACATAACGTCACAAAAATAAATGACGTCACAAAATACATAACGTCACAAAAATAAATGACTTCGCAAAATACATAACGTCACAAAAATAAATGAAGTCACAAAATAAATAACGTCACAAAAATAAATGACGTCACAAAATACATAACGTCACAAAAATAAATGACGTCACAATAATAAATGACGTCACAAAATACTTAACGTCACAAAAATAAATGACGTCACAAAATACATAACGTCACAAAAATAAATGACGTCACTAAATACATAACGTCACAAAAATAAATGACGTCACAAAATACATAACGTCAGAAAAATAAATGACGTCACAAAATACATAACGTCACAAAAATAAATGACGTCACAAAAATTAATAACGTCACAAAATACATAACTTCACAAAAATAAATGACGTCACAAAATACACAACGTCACAAAAATAAATGACGTCACAAAATACATAACGTCACAAAAATAAATAACGTCACAAAATACATAACGTCACAAAAATAAATGAGGTCACAAAATACATAACGTCACAAATATAAATGACGTCACAAATATTAATACATAACGTCACAAAAATAAATGACGTCACAAAATACATATGTCACAAATATAAATGACGTCACAAAAATAAATGACGTCACAAAAAACATAACGTCACAAAAACAAATGACGTCACAAAATAAATAACGTCACAAAAATAAATGACGTAACAATAATAAATGACGTCACAAAATACATAACGTCACAAAAATAAATGACGTCACAAAATACATAACGTCACAAAATACATAACGTCACAAAAATAAATGACGTCACAATAGACATAACGTCACAAATATAAATGACGACACAAAAATAAATGACGTCACAAAATACATAACGTCGACAAACATAAATAACGTCACAAAATACATAACGTCACAAAAATAAATGAGGTCACAAAATACATAACGTCACAAATATAAATGACGTCACAAATATTAATACATAACGTCACAAAAATAAATGACGTCACTAAATACATAACGTCACAAATATAAATGACGTCACAAAAATAAATGACGTCACAAAATACATAACGTCACAAAAATAAATAACGTCACAAAATACATAACGTCACAAAAATAAATGAGGTCACAAAATACATAACGTCACAAAAATAAATGACGCCACAAAATACATAACGTTACAAAATACATAACGTCATAAAAATAATTGACGTCACAAAATACATAACGTCACAAAAATAAATGACGTCACAAAATACATAACGTCACAAAATACATAACGTCACAAAAATAAATGACGTCACAAAAATTAATTACGTCACAAAATTCCTAACGTCACAAAAATAAATGACGTCACATAATACATAACGTCAAAAAAATAAATGACGTCACAAAATACATAACGTCACAAAAATGAATGACGTCACAAAATACATAACGTCACAAAAATAAATGACGTCACAAAATACATAACGTCACAAAAATAAATGACGTCACAAAATACATAACATCACAAAAATAAATGACGTCTTAAAATACATAACGTCAAAAAAATAAATGACGTCACAAAATACATAACGTCACAAAAATAAATGACGTCACAAAATACATAACGTCACAAAAATAAATGACGTCACAAAATACATAACGTCACAAAAATAAATGACGTCACAAAAATTAATTACGTGACAAAATACATAACGTCACAAAAAGAAATGACGTCACAAAATACATAACGGCACAAAAATAAATGACGTCACAAAATACCTAACGTCACAAAAAGAAATGACGTCACAAAATACATAACGTCACAAAAATAATTGACGTCACAAAATACATAACGTCACAAAAATATTTGACGTCACAAAATACATAACGTAACAAATATAAATGACGTCACAAAAATAAATGACGTCACAAAATACCTAACGTCACAAAAAGAAATGACGTCACAAAATACATAACGTCACAAAAATAATTGACGTCACAAAATACATAACGTCACAAAATTATTTGACGTCACAAAATACATAACGTAACAAATATAAATGACGTCACAAAAATAAATGACGTCACAAAATACATAACGTCACAAAAATAAATAACGTCACAAAATACATAACGTCACAAAAATAAATGAGGTCACAAAATACATAACGTCAAAAATATAAATGACGACACAAATATTAATACATAACGTCACAAAAATAAATGACGTCACAAAATACCTAACGTCACAAATATAAATGACGTCACAGAAATAAATGACGTCACAAAATACATAACGTCACAAAAATAAATAACGTCACAAAATACATAACGTCACAAAAATAAATGAGGTCACAAAATACATAACGTCACAAAAATAAATGACGCCACAATATACATAACGTCACAAAAATAAATGACGTCACAAAATACAAAACGTCACAAAAACAAATGACGTCACAAAATACATAACGTCACAAAAATAAATGACGTCACAAAATGACGTCACAAAATACATAACGTCACAAAAATTAATGACGTCACAAAATGACGTCACAAAATACATAACGTCACAAAAATTAATGACGTCACAAAATACATAACGTCACAAAAATAAATGACGTCACAAAATACATAACGTCACAAAAATAAATGACGTCACAAAATACGTAACGTCACAAAAATAAATGACGTCACAATAATAAATGACGTCACAAAATACATAACGTCACAAAAATAAATGACGTCACAAAATACATAACGTCACAAAAATAAATGAGGTCACAAAATACATAACGTCACAAAAATAAATGACGTCACAAAAAACATAACGTCACAAAAATAAATGACGTCACAAAATACATAACGTCACAAAAATAAATGACGTCACAAAATACGTAACGTCACAAAAATAAATGACGTCACAAAAATAAATGACGTCACAAAAAACAAAACGTCACAAAACAAATGACGTCACAAAATAAATAACGTCACAAAAATAAATGACGTAACAATAATAAATGACGTCACAAAATACATAACGTCACAAAAATAAATGACGTCACAAAATACATAACGTCACAAAATACATAACGTCACAAAAATAAATGACGTCACAAAAGACATAACGTCACAAATATAAATGACGACACAAAAATAAATGACGTCACAAAATACATAACGTCGACAAAAATAAATAACGTCACAAAATACATAACGTCACAAAAATAAATGAGGTCACAAAATACATAACGTCACAAAAATAAATGACGTCACAAAATACATAACGTCACAAAAATAAATTACGTCACAAAATACATAACTTCCAGAAAAATAAAAGACGTCACAAAATACATAACGTCACAAAAATAAATGACGTCACAATAATAAATGACGTCACAAAATTCATAACGTCACAAAAATAAATGACGTCACAAAATACATAACGTCACAAAAATAAATGACGTCACATAATACATAACGTCACAAAAATAAATGACGTCACAAAATACATAACGTCACAAAAATAAATGACGTCACAAAAATACATAACGTCACAAAAAACATAACGTAACAAAAATTAATGACGTCACAAAATACATAACGTCACAAAAATAAATGACGTCACTAAATACATAACGTCACAAAAATAAATGACGTCACAAAATACATAACGTCACGAAAAAAAAATGACGTCAAAAAATACATAACGTCACAAAACACATATCGTCACAAAAATAAATGACGTCACAAAATACATAACGTCACAAAAATAAATGACGTCACAATAATAAATGACGTCACAGAATACTAAACGTCAAAAAAAAATGACTTCACAAAATTCATAACGTCACAAAAATAAATGACGTCACAAAAATTAATGACGTCACAAAATACATAACGTCACAAAAATAAATGACGTCACAAAATACATAACGTCAAAAAATAAATGACGTCACAAAAATTAATGACGTCACAAAATACATAACGTCACAAAAATAAATGACGTCAACAAAATACATAACGGCACAAAAATAAATGACGTCACAAAATACCTAACGTCACAAAAAGAAATGACATCACAAAATACATAACGTCACAAAAATAAATGAGGTCACAAAATACATAACGTCACAAATATAAATGACGTCACAAATATTAATACATAACGTCAAAAAAATAAATGACGTCAGAAAATACATAACGTCACAAATATAAATGACGTCACAAAAATAAATGACGTCACAAAATACATAACGTCACAAAAATAAATAACGTCACAAAATACATAACGTCACAAAAATAAATGAGGTCACAAAATACATAACGTCACAAAAATAAATGACGCCACAATATACATAACGTCACAAAAATAAATGACGTCACGAAATACAAAACGTTACAAAAACAAATGACGTCACAAAATACATAACGTCACAAAAATAAATGACAACACAAAAATTAATTATGTCACAAAAATAAATGACGTCACAATAACAAATGACGTCACAAAATACATAACGTCACAAAAATAAATGACGTCAAAAATACATAATATCACAAAAATAAATGACGTCACAAAATACATAACGTCACAATAATAAATGACGTCACAAAATACATAACGTCACAAAAATAAATGACGTCACAAAATACATAACGTCACAAAAATAAATGACTTCGCAAAATACATAACGTCACAAAAATAAATGAAGTCACAAAATAAATAACGTCACAAAAATAAATGACGTCACAAAATACATAACGTCACAAAAATAAATGACGTCACAATAATAAATGACGTCACAAAATACTTAACGTCACAAAAATAAATGACGTCACAAAATACATAACGTCACAAAAATAAATGACGTCACAAAATACTTAACGTCACAAAAATAAATGACGTCACAAAATACACAACGTCACAAAAATAAATGACGTCACAAAATACATAACGTCACAAAAATAAATAACGTCACAAAATACATAACGTCACAAAAATAAATGAGGTCACAAAATACATAACGTCACAAATATAAATGACGTCACAAATATTAATACATAACGTCACAAAAATAAATGACGTCACAAAATACATATGTCACAAATATAAATGACGTCACAAAAAACATAACGTCACAAAAACAAATGACGTCACAAAATAAATAACGTCACAAAAATAAATGACGTAACAATAATAAATGACGTCACAAAATACATAACGTCACAAAAATAAATGACGTCACAAAATACATAACGTCACAAAATACATAACGTCACAAAAATAAATGACGTCACAATAGACATAACGTCACAAATATAAATGACGACACAAAAATAAATGACGTCACAAAATACATAACGTCGACAAAAATAAATAACGTCACAAAATACATAACGTCACAAAAATAAATGAGGTCACAAAATACATAACGTCACAAATATAAATGACGTCACAAATATTAATACATAACGTCACAAAAATAAATGACGTCACAAAATACATAACGTCACAAATATAAATGACGTCACAAAAATAAATGACGTCACAAAATACATAACGTCACAAAAATAAATAACGTCACAAAATACATAACGTCACAAAAATAAATGAGGTCACAAAATACATAACGTCACAAAAATAAATGACGCCACAAAATACATAACGTTACAAAATACATAACGTCATAAAAATAATTGACGTCACAAAATACATAACGTCACAAAAATAAATGACGTCACAAAATACATAACGTCAAAAAAATAAATGACGTCACAAAAATTAATGACGTCACAAAATACATAACGTCACAAAAATAAATGACGTCAACAAAATACATAACGGCACAAAAATAAATGACGTCACAAAATACCTAACGTCACAAAAAGAAATGACATCACAAAATACATAACGTCACAAATATAAATGACGTCACAAATATTAATACATAACGTCAAAAAAATAAATGACGTCAGAAAATACATAACGTCACAAATATAAATGACGTCACAAAAATAAATGACGTCACAAAATACATAACGTCACAAAAATAAATAACGTCACAAAATACATAACGTCACAAAAATAAATGAGGTCACAAAATACATAACGTCACAAAAATAAATGACGCCACAATATATATAACGTCACAAAAATAAATGACGTCACAAAATACAAAACGTTACAAAAACAAATGACGTCACAAAATACATAACGTCACAAAAATAAATGACAACACAAAAATTAATTATGTCACAAAAATAAATGACGTCACAATAACAAATGACGTCATAAAATACATAACGTCACAAAAATAAATGACGTCAAAAAATACATAACATCACAAAAATAAATGACGTCACAAAATACATAACGTCACAATAATAAATGACGTCACAAAATACATAACGTCACAAAAATAAATGACGTCACAAAATACATAACGTCACAAAAATAAATGACTTCGCAAAATACATAACGTCACAAAAATAAATGAAGTCACAAAATAAATAACGTCACAAAAATAAATGACGTCACAAAATACATAACGTCACAAAAATAAATGATGTCACAATAATAAATGACGTCACAAAATACTTAACGTCACAAAAATAAATGACGTCACAAAATACATAACGTCACAAAAATAAATGACGTCACTAAATACATAACGTCACAAAAATAAATGACTTCACAAAATACATAACGTCAGAAAAATAAATGACGTCACAAAATACATAACGTCACAAAAATAAATGACGTCACAAAAATTAATAACGTCACAAAATACATAACTTCACAAAAATAAATGACGTCACAAAATACACAACGTCACAAAAATAAATGACGTCACAAAATACATAACGTCACAAAAATAAATAACGTCACAAAATACATAACGTCACAAAAATAAATGAGGTCACAAAATACATAACGTCACAAATATAAATGACGTCACAAATATTAATACATAACGTCACAAAAATAAATGACGTCACAAAATACATATGTCACAAATATAAATGACGTCACAAAAATAAATGACGTCACAAAAAACATAACGTCACAAAAACAAATGACGTCACAAAATAAATAACGTCACAAAAATAAATGACGTAACAATAATAAATGACGTCACAAAATACATAATGTCACAAAAATAAATGACGTCACAAAATACATAACGTCACAAAATACATAACGTCACAAAAATAAATGACGTCACAATAGACATAACGTCACAAATATAAATGACGACACAAAAATAAATGACGTCACAAAATACATAACGTCGACAAAAATAAATAACGTCACAAAATACATAACGTCAAAAAAATAAATGACGTCACAAAAATTAATGACGTCACAAAATACATAACGTCACAAAAATAAATGACGTCAACAAAATACATAACGGCACAAAAATAAATGACGTCACAAAATACCTAACGTCACAAAAAGAAATGACATCACAAAATACATAACGTCACAAAAATAAATGAGGTCACAAAATACATAACGTCACAAATATAAATGACGTCACAAATATTAATACATAACGTCAAAAAAATAAATGACGTCAGAAAATACATAACGTCACAAATATAAATGACGTCACAAAAATAAATGACGTCACAAAATACATAACGTCACAAAAATAAATAACGTCACAAAATACATAACGTCACAAAAATAAATGAGGTCACAAAATACATAACGTCACAAAAATAAATGACGCCACAATATACATAACGTCACAAAAATAAATGACGTCACAAAATACAAAACGTTACAAAAACAAATGACGTCACAAAATACATAACGTCACAAAAATAAATGACAACACAAAAATTAATTATGTCACAAAAATAAATGACGTCACAATAACAAATGACGTCACAAAATACATAACGTCACAAAAATAAATGACGTCAAAAAATACATAACATCACAAAAATAAATGACGTCACAAAATACATAACGTCACAATAATAAATGACGTCACAAAATACATAACGTCACAAAAATAAATGACGTCACAAAATACATAACGTCACAAAAATAAATGACTTCGCAAAATACATAACGTCACAAAAATTAATGAAGTCACAAAATAAATAACGTCACAAAAATAAATGACGTCACAAAATACATAACGTCACAAAAATAAATGACGTCACAATAATAAATGACGTCACAAAATACTTAACGTCTCAAAAATAAATGACGTCACAAAATACATAACGCCACAAAAATAAATGACGTCACTAAATACATAACGTCACAAAAATAAATGACGTCACAAAATACATAACGTCAGAAAAATAAATGACGTCACAAAATACTTAACGTCACAAAAATAAATGACGTCACAAAAATTAATAACGTCACAAAATACATAACTTCACAAAAATAAATGACGTCACAAAATACACAACGTCACAAAAATAAATGACGTCACAAAATACTTAACGTCACAAAAATAAATAACGTCACAAAATACATAACGTCACAAAAATAAATGAGGTCACAAAATACATAACGTCACAAATATAAATTACGTCACAAATATTAATACATAACGTCACAAAAATAAATGACGTCACAAAATACATAGCGTCGACAAAAATAAATAACGTCACAAAATACATAACGTCACAAAAATAAATGAGGTCACAAAATACATAACGTCACAAATATAAATGACGTCACAAATATTAATACATAACGTCACAAAAATAAATGACGTCACAAAATACATAACGTCACAAATATAAATGACGTCACAAAAATAAATGACGTCACAAAATACATAACGTCACAAAAATAAATAACGTCACAAAATACATAACGTCACAAAAATAAATGAGGTCACAAAATACATAACGTCACAAAAATAAATGACGCCACAAAATACATAACGTTACAAAATACATAACGTCATAAAAATAATTGACGTCACAAAATACATAACGTCACAAAAATAAATAACGTCACAAAATACATAACGTCACAAAAATAAATGACGTCACAAAATACATAACGTCACAAAAATAAATGACGTCACAAAATACAAAACGTCACGAAAACAAATGACGTCACAAAAAACATAACGTCACAAAAATAAATGACGTCACAAAATACATAACGTCACAAAAATAAATGACGTCACAAAAATTAATTACGTCACAAAATTCCTAACGTCACAAAAATAAATGACGTCACATAATACATAACGTCAAAAAAATAAATGACGTCACAAAATACATAACGTCACAAAAATGAATGACGTCACAAAATACATAACGTCACAAAAATAAATGACGTCACAAAATACATAACGTCACAAAAATAAATGACGTCACAAAATACATAACGTCACAAAAATAAATGACGTCTTAAAATACATAACGTCAAAAAAATAAATGACGTCACAAAATACATAACGTCACAAAAATAAATGACGTCACAAAATACATAACGTCACAAAAATAAATGACGTCACAAAATACATAACGTCACAAAAATAAATGACGTCACAAAAATTAATTACCTGACAAAATACATAACGTCACAAAAAGAAATGACGTCACAAAATACATAACGGCACAAAAATAAATGACGTCACAAAATACCTAACGTCACAAAAAGAAATGACGTCACAAAATACATAACGTCACAAAAATAATTGACGTCACAAAATAGATAACGTCACAAAAATATTTGACGTCACAAAATACATAACGTAACAAATATAAATGACGTCACAAAAATAAATGACGTCACAAAATACCTAACGTCACAAAAAGAAATGACGTCACAAAATACATAACGTCACAAAAATAATTGACGTCACAAAATACATAACGTCACAAAATTATTTGACGTCACAAAATACATAACGTAACAAATATAAATGACGTCACAAAAATAAATGACGTCACAAAATACATAACGTCACAAAAATAAATAACGTCACAAAATACATAACGTCACAAAAATAAATGAGGTCACAAAATACATAACGTCAAAAATATAAATGACGACACAAATATTAATACATAACGTCACAAAAATAAATGACGTCACAAAATACCTAACGTCACAAATATAAATGACGTCACAAAAATAAATGACGTCACAAAATACATAACGTCACAAAAATAAATAACGTCACAAAATACATAACGTCACAAAAATAAATGAGGTCACAAAATACATAACGTCACAAAAATAAATGACGCCACAATATACATAACGTCACAAAAATAAATGACGTCACAAAATACAAAACGTCACAAAAACAAATGACGTCACAAAATACATAACGTCACAAAAATAAATGACGTCACAAAATGACGTCACAAAATACATAACGTCACAAAAATTAATGACGTCACAAAATGACGTCACAAAATACATAACGTCACAAAAATTAATGACGTCACAAAATACATAACGTCACAAAAATAAATGACGTCACTAAATACATAACGTCACAAAAATAAATGACGTCACAAAATACGTAACGTCACAAAAATAAATGACGTCACAATAATAAATGACGTCACAAAATACATAACGTCACAAAAATAAATGACGTCACAAAATACATAACGTCACAAAAATAAATGAGGTCACAAAATACATAACGTCACAAAAATAAATGACGTCACAAAAAACATAACGTCACAAAAATAAATGACGTCACAAAATACATAACGTCACAAAAATAAATGACGTCACAAAATACGTAACGTCACAAAAATAAATGACGTCACAATAATAAATGACGTCACAAAATACATAACGTCACAAAAATAAATGACGTCAAAAAATACATAACGTCACAAAAATAAATGACGTCACAAAATACATAACGTAACAAAAATAAATGACGTCACAAAATACATAACGTCACAAAAATAAATGACGTCACAAAATACATAACGTCACAAAAATAAATGACGTCACAATAATAAATGACGTCACAAAATACATAACGTCACAAAAATAAATGACGTCACAAAATACATTACGTCACAAAAATAAATGACGTCACAAAATACATAACGTCACAAAAATAAATGACGTCACAAAATACATAACGTCACAAAAATAAATGACGTCACAAAATACATAACGTCACAAAAATAAATGACGTCACAAAATACATAACGTCACAAAAATAAATGACGTCACAAAATTAATAACGTCACAAAATACATAACTTCACAAAAATAAATGACGTCACAAAATACATAACGTCACAAAAATAAATGACGTCACAAAATTCATAACGTCACAAAATACATAACGTCACAAAAATAAATGACGTCACAAAATACATAACGTCACAAAAATAAATGACGTCACAAAATACATAACGTCACAAAAATAAATGACGTCACAAAATACATAACGTCACAAAAATAAATGACGTCACAAAATACATAACGTCACAAAAATAAATGACGTCACAAAAATTAATTACGTCACAAAATACATAACGTCACAAAAAGAAATGACGTCACAAAATACATAACGGCACAAAAATAAATGAGGTCACAAAATACCTAACGTCACAAAAAGAAATGACGTCAGAAAATACATAACGTCACAAAAATAATTGACGTCACAAAATACATAGTGTCACAAAAATAATTGACGTCACAAAATACATAACGTCACAAAAATAAATGACGTCACAAAATACATAACGTCACAAATATAAATGACGTCACAAAAATAAAAGACGTCACAAAATACATAACGTCAGAAAAATAAATAACGTCACAAAATACATAACGTCACAAAAATAAATGAGGTCACAAAATACATAACGTCACAAATATAAATGACGTCACAAATATTAATACCTAACGTCATAAAAATAAATGACGTCACAAAATACATAACGTCACAAAAATAAATGACGTCACAAAATACATAACGTCACAAAAATTAATGACAACACAAAAATTAATTACGACACAAAATACGTAACGTCACAAAAATAAATGACGTCACAATAATAAATGACGTCACAAAATACATAACGTCACAAAAATAAATGACGTCACAAAATACATAACGTCACAAAAATAAATGACGTCATAAAATACATAACGTCACAAAAATAAATGACGTCACAAAATACATAACGTCACAAAAATAAATGACGTCACAAAATACATAACGTCACAAAAATAAATGACGTCACAAAATACATAACGTCACAAAAATAAATGACGTCACAATTATAAATGACGTCACAAAATACATAACGTCACAAAAATAAATGACATCACAAAATACATAACGTCACAAAAATAAATGACGTCACAAAATACATAACGTCACAAAAATAAATTACGTCATAAAATACATAACGTCACAAAAATAAATGACGTCACAAAATTAATAACGTCACAAAATACATAACGTCACAAAAATAAATGACGTCACAAAATACATAACGTCACAAAAATAAATGACGTCACAAAATACATAACGTCACAAAATACATAACGTCACAAAAATAAATGACGTCACAAAATACATAACGTCACAAAAATAAATGACGTCACAAAATACATAACGTCACAAAAATAAATGAGTTCGAAAAATACATAACGTCACAAATATAAATGACGTCACAAATATTAATACATAACGTCACAAAAATAAATGACGTCACAAAATACATAACGTCACAAAAATAAATGACGTCACAAAATACAAAACGTCACAAAAACAAATGACGTCACAAAATACATAACGTCACAAAAATAAATGACGTCACAAAATACATAACGTCACAAAAAAAATGACAACACAAAAATTAATTACGTCACAAAATACGTAACGTCACAAAAATAAATTACGTCACAATAATAAATGACGTCACAAAATACATAACGTCACAAAAATAAATGACGTCACAAAAATTAATTACGTCACAAAATACATAACGTCACAAAAAGAAATGACGTCACAAAATACATAACGGCACAAAAATAAATGAGGTCACAAAATACCTAACGTCACAAAAAGAAATGACGTCACAAAATACATAACGTCACAAAAATAATTGACGTCACAAAATACATAGTGTCACAAAAATAATTGACGTCACAAAATACATAACGTCACAAAAATAAATGACGTCACAAAATACAAAACGTCACAAAAACAAATAACGACACAAAATACATAACGTCACAAAAATAAATGACGTCACAAAATACATAACGTCACAAAAATAAATTACGTCATAAAATACATAACGTCACAAAAATAAATGACGTCACAAAATTAATAACGTCACAAAATACATAACGTCACAAAAATAAATGACGTCACAAAATACATAACGTCACAAAAATAAATGACGTCACAAAATACATAACGTCACAAAATACATAACGTCACAAAAATAAATGACGTCACAAAATACATAACGTCACAAAAATAAATGACGTCACAAAATACATAACGTCACAAAAATAAATGAGTTCGAAAAATACATAACGTCACAAATATAAATGACGTCACAAATATTAATACATAACGTCACAAAAATAAATGACGTCACAAAATACATAACGTCACAAAAATAAATGACGTCACAAAATACAAAACGTCACAAAAACAAATGACGTCACAAAATACATAACGTCACAAAAATAAATGACGTCACAAAATACATAACGTCACAAAAAAAATGACAACACAAAAATTAATTACGTCACAAAATACGTAACGTCACAAAAATAAATTACGTCACAATAATAAATGACGTCACAAAATACATAACGTCACAAAAATAAATGACGTCACAAAAATTAATTACGTCACAAAATACATAACGTCACAAAAAGAAATGACGTCACAAAATACATAACGGCACAAAAATAAATGAGGTCACAAAATACCTAACGTCACAAAAAGAAATGACGTCACAAAATACATAACGTCACAAAAATAATTGACGTCACAAAATACATAGTGTCACAAAAATAATTAAGGTCACAAAATACATAACGTCACAAAAATAAATGACGTCACAAAATACATAACGTCACAAATATAAATGACGTCACAAAAATAAAAGACGTCACAAAATACATAACGTCAGAAAAATAAATAACGTCACAAAATACATAACGTCACAAAAATAAATGAGGTCACAAAATACATAACGTCACAAATATAAATGACGTCACAAATATTAATACCTAACGTCACAAAAATAAATGACGTCACAAAATACATAACGTCACAAAAATAAATGACGTCACAAAATACATAACGTCACAAAAATTAATGACAACACAAAAATTAATTACGACACAAAATACGTAACGTCACAAAAATAAATGACGTCACAATAATAAATGACGTCACAAAATACATAACGTCACAAAAATAAATGACGTCACAAAATACATAACGTCACAAAAATAAATGACGTCATAAAATACATAACGTCACAAAAATAAATGACGTCACAAAATACATAACGTCACAAAAATAAATGACGTCACAAAATACATAACGTCACAAAAATAAATGACGTCACAAAATACATAACGTCACAAAAATAAATGACGTCACAATTATAAATGACGTCACAAAATACATAACGTCACAAAAATAAATGACATCACAAAATACATAACGTCACAAAAATAAATGACGTCACAAAATACATAACGTCACAAAAATAAATTAGGTCACAAAATACATAACGTCACAAAAATAAATGACGTCACAAAATTAATAACGTCACAAAATACATAACGTCACAAAAATAAATGACGTCACAAAATACATAACGTCACAAAAATAAATGACGTCACAAAATACATAACGTCACAAAATACATAACGTCACAAAAATAAATGACGTCACAAAATACGTAACGTCACAAAAATAAATGACGTCACAAAATACATAACGTCACAAAAATAAATGAGTTCACAAAATACATAACGTCACAAATATAAATGACGTCACAAATATTAATACATAACGTCACAAAAATAAATGACGTCACAAAATACATAACGTCACAAAAATAAATGACGTCACAAAATACAAAACGTCACAAAAACAAATGACGTCACAAAATACATAACGTCACAAAAATAAATGACGTCACAAAATACATAACGTCACAAAAAAAATGACAACACAAAAATTAATTACGTCACAAAATACGTAACGTCACAAAAATAAATTACGTCACAATAATAAATGACGTCACAAAATACATATCGTCACAAAAATAAATGACGTCACAAAATACATAACGTCACAAAAATAAATGACGTCACAAAATACATAACGTCACAAAAATAAATGACGTCACAAAATACATAACGTCACAAAATTAAATGACGTCACAAAATACATAACGTCACAAAAATAAATGACGTCACAAAATACATAACGTCACAAAAATAAATGACGTCACAAAATACATATCGTCACAAACATAAATGACGTCACAAAATACATAACGTCACAAAAATAAATGACGTCAAAAAAATTAATAACGTCAAAAAATACATAACGTCACAAAAATAAATGACGTCACAAAATACATAACGTCACAAAAATAAATGACGTCACAAAATACATAACGTCACAAAAATAAATGACGTCACAAAATACATATCGTCACGAACATAAATGACGTCACAAAATACATAACGTCACAAAAATAAATGACGTCAAAAAAATTAATAACGTCAAAAAATACATAACGTCACAAAAATAAATGACGTCACAAAATACATAACGTCACAAAAATAAATGACGTCACAAAATACATAACGTCACAAAATACATAACGTCACAAAAATAAATGACGTCACAAAATACATAACGTCACAAAAATTAATAACGTCACAAAATATACAACCTCAAAAAAATAAATGACGTCACAAAATACATAACGTCAAAAAAATAAATGATGTCACAAAAATAAATGACGTCACAAAATACATAACGTCACAAAAATAAATGACGTCACAATAATAAATGACGTCACAAAATACTAAACGTCACAAAAAATGACGTCACAAAATACATAACGTCACAAACATAAATGACGTCACAAAAATATATGACGTCACAAAATACATAACGTCACAAAAATAAATGACGTCACAAAATACATAACGTCACAAAAATAAATGACGTCACAAAATACATAACGTCACAAAAATAAATGACGTCACAAAAATATATAACGTCACAATAAACATAACGTCACAAAAATAAATGACGTCACAAAATACATAACGTCACAAAAATAAATAACGACACAAAATACATAACGTCACAAAAATAAATGACGTCACAAAATACATAACGTCACAAAATACATAACGTCACAAAAATAAATGAGGTCACAAAATACATAACGTCACAAAAATAAATGACGTCACAAAATACATAACGTCACAAAAATAAATGACGTCACAAAATACATAACGTCACAAAAATAAATGACGTCACAAAATACATAACGTCACAAAAATAAATGACGTCACAAAATACATAACGTCACAAAAATAAATGACGTTACAAAATACATAACGTCACAAAAATAAATGACGTCACAAAATTAATAACGTCACAAAATACATAACTTCACAAAAATAAATGACGTCACAAAATACATAACGTCACAAAAATAAATGACGTCACAAAATACATAACGTCACAAAAATAAATGACGTCACAAAATACATAACGTCACAAAAATAAATGACGTCACAAAATACATAACGTCACAAAAAGAAATGACGTCACAAATATTAATACATAACGTCACAAAAATAAATGACGTCACAAAATACATAACGTCACAAAAATAAATGACGTCACAAAATACAAAACGTCACAAAAACAAATGACGTCACAAAATACATAACGTCACAAAAATAAATGACGTCACAAAATACATAACGTCACAAAAAAAATGACAACACAAAAATTAATTACGTCACAAAATACGTAACGTCACAAAAATAAATTACGTCACAATAATAAATGACGTCACAAAATACATAACGTCACAAAAATAAATGACGTCACAAAATACATAACGTCACAAAAATAAATGACGTCACAAAATACATAACGTCACAAAAATAAATGACGTCACAAATTACATAACGTCACAAAATTAAATGACGTCACAAAATACATAACGTCACAAAAATAAATGACGTCACAATAATAAATGACGTCACAAAATACATAACGTCACAAAAATAAATGACGTCACAAAATACATAACGTCACAAAAATAAATGACGTCACAAAATACATATCGTCACAAACATAAATGACGTCACAAAATACATAACGTCACAAAAATAAATGACGTCAAAAAAATTAATAACGTCAAAAAATACATAACGTCACAAAAATAAATGACGTCACAAAATACATAACGTCACAAAAATAAATGACGTCACAAAATACATAACGTCACAAAATACATAACGTCACAAAAATAAATTACGTAACAAAATATATAACGTCACAAAAATAAATGACGTCACAAAATACATAACGTCACAAAAATTAATAACGTCACAAAATATACAACCTCAAAAAAATAAATGACGTCACAAAATACATAACGTCAAAAAAATAAATGATGTCACAAAAATAAATGACGTCACAAAATACATAACGTCACAAAAATAAATGACGTCACAATAATAAATGACGTCACAAAATACTAAACGTCACAAAAAATGACGTCACAAAATACATAACGTCACAAACATAAATGACGTCACAAAAATATATGACGTCACAAACTACATAACGTCACAAAAATAAATGACGTCACAAAATACATAACGTCACAAAAATAAATGACGTCACAAAATACATAACGTCACAAAAATAAATGACGTCACAAAAATACATAACGTCACAAAAAAAATAACGTCACAAAAATAAATGACGTCACAAAATACATAACGTCACAAAAATAAATGACGTCACAAAATACATAACGTCACAAAAATAAATAACGACACAAAATACATAACGTCACAAAAATAAATGACGTCACAAAATACATAACGTCACAAAATACATAACGTCACAAAAATAAATGAGGTCACAAAATACATAACGTCACAAATATAAATGACGACACAAATATTAATACATAACGTCACAAAAATAAATGACGTCACAAAATACCTAACGTCACAAATATAAATGACGTCACAAAAATAAATGACGTCACAAAATACATAACGTCATAAAAATAAATAACGTCACAAAATAAATAACGTCACAAAAAGAAATGACGTCACAAAATACATAACGTCACAAAAATAAATGACGCAACAATATACATAACGTCACAAAAATAAATGACGTCACAAAATACAAAACGTCACAAAAACAAATGACGTCACAAAATACATAACGTCACAAAAATAAATGACGTCACAAAATACATAACGTCACAAAAATAAATGACAACACAAAAATTAATTACGTCACAAAATACCTAACGTCACAAAAATAAATGACGTCACAATAATAAATGACGTCACAAAATACATAACGTCACAAAAATAAATGACGTCACAAAATACATAACGTCACAAAAATAAATGACGTCACAAAATACATAACGTCACAAAAATAAATGACGTCACAAAATACATAACGTCACAAAAATAAATGACGTCACAAAATACATTATGTCACAAAAATAAATGACGTTACAAAATACATAACGTCACAAAAATAAATGACGTCACAAAATTAATAACGTCACAAAATACATAACTTCACAAAAATAAATGACGTCACAAAATACATAACGTCACAAAAATAAATGACGTCACAAAATACATAACGTCACAAAAATAAATGACGTCACAAAATACATAACGTCACAAAAATAAATGACGTCACAAAATACATAACGTCACAAAAAGAAATGACGTCACAAAAATTAATTACGTCACAAAAATTAATTACGTCACAAAATACATAACGAGTAGTATAAATACAGGAATTGACCAACATGAGGGGTGTGAGGGGTGTTATCCTATTCCAGGACATCTTCGATCCCATTTCAGGACGTCCCATTCCAGGACACCTTCGATGCTATTCTAGGATTGTTGTGTTATCCTATTCCAGGACGCCTTCCATCCCACTCTAGGACGTCTTATTCCAGGACTACTTCTATCCCATTTCAGGACGTCCCATTCCAGGACACCTTCTATTCTAGTCCAGGACGGTTGTGTTATCCTATTCCAGGACGTCTTCCATCCCACTCTAGGACGTCTTATTCCAGGACTACTTCTATCTCATACTAGGATTTCACGTTTATAGTTTAAACATAAAAATGGTTCTTTTTAAAAAGTTAAATTATTGTGAGGTCGTGTAGTTGATAATACAAGAGAAACGCTGAACGCTCTCATTATCACGAGATGACCCGCGAAGCTATCTATCATTATCACAAGGTGACCTCATCTTTTGACCGCGAGCAAAGTCACTCAATCTCGACCGCGAGCAAAGTCATTCGTATTGTCAGTCTTCAGTGACACAGTGCTTTATTCGTCGATCGAGTTGTTCAACTGTTTTATTGGTGAGTTTAAAAATATAATTATTTACAATTAAAACTATTGTGTACTTAAAAACTCCCCCATCGCTAATTATTAAAGTATTAAAATGTTTGAAAATTCACTTCAATCACATTACATTCTATGTTTTTACTTATTGATTGAAAATATATTCTGCAGCATTTATGTTTTTAAAAATACAATTAAACATTTTATGCTTAAAACTATGCTCATTACATTTTTTAATACGTTTTCATTTATCTTTTTGGATTTAACAACACCAAATATTTAATTATTCAAATTTCCTGAGAGTTTTTAAATTATTTATTTGTATTATAATTATTATTTTCTATTGTAGGTTTTATAAAAATGGAATCGTTGAGAGTTAACTGCGAATTCTGCGACAAAGCTATCGCTAAGTCCCATATTTCTTATCATATAAAAATATGCCCGAAGAACCCTAATAAAAATGTTAGCGCACGTTATCCAGTTAAAACGTGTGATAAATGCAACAAGAAAATTAAAAGTCAACACTTCAGTCGTCATCTGAAAATATGTAGTAGTAGTGGAGAAATGGGGGTTCTGGATCAACCTTCAAAGTCGTTGGAATCTAACGTCAATAAGAGGAGTAGGGACGGAATATTGGTTCAAGATATATCGGAACCTAGTACTAGTAGATGCGAAGTGTCAGTTCGAAACCAAACATCCCCCATTAAGAAAAAAGCAAGTATTGATTATAAAACTAAATGCCCCCGATGTGATAAACTGATAAGAAAAAGTAATATGAGCTACCATTTAAAAATTCATGAAAACCCCGAATTAGTTTCGAACCGTGGAGGTGTTGTTGATGATGACGAGGTCGGCCCCGCTCCCACTAAACGACCACGGCTTGATACATCCATTGTTAATGTTTTTAATAAAGCTGTAAATAGTATTGTCAATTTTGTGAAAGGCTCTTCTCCCCCTCCCGAACATGAGATCGAATTATCCCGGACAGCTTTTAATGGACGTTTAAATGTCTTTACTATCAAGAATAAAAACGATATGAAAGATCCGATACTGTTTTTGGCTAGTTTAAAAGATGTCGTTGTTAATAAAATTAATGAGCATCGTAATGAGGCGGATCTTAAAACAAGAATGGTGTTGTATATGGATTATTCGAAAGCAGAAGAGATTGCTGAATTTAATTTTAAAACTAAAAACGCAGTTATACTCTCGAGTACAGATGTGTCGGGGTATTTTGATGACGCTAAAGAAAAACTTATTAAAGAAATGGAAGATTTTCAAAACCGCGGTTCGGGCTGGTCATTATATAGCATCGATGAATTAGAGCTTCATATTAACCGTTATAACCCGTTCCGTGGGGGGTCAAGTTATATCCCTCTACCGAAAGAAATTGTGTTAAAGAGAGCAATTTTAAATGTTAAAAATGATGATCAAAAATGTTTCCTCTGGTCAATTCTTTCTGCACTACACCCTGTTGATTGGCGGAATCAACCCCATAGAATTCACCATTACAGACAATACGAACATGAATTTGATGAGGCTTTAAAAGATATTCCATTTCCCGTCCCACTAAAAGCGAGTATTATATCAAAATTTGAGAAACGAGCCGGATTATCAGTCAATATTTATACGTGCGAGATAATGAAAACGATTAGGGACAGAGATGATTTTGAAGATTTCCCCGTTGAACCGAAGAAAAGAGATGATGACGACACTTATGATATTTATCCCCTATACGTAACTAACAATGAAATCCCCAACCGGCATGTTAATCTTTTTTATTTGAAAGACAAGAACAAAAACACCCACTATTGTTGGATAAAGAATATGAGCAGATTAGTGAGTTCGCAGTTATCAAAGTTTCATGGTAAAAAATATATTTGTGATCGCTGCCTGCTGTCTTTCGGCAAAAAGAAATTATTAAACGATCACAAGGCGGTCTGTAGAGAGCCAAACACTGTTGAATCGCATATTTGTAATCGCTGTCTGACGGAATTCAAAGAAGAATCCAAGCTAGATAAACATAAAGAATTTTGTGTCGGCCAAGAACCTGTGAAAATTGTGATGCCTGAAGTAGATAAAAACGGGTCCCCTCCTTTTATTAATTTTAAAAATAAATATAGAAAAATGAAAGTTCCTTTTGTCGGCTATGTTGATTTTGAATGTATATTGAAACCGGTCTCAGATGAAACCGATGAAAATAAGCCCACTCCAACCGATGAAAATGAGCCCACTCCAACCGATGAAAAAGAGTCGTATACGAAAAAGTATCAATCGCACGAAGCCGCCAGTTTTTCTTTATATATAACCACCGCTGACGATGATTATGATATCCCGTTTGATTTATATCATGAGAGCTTCGGTCCCGACACAGCAAAAACTTTTGTAGAAACCATAACTCAGATATCGCGAGACTTGGAAAATTTATATAGTAGAGAGGCCGCAAAACCCATGAATATAACTAAAGAAGATTATGAAACGAAGATTAATGGTGTTAATATTTGCCATATATGTGAAAAAATGTTTGAAGTAAATAAAAAAGACCCTAAGAAGACTGACAAACGTGTTTTTGACCATGACCATTTGACTGGTAAATTCAGAGGGGTGGCGCACAACTCGTGCAATTTGAATTTTAGAAAACCGCACTTTTTACCCATCTTTGCCCACAACTTGAGTAATTACGATGCTCATCTGTTCGTCAAGTTATTGGGATTCGAACAGAACAAGATAGCGGTCTTAGCCACGACTGAAGAACGATATATATCTTTTAAACTCAAAGTAGAGGGTGGAGTAAACTTGAGATTTTTAGACTCATTTAGATTTATGAACTACAGCTTAGAAAATCTCGCGAATAACCTGACCAGAGATAAATTCAAACACGTAGCAAAGTTTTTCGAAAACGACAAGTTAGATTTAGTTTTGAGAAAAGGCATCTTTCCCTACGATTTTATGGATAGTATGGAAAAATTCGACTACCCGTCTCTGCCTTCCCAAAAAAATTTTGATAACAAATTGAATAAGACAACTGTTAAAGATGAAGATTATGAGCACGCGCGTAAAGTGTGGAATGAATTTGAGATTAAAAATATGAAGGAATACACGCTTTTGTACAACAAAACCGACACACTGCTATTGGCCGACATAGTTGAAAACTTCCGTGAAGTGTGCATGGACACTTACAAACTCGATCCCGCTTGGTATTTTACGAGTCCCGGTCTGGCTTGGGACGCCATGTTAAAAAAGACCGGTGTTGCTCTCGAGTTATTGACTGATCCCGACATGGAACTTATGATCACCAAGGGCATTCGCGGCGGAATTTCTCAGTGCTCCCACAGATATACTAGAGCCAATAACAGATATTTACCAGATTACGATCCTGAAAAGCCCGAAGAGTATCTCATTTATTTGGATGTAAATAATTTGTACGGATGGGCCATGTCGAAGTATTTACCTCAGAGCGATTTTAATTGGGTGGGTGAAGATGAATTACAAGATATCGAAAGTGATCTGCAAGATGGAAATTGGATCGACAACGAATCTGCATATGGTTTTATATTGGAAGTAGATTTGAAATACCCCTGGAAATTACACGACTCCCACAAAGACCTCCCGTTAGCACCAGAAAACAGATGCTCTCCCGGTTTTAATCAGAGAAAGCTTTTAACGACTTTATACGATAAGGATAAATACGTGGTGCACTACCAAAACCTACAGCTCTACCTGTCATTGGGCATGGAGTTAAAAAAGATCCACAGGGGCATTAAATTCCGCCAATCGGCATGGTTGAAAGAATATATCGATATGAACACCGATATGAGGACAAAAGCGACCAACGAGTTTGAGAAAGATTTTTATAAACTGATGAATAACGCGGTGTTTGGTAAAACGATGGAGAACATACGTATGCACGTAGACGTACGTCTGGCCACGCACGACAGGCAAATTGACAAACTAGTGGCCAGACCGAACTTTAAATCCGTTACCGTTTTCGCAGAGACATTGGCGGCCGTGCATATGGGCAAAACCAGATTATACTTTAATAAACCGATCTACGTAGGCATGTCAATATTAGATATTTCGAAGATAGCCGTTTATGACTTTCATTACAATGTCATGAGACCGAAATACGGTGATAAAGCCAGAGTTCAGTACACTGACACGGACAGCCTGACTTATAGCGTCAAAACAAAAGATATTTATGAGGATATAAAAAGTATGATCGACCACTTCGATACCAGCGATTACAAAGCAGATAACCCCTATAACATGCCGCGTGTAAATAAAAAAGTAATTGGCAAATGGAAAGACGAACTGGCCGGTGATATTATGAATGAGTTCGTCGGGTTACGTTCGAAAATGTACGCCTACGACTCTGAGGGGGAGAGGAAGAAGAGGGAGGAGGAGAAGAAGAAGAATAAGAAGAAGGGGGATAAAAAAGAAAAAGGTGAGGGGATTAAAAAAGCTAAGGGGATAAAAAAGAATGTCGTTGACTTTCTGTCGATAAAAGACTATAAAAACTGTTTGTTTGATAAAGAAGTGAGTCGTAAGACAATGAACACCATTAGAAGCAAACACCATGATTTATATTCGATCAAACAGCGCAAGATAGCCCTCTCCCCCTCTGATGATAAGAGATTTATCTGTGAAGACGGCGTGGAGACTCTTCCCTGGGGCCACTACAATATCCCTATCAAGCATCAGATTAATATCGAAGCGAATGCCGCACTGGACATGGATTAGAAGGTACGAGTTTGTTTATATTTTAAATACTTATACATGACATATTTCGATCATTACTAAAAATATTATTTTATTTTTTTCCTCCTTATAAAGGGGTAACGAATCGTTACCCCCTTTGAATTATCGATTTTATCATGGATAAACTATTTTTTCCTCTTCGAATTGCAAATTTTATAATTGATAAAAAAAATTTATTAAAAACAAAGATATAAATTCAGTACTAGACTTTGACTAGAAAATATGAGTTTTTTTCTCTAAAAACCTTTAAAATGACTCATTTTTGAACAGTTTTTAGGTGGGTCCCAATATGGGTCCCACCCCATTTTAGGACCCCTGTCCAACAGAAAGGGTCCTATTTTAGGATTTCCATGTTTCTCTCATAACGTATTACGATAATTATGTTTGTAAGATAACATTTTGCTATCGATGCAGAAAGAACTCTCCGACAGACCGTCACATGAAGATGTTACTCCCCAACAGGTTACCGCATGAAGATGTTGAAATTTAAATATCGAAGATGTCGATGATTGAATATTTCCATGGTGTCGGCGGTGATATGAAATCGGCTCGTTATTGTAAATGAATTGATGAGGTATAATTTCTGTTTTCCCAATCAAATGACCTTTTTGAATTTCAAAATATTAAATATTAAAAAGAATTTATTTTTAATTTGATATACTTACTAACATAAATGTTTTTTACACAAGTTCAATTTTTTTTTAACAAAACTAAGATTCGAGTCTTTTCTGAAACTTAAATTTCATTTAATATCAACTAAAATTGTTTTATTTACTAACACAATATTTTGTTAATACATTTGATATTTCACATGTTTCAGCTCTGGTTGTTCGCTCCTTTAGGACTATTAGTGTCTATTTCTAAAGGAGACTTCTCCAGTAAAAAAGAAGTTCCCTGTCGAAGGTGGGAACTTTGCCGTAGTGATAGGGCTTTCCACTAATACCCACCGACACTTAAAAAAGAAAAAAAATCATCTTCAAATTCTAAGGTAAGATATATGTTAATTAAAAAAATATTTAATGATTTTCTAACCCTTTATATCGTAGAGTTTATTTTTTCAAAAATATATATACATCTCAAAACATTGTAATTCTATTCCTCTCCAAATCGTAAGTGAAGCCGATCTCTGATACAACTACCACGTACGCTGTGGTCCCTTGATCCGCCACCGGACTGGCGACGGCGTTAGTAAAGTCCAATTTTATTTGAATATCTTTTCTTTTACTATCCATCAAGAACGGGTGATGATGTGTGTCAACGACTAACAACGGGTACTTGTCGCTTAAATAAACGTCTTCGTCTCCATATAACACATTCCATACTGAACAATAACTATCGTATAATATTCCATACTGTTTTTCATTTATCGCTAAATTTTGATTCTCCTTCGGATATAGTTGTCCGATGATTTTGACATGATAGTTTTTGATTTTAACTCCATCGAATTGGCTCGGATCTTTCTCTTGATTGTTTTTGCGGCTGGTCTGTAAACCTATGATTATAAATCGCGGGTGGGATATGTTGGATATATCAAAACTATATGACGAGCCTGTCACACCGAATTTTTCAATACATTGCCATTGGTAATAAGCGTACTTCAAATCACCTTTTTCACTCAACTTTTTCAATCCTTGTATGAGTGGTAATTTTTTCATCGCATCATAATCTACAAGAGGGACTTTTAAAACAAAACTCGTGATTTTTATCTTAGCTTCATCCGCTGATTTCTGTGTCCCGCCGACGGTTTCCTTCCAACGATATATCGCGTCATTATCTTCGTTGCGTATAAAAATTATTTCAAAACCTCCTTTAAACATAGGATATTTCAGAGCGTTAAAAAACCCTAAGCCCAGATGTGATAACGTACCTAGAGCTTCGAATCTACCCATTTTTTTATCGAATTTTGATTTAAAACCGCTCGTATAATAAGTGTTCTCACCCGATTTGCTATATGTTGTCAGTGATTGTACTCGTAATACCCACTTCATCGACCCAATCAATCAATTGATTATGTTTTTTCAATTCGATTCTTTTAAATAAAAATGCTGGAAAATTGTCAACTAATTTAATAGGATCAGCTTCATCATATTTTTCATCATTCGCTTTTTTCACAACTTCTCCTTGTATATGGAATAAAATCCTTCTATCATAAAACGAATCTCCATGATCTAATTGGAATGTCGTAAACTTATTAGGTGAATTAAAATTTAAATCAGACACCGGTAGGACGGTATTATATTCACACCGTTCAATCTTGTCTGACGCTTCTTCGTAATACTTTTCCATCTCTATATATATTTTAAAGTTTTTCGTTTCGAATAAAAAAAAATAAAAAACATAATTTCAACTTAATAAAAAATATAAAAATTAAAATAAAATTTAGAAAATAAAAATATAATTTTAAAATCAATTTTAGAAATAAAAAATATTTATCTCCTACCGAACATGCGCATATATTTCTTTCTATCAGACATCGTCCGGCCACATCTTATCGGCCATCTTCTGTTTTTTCACCAGCGTGCCGATGATCTCCTCATCATCGCTTTTCCTCTTCATTATATTATCTATATATAGGTTTCGGGTTCAGAGTTTCGCTTTTCAAAAATAAAGAAAAAAAATAAATTTGAATAAAAATCTAAAAACGATGCATACACGTTATTTTTATAAAATATTATGTATATGAATCGTTTATCAAAAACGATGCGTACACGTGGTTTTTATAAAATAACGTATATGAATCGTTTATTAAAAACGATGCGTACACGTGGTTTTTATAAAATAACGTATATGAATCGTTTATTAAAAACGATGCATACACATCGATTATCGTTCGATAACATCGTTTAACTCGTCTTTTAACTTGAACATGTATTTTCCGTTGTGCGCTTTCTTAGCGGTGTTTATTGTCAAAAATCCGAACGGTTCGCTCCAACACTTTTGACACATCTTTTCGAATTCATCAATCGTCATGTCCGATCCTACGAAATCGTCATAAATACGTTTCGTGTAGTGTTTGTTTTGTTTGAAGACGCATAGCAGGTTGACGTTGTTCCGTATCACTTGCATGTCGACTTTACCGTAGCTCTGACTGAGGTAGACGCAGGACAGTTTTTTATGTCTACCTCTGATGAAGTAGTCTTTTATCGCTTCTTGTTTTTCCATCAAACAGTCGTCGAACACCACGAGGGAGTTTTTCTTGCACTCGTCCAGTGGGGGTAAATCTTCGCAATTGTTAAAAAAGTATGCTATCTTCTTATTCAACTTGTTTTCAGCATCGATATACTTTTCGCGTAATTCTACATAAGCCGGCTGCTCTATAGACTTACTGAACACATATAAATTTCTAAACACGAGACCGCGCGGATTATAAATAAAATTCAACAACAAGTTTGTTTTTCCACAACCGGATGAGCCAACTATCAAACAACGTAATGGTTGGGGTAGAAGGTTATCTTCGATCTTCTCTTCGTAATACGGAACGATATCCATCACTCTCTATGAGGAAAAAAATAATGCACCGGTTAAGAAAAGAAATAAAATAAATTACGAGAAATAAGAATTTATTAGGATGGGAAAATGTTTACTATTTATTTTCTCAAATCTTTGAAGAATTCTTCTACTAATTCTATGAAATTATACGGCGTGATTACAACATTATTGCGTGATTTATAGGATATATTGCGGTATCTCATGATATCTTTTACACAGTTCAAAACGTTTATACTATTCGGCACTTCATCTTTGTAAAACAAAAGTAAATAACCTTCATCGATTTTCTTTTTATAAACCGTAGAAAAATACCGATCTTCAGTTCTTACACAGTAGTATGTATAAATACCGTCTGCATAAGAATATCGTTTAAAGACGGCAAAGACGTGTCTTAGGTTCGATTTTTGAGGCATACAAGCTACTTTAGGTTTCATGATTTTTATCGTATTGTTTAAACGACGATTTTCATTTTCCATATGATCGATCGATTCCATGAGCGTTACAATTTTATTTTTGAGTTTGTACTCACCGTATTTACGGATGGAAGGCAAAACGTCTTCGAAGACCCAACGTTTAAAGTCATTCGCCGATGGTAACCTTGATGAAAATATTAATTCGTATAATCCGGGCTCGGATATGTATACTTCTAAGCCTTTATGGTGCGAAATAGGTTGGGACCCAAATTGGGGCCCAACTAAATCGGCCAGATTTCTCTTATAACGATCATTAACATGCGTTTGTAAGACCTTCTTCAGATTGGAATATCCTAATATTTCGGCCACATCTTTACCCTTAAACCACGAGTTATCGTCATCATCGAAAATCACTGTAACCTTTTGATTTTTAAAAATGAATTTACTCGCGATATCGTCCATGTAATCCTCATCTGTGTTGGACACATCAGAATTATAAGACGATGAAGAACTTTCGTCGGAAATCTCATCACTCGCAATATCCATATTATTATTGTTATTCATTTCGTACCTACTATAGAAAAAACAACCGATCAAACGTTAATGTTTTATTACGATCGAAAAAATAAAAAAAAATAAATTATATAGTTCGTACGATCGGAAACGTATTTATTTCACCACAACATCACTTCCGACAATGTTTTTTAACGAGGTTAATCAGGTCGAAATCGTCATCGTGAATTTTTATACATTTGCTTTTACGGTTAAGTCCTAAATTAGGATAAGTTGATATTATAAATAACGGTCCTAAATTAGGATGTGTTAAGTCCTAAACTAGGATAAGTTGATATTATGAATAACAGCCCCAAATTAGGACGTGCAGGTGGGGTTAGGTGGTAATGAAAAATTAAACCATCTACAGCAGACGGGTTTGAAAGCTAATGAAAAATCAACATTTTTGGACTGATTTAGGTGGGACCCGATTTGGGTCCCACCCCGTTTTAGGGGGTGGGACCCCCTAAAACAGGGTGGGACACGATTTGTGTCCCAACCCTTTTCGAGCGATAAAAGCTTAGTAAGGCTTATATTACAAAACCACGGGTCTAAAAATAAACAATTACGAGGACCTGTAGTTTTAAGGGGTCTATATTTTTAAGTGTTTTTTTTAAATAATCAAAACTCCGTCTTTTGCAGTTCCCTCTCGTAAAAACCACCGATTACTTCTTCACCATCTAGAGCCTCGATTTTGTACGTGACGGGTTTGGTGTTTAAAACTTGCGCGATCACAAACATTTCGCTAGTCCAGTTTTGTTTATATTTATTTCTAAATACGACTTTACTCGCTGTTATACGGACTCTGTCTCCGACGTCGAATTTCGGTTTTTTACGCGGCACTTCACTTTCGAGCTCCTGATACATTTTCAACAGATCGGGTTCGTTGCTCTTATTGACATCGGCCGGACGCATTTTTATCGTGCTGTGGTAATCGTGTTTGTTGTATTCGCCGGTGAGCTCTTGTAAGACGTCGTACCATTTGTGCGAGTTTCTCACTTGGAATTTGACTCTGAATTTATCGTTTAACGTCCTGTGGTATCTCTCGATTATCGCCGACTTTTCCTCGCTCTCCGTATGGTACATTTTTATGCCGTGTTTTTTGAGCATGTCGTTAAAAGGTTTATTTTTAAACTCTGTCCCCTTATCCGTGTGCAGTATTTCGGGCGTAGTGTGACCGTCCTTTTTCGCTCTCTCTATTATCCTCTCAAAAGCGGCCGTCACTACTGCGCCGTCTTTTTTCTTCAACGGTTCGGACCAGACGAATTTGCTAAAACAGTCTATCACGTTTAAGATGTATTTGTACCAGTTGTTCTCTCTGGCGAATTGTTTCATGATGAGCAGATCCGCAGCCCACAGATTATCCAGACCTTTCATGATTATCCTGCGTTTTATAAATTTTTTCACTACCGGTTTGTGCAGTTCTTTCGCCTCCACCACTTCGGGCGGCTCTTTGATAAACGAGTCTTTAACGCCGCCGCAGACCGCGCAATCGGAACTCGCCAACCATCTTTTATTTTTCGTTTTCACAATTTTCATGTTCTCTGACGCGGTCTGTGTTTTACACGTGCGACAGTAAGAATTCATCTCTTATATTAATGAAATTAAATTTTCGTTCGATAGAAAAAAATATCAATCATTTGGCAAGTTTTAATTTTTTATATGAATTCAAAATTTTAATTTTTATACATAGATAATGGGGAATCACAAGAGAAAAATAAATTTGACTAAAGGTCAACTGAATAAGCTGCGGATAGCTCATAAGAAGCTTAAACGCGCAGTGCTTACTTTAACAAAAGATCAATTAAAAAATGGTAATACCGAAGTGTCACTCGATGGTGATCAAAACAAACAAGTGGAAAAAGCGTTGAAAAACAATAGAGGGACACGGTTGATTTTTGATTATTCACAGTTGAAGGAAATGATCGATGGAGGTCTTCTGAAGGAAGTTTTAGAACTGGCTGAAAACAATATTCCGTATTTTAAGAAATTTGCCTCACCTCTGATAAAGAATAAAGTGGCGCCTGTGTTGAAGAATGATTTCGTGCCGTGGTTGAAAAATTTAATAGACAATGAACTGGACGAATTGATTAATAAAGATAAAACCGGAGCCGGTCTGGAGAAACGTGTAAGCAGAAAATTGCATAAGACTCTTAAAGATATTAGAGAGGATAAAAAAAACTAGTTCCGCTGACCATGTCCGAACTGGAGACATGGGCCAACAAGTTGAAAATCAACAATTTCCGTGGTGTTTTTATGCGAGAGTGTTTACCCGACAAGCCGCGCAAAAACGAGTGTGCTATTATTAATCTAGGTGATCTGGAGTCGGGCGGCACGCATTGGACTTGTTATACGAAAAAAGGTAATTATGTCATATATTTCGATTCGTTTGGTGAGGCGCCTCCACCTTTAGAATTGGAGAAATATCTAAACATGACTAAAGGTATTTTTTATAGTCATATGAGATATCAAAATTATGACGATCCCCCGATATGCGGTCATTTATGTTTGGAGGTATTGCGACGTTTTTCCAGAGGACAGGATTTCAATACGATAGAACGTGCTTTACAAAACGATAAATACACATTTTTGAGATGGTTCGAATAATTTTATTTTTTTCTCCCTCGCTCTTAATAAATAATCTTAACCGCAATTTAAAAAAGTATATATAGAGAAATGGTGTATTTCAGATTGACGGGTCAGAGTCCGCATTTGCAATTGAAGCTCGAAAACCCCATACACTTGAAAGAGGACATGCGTTATTATCTAGCGCTCACGGGGTTTTCATTTCATAACTATTTTAATAACTTGAACGAGGAGGCTTCAATTACTTTTGCTATGGGGGAGGGTCATCCTACACTAACTTTTGATGTGGAGTTTTGGGATTTGAAAACTATGCAGAGAGAAATCAGGGAATTCATGAGGATTAATAAGTTTACACCGGCGATAGATGTGGAAAAGTTTAAGATTTTCCGAGACCCACAGTCTAAGATATGTATCAAATCTCCAGTCAAGTTCCATATAAACAATGAGCTGCGACGGTTTCTCGGATTTGATGAATTGAAAAAAGATGAAACCTTATTCGAATTACAGTTTACAGAGAACAAGATTTTATCAATATATGAGGAGGAAAATAAATTACAAATCAGACCGTTCCACATGATCGAAGTGCATTGCGATTTAGTCGAACATTCGTATGTCAATCACGCGGAGCATTGGCACAGACACGATTTCTCCTCGTTGTTGTATCACTTGAGTCCGCGAGAACACAGAGATAAAATTTACGAGAAACCGTCCGTTTTAAATTACATACCGCTCAAACCTAACACGCAGACGATAAGAGAAATCAACATTTATCTGACGGATGAAAACTACGTTCCCCTGCAAAACGCTCTGCCCGATTATATCATTTATTTAAAACTAGTCGATGAGTCGGAATTAAATATGAATTAGTTTTCGTCAAAAGCGATGATTTATTACATCTTTTGAAACGCTCTCATTTTTTTATTCGACTATGAAAATATATTTTTATATATAGACGAAGAAAAATGGAAATGGAAAAGGATTATTTTAAAGATATCCTCGACGAAGTGAATGGTAATTCTTTCGCGAAGATAAGTGATTTAGAAATCGATAAAAAATATTTGGTCAATAGCATAGAAAGAATTCATTTTGCTTATGGTCTTAGAGTTTTGGTTACATGTGATGATTTGCGGTTTCAACTACCCGAGAGTTGGAACGAGAGAATGACTACGAAAAATATAAACGCGCTATTGAAATCGGACCAACCGTTGTATGTGGTGTACCATGGAAAGATCCCATTGTTGAATGATAAGTTTAAACACGATATCAAGTTTGTGAGAGATTGAATATTCGTTATTATTATTTGATTATACTTGTTATTTTATTTATGATTTAATTTTTTTTTCTCGTTCCTGAAATGTATTTTTGCACAACAGCTTAATAATTTATGTAGTGCGAATATAAGCGAATGTAATATATAGGTAACAAAAATGGAGTCTGTCACTTTTAAATATTTCAAATTGTCAGAGTTCGCCTCACCACCCGTCAGAGGTTCACCGGACGCGGCCGGTTGCGATTTGAAAAGCGCTTATGACTATGTAGTACCCGGTCGCGGTAAACAGTTGATAAAGACGGACTTGTCTTTTCAATTTCCCCGCGGATGTTACGGTAGAGTAGCACCTCGAAGTGGCTTAGCTGCTAAGCATTTCATCGACGTGGGCGCCGGCGTGATAGACTTTGATTATACAGGCGATTTGCGTGTGTTGTTGTTTAACCATTCGGATGATGATTTCATCGTTAAAAGAGGTGATCGAATCGCTCAGTTAATATTGGAGGTTTATAGAAACGATGTGCCGGTAGACGGTGGAATCGATATGCGGAATACGGAACGCGGAAGTAATGGATTCGGTTCGACCGGTGTGTAATGAATTTTTAATTACATACGATGATTTTAATTATTTAATTTATTTTTAATTTTTTTTTTATTTTCTTACGTCTGAAATATATTTCTGCAAATCGGTTTAATAAAAAACTCGGTTTGAATTTAAATGATATACTATATAGATGAATAAAATGGAGTCTCATAACATGATTATTACTCTGGAAGGAAATATCGGTGCGGGTAAAACTACTTTTGCCTCAGGCTTGTTTGATCGGTTTAAAAACCTAGGGTTTAAAACCGTACACTTACAAGAGCCAGTCGGCGCATGGCGGGATTTTCACGGTACGAATTTATTAGACCTCTTGTATAAAGATATCGATAGATGGGCCTTCACTTTTCAAGCTAACGCGTTAATGTATATGACGGAGTGCGATAAGAGAGCCGTTGAATATGCGAAGAAGGGTTATATTGTGATTAAAGAGCGCTCTGCGTTCACTGTAAGACATGTTTTTAATGAACATTACAAAAAGGTTTATGACGCCCGCTGAGGTTCAAATTTTAACGGATCTAAGTAATAAGTATGTCGATCCGCGTAAGACTGCATTTGATGAGGGCGGTGTTAAAGATATTACCTTGTACTTGCGGACGAATCCAACAACATGTTTTGAACGTAAGTTAATAAGAAGGCGTCCGGAAGAAGTAGGTAAAAAGAAACTTGTGGATGAAGAGTATTTAAAAGAATTGCATGCGATTCACGAGGCTGCTATTTCCAAGTCGATCGGGGAGGTTATTACAGCTGATGGAACTAAATTTGACCCTAATGATCCGAAGTCAGTTAGAATTTTAGGGAGTGACGAGTTTGTGTTTGATGCTTTAATGGACATTGGTGAGTTGGATGTTTTGGATAATATCGGTGATACTATAGGAATTAAAGTTAATCTAGAGGATTGTTGGACGTTTGAGGGAGATAAAATTACCCGTAAGAAATGTTAATTATGTTTTAAAGCGTTATAAATTGATTTTTTTTGTCAAGGTCTGTTAGGACATATATGTTAAAGAGGCTAAGAGGCTTAGGGTATAAAAAATGCAATTTATTTAATTATTTTATTTTTTATAAGTGTGGACTTGTTATGGTGTTGGGTCAAATGTTCTGATTTGGGACGGAACTGGTCCTGGAATGGGACGTCCTGAAATGGGATCCAAAGCGTCGTGAAATAGGATCACACCTAAATATCCTGATTTGGGACGGAACTTGTCCTGGAATAAGACGTCCTGAAATGGGATGAAAAGCGTCCTGAAATAGGGTCACACCTAAATGTCCTGATTTGGGACGGAACTTGTCCTAAAATGGGACGTCCTGAAATGGGATCGAAGATGTCCTGGAATAGGATCACACCCCTCACACCCCTCATATTGGTCAATTCCTGTATTTATACTACTATAACGTCACAAAAAGAAATGACGTCACAAAATACATAACGTCACAAAAATAAATGACGTCACAAAATACCTAACGTCACAAAAAGAAATGACGTCACAAAATACATAACGTCACAAAAATAATTGACGTCACAAAATACATAACGTCAAAAAAATAATTGACGTCACAAAATACATAACGTCACAAAAATAAATGACGTCACAAAATACATAACGTCACAAATATAAATGACGTCACAAAAATAAATGACGTCACAAAATACATAACGTCACAAAAATAAATAACGTCACAAAATACATAACGTCACAAAAATAAATGAGGTCACAAAATACATAACGTCACAAATATAAATGACGTCACAAATATTAATACATAACGTCACAAAAATAAATGACGTCACAAAATACATAACGTCACAAAAATAAATGACGTCACAAAATACAAAACGTCACAAAAACAAATGACGTCACAAAATACATAACGTCACAAAAATAAATGACGTCACAAAATACATAACGTCACAAAAATAAATGACAACACAAAAATTAATTACATCACAAAATACGTAACGTCACAAAAATAAATGACGTCACAATAATAAATGACGTCACAAAATACATAACGTCACAAAAATAAATGACGTCACAAAATACATAACGTCACAAAAATAAATGACGTCACAAAATACATAACGTCACAAAAATAAATGACGTCACAAAATACATAACGTCACAAAAATAAATGACGTCACAAAATACATAACGTCACAAAAATAAATGACGTCACAATAATAAATGACGTCACAAAATACATAACGTCACAAAAATAAATGACGTCACAAAATACATAACGTCGAAAAAATAAATGACGTCACAAAATACATAACGTCACAAAAATAAATGACGTCACAAAATACATAACGTCACAAAATACATAACGTCACAAAAAAATGACGTCACAAAATAAATAACGTCACAAAAATAAATGACGTCACAAAATACATAACGTCACAAAAATAAATGACGTCACAAAATACATAACGTCACAAAAATAAATGACGTCACAAAAATTAATTACGTCACAAAAATTAATTACGTCACAAAATACATAACGTCACAAAAAGAAATGACGTCACAAAATATATAACCTCAAAAAAATAAATGACGTCACAAAATACATAACGTCAAAAAAATAAATGACGTCACAAAAATAAATGACGTCACAAAATACATAACGTCACAAAAATAAATGACGTCACAATAATAAATGACGTCACAAAATACTAAACGTCACAAAAAAATGACGTCTTAAAATACATACCGTCACAAAAATAAATGATGTCACAAAAATAAATGACGTCACAAAATACATAACGTCACAAAAATAAATGACGTCACAAAATACATAACGTCACAAAAATAAATGACGTCACAAAAATTAATTACGTCACAAAATACATAACGTCACAAAAATAAATAACGTCACAAAATACATAACGGCACAAAAATAAATGACGTCACAAAATACCTAACGTCACAAAAAGAAATGACGTCACAAAATACATAACGTCACAAAAATAATTGACGTCACAAAATACATAACGTCACAAAAATAATTGACGTCACAAAATACATAACGTCACAAATATAAATGACGTCACAAAAATAAATGACGTCACAAAATACATAACGTCACAAAAATAAATAACGTCACAAAATACATAACGTCACAAAAATAAATGAGGTCACAAAATACATAACGTCACAAATATAAATGACGTCACAAATATTAATACATAACGTCACAAAAAAAAATGACGTCACAAAATACCTAACGTCACAAATATAAATGACGTCACAAAAATAAATGACGTCACAAAATACATAACGTCACAAAAATAAATACCGTCACAAAATACATAACGTCACAAAAATAAATGAGGTCACAAAATACATAACGTCACAAAAATAAATGACGCCACAATATACATAACGTCACAAAAATAAATGACGTCACAAAATACATAACGTCACAAAAACAAATGACGTCACAAAATACATAACGTCACAAAAAAAAATGACGTTACAAAAATTAATTACGTCACAAAATACATAACGTCACAAAAATAAATGACGTCACAAAATTAATAACGTCACAAAATACAAAACTTCAAAAAAATATATGACGTCACAAAATACATAACGTCACAAAAATAAATGACGTCACAAAATACATAACGTCACAAAAATAAATGACGTCACAAAATACATAACGTCACAAAAATAAATGACGTCACAATAATAAATGACGTCAAAAAATACATAACGTCACAAAAATAAATGACGTCACAAAATACATAACGTCACAAAAATAAATGACGTCACAAAATACATAACGTCACAAAAATAAATGACGTTACAAAAATTAATTACGTCGCAAAATACATAACGTCACAAAAAGAAATGATGTCACAAAATACATAACGGCACAAAAATAAATGACGTCACAAAATACATAACGTCACAAAAAGAAATGACGTCACAAAATACATAACGTCACAAAAATAATTGACGTCAAAAAATACATAACGTCACAAAAATAATTGACGTCACAAAATACATAACGTCACAAATATAAATGACGTCACAAATATTAATACATAACGTCACAAAAATAAATGACGTCACAAAATACATAACGTCACAAAAATAAATGACGTCACAAAATACAAAACGTCACAAAAACAAATGACGTCACAAAATACATAACGTCACAAAAATAAATGACGTCACAAAATACATAACGTCACAAAAATAAATGACGTCACAAAATACATAACGTCACAAAAATAAATGACGTCACAAAATACATAACGTCACAAAAATAAATGACGTTACAAAAATTAATTACGTCGCAAAATACATAACGTCACAAAAAGAAATGATGTCACAAAATACATAACGGCACAAAAATAAATGACGTCACAAAATACATAACGTCACAAAAAGAATTGACGTCACAAAATACATAACGTCACAAAAATAATTGACGTCAAAAAATACATAACGTCACAAAAATAATTGACGTCAAAAAATACATAACGTCACAAATATAAATGACGTCACAAATATTAATACATAACGTCACAAAAATAAATGACGTCACAAAATACATAACGTCACAAAAATAAATGACGTCACAAAATACAAAACGTCACAAAAACAAATGACGTCACAAAATACATAACGTCACAAAAATAAATGACGTCACAAAATACATAACGTCACAAAAATAAATGACAACACAAAAATTAATTACGTCACAAAATACAAAACGTCACAAAAATAAATGACGTCACAATAATAAATGACGTCACAAAATACATAACGTCACAAAAATAAATGACGTCACAAAATACATAACGTCACAAAAATAAATGACGTCACAAAATACATAACGTCACAAAAATAAATGACGTCACAAAATACATAACGTCACAAAAATAAATGACGTCACAAAATACATAACGTCACAAAAATAAATGACGTCACAATAATAAATGACGTCACAAAATACATAACGTCACAAAAATAAATGTCGTCACAAAATACATAACGTCACAAAAAAATGACGTCACAAAATACATAACGTCACAAAAATAAATGACGTCACAAAATACATAACGTCAAAATAATAAATGACGTCACGAAATTAATAACGTCACAAAATACGTAACGTCACAAAGATAAATGACGTCACAAAATACATAACGTCACAAAAATAAATGACGTCACAAAAATTAATAACGTCACAAAATACATAACGTCACAAAAATAAATGACGTCACAAAATACATAACGTCACAAAAATAAATGACGTCACAAATTACATAACGTCAAAAAAATAAATGACGTCACAAAATACATAACGTCACAAAACACATAACGTCACAAAAATAAATGACGTCACAAAATACATAACGTCACAAAAAATGACGTCACAAAATACATAACGTCACAAATATAAATGACGTCACAAAATACATAACGTCACAAAATACATAACGTCACAAAAATAAATGACGTCACAAAATACGTAACGTCACAAAGATAAATGACGTCACAAAATACATAACGTCACAAAAATAAATGACGTCACAAAAATTAATAACGTCACAAAACACATAACGTCACAAAAATAAATGACGACACAAAAATTAATTACGTCACAAAATACATAACGTCACAAAAATAAATGACGTCACAAAATACATAACGTCACGAAAATAAATGACGTCACATAATACATAACGTCACAAAAATAAATGAGGTCACAAAAATTAATTACGACACAAAATACATAACGTCACAAAAATAAATGACGTCACATATACATAACGTCAAAAAAATAAATGACGTCACAAAATACATAACGTCACAAAAATAAATGACGTCACAAAATACATAACGTCACAAAAATAAATGACGTCACAAAATACATAACGTAACAAAAATAAATGACGTCACAAAATACATAACGTCACAAAAATAAATGACGTCACATAATACATAACGTCACAAAAATAAATGAGGTCACAAAAATTAATTACGTCACACAATACATAACGTCACAAAAATAAATGACGTCACAAAATACATAACGTCAAAAAAATAAATGACGTCACAAAATACATAACGTCACAAAAATAAATGACGTCACAAAATACATAACGTCACAAAAATAAATGACGTCACAAAATACATAACGTCACAAAAATAAATGACGTCACAAAATACATAACGTCACAAAAATAAATGACGTCACAAAATACATAACGTCACAAAAATAAATGACGTCACAAAATACATAACGTCACAAAAATAAGTGACGTCACAATAATAAATGACGTCACAAAATACTTAACGTCACAAAAATAAATGACGTCACAAAATACATAACGTCACAAAAATAAATGACGTCACAAAATACATAACGTCACAAAAATAAATGACGTCACAAAATACATAACGTCACAAAAATAAATGACGTCACACTAATACATGACGTCACAAAATACATAACGTCACAAAAATAAATGACGTCACAAAATACATAACGTCACAAAAATAATTGACGTTCAAAATACATAACGTAACAAAAATAAATGACGTCACAAAATACATAACGTCAAAAAAATAAATGACGTCACAAAATACATAACGTCACAAAAAAAGACGTCACAAAATACATAACGTCACAAAAATAAATGACGTCACAAAATACATAAAGTCACAAAAATAAATGACGTCTCAAAATACATAACGTACAAAAATAAATGACGTCACAAAATACATAACGTCGCAAAATAAATGACGTCACAAAATACATAACGTCACAAAAATAAATGACGTCACAAAATACATAACGTCACAAAAATAAATGACGTCACAAAAATTAATATCGTCACAAAATACATAACGTCACAAAAATAAATGACGTCACAATAATAAATGACGTCACAAAATACATAACGTCACAAAACACATAACGTCACAAAAAAATGACGTCACAAAATACATAACGTCACAAAAATAAATGACGTCACAAAATACATAACGTCACAAAAATAAATGACGTCACAAAATACATTACGTCACGAAAATAAATGACGTCTCAAAATACATAACGTCACAAAAATAAATGACTTCACAAAATAAATGATGTCACAATAATAAATGACGTCACAAAATACATAACGTCACAAAAATAAATGACGTCACAAAATACATAACGTCACAAAAATAAATGACGTCAAAAAAATACATAACGTCACAAAAACAAATGACGTCACAAAACACATAACGTCACAAAAATAAATGACGACACAAAAATTAATTACGTCACAAAATACATAACGTCACAAAAATAAATGACGTCACAAAATACATAACGTCACAAAAATTAATTACGTCACATAATACATAACGTCACAAAAATAAATGAGGTCACAAAAATTAATTACGTCACAAAATACATAACGTCACAAAAATAAATGACGTCACATATACATAACGTCAAAAAAATAAATGACGTCACAAAATACATAACGTCACAAAAATAAATGACGTCACAAAACACATAACGTCACAAAAATAAATGACGTCACAATAATACATGACGTCACAAAATACATAACGTCACAAAAATAAATGACGTCACAAAATACATAACGTCACAAAAATAAATGACGTCACAAAATACATAACGTCACAAAAATAAATGACGTCACAAAATACATAACGTCACAAAAATAAATGACGTCACAAAATACATAACGTCACAAAAATAAATGACGTCACAAAATACATAACGTCACAAAAATAAATGAAGTCACAAAATACATAACGTCACAAAAATAAATGACGTCACAAAATACATAACGTCACAAAAATAAATGACGTCACAATAATAAATGACGTCACAAAATACTTAACGTCACAAAAATAAATGACGTCACAAAATACATAACGTCACAAAAATAAATGACGTCACAAAATACATAACGTCACAAAAATAAATGACGTCACAAAATACATAACGTCACAAAAATAAATGACGTCACATAATACATAACGTCACAAAAATAAATGACGTCTCAATAATACATGACGTCACAAAATACATAGCGTCACAAAATAAATGACGTCACAAAATACATAACGTCACAAAAATAAATGACGTCACAAAATACATAACGTCACAAAAATAATTGACGTCACAAAATACATAACGTCAGAAAAATAAATGACGTCACAAAATACATTACGTCACAAAAATAAATGACGTCACAAAAATTAATAACGTCACAAAATACATAACTTCACAAAAATAAATGACGTCACAAAATACATAACGTCACAAAAATAAATGACGTCACAAAATACATAACGTCACAAAAATAAATGACGTCACAAAATACATAACGTCACAAAAATAAATGACGTCACAAAATACATAACGTCACAAAAATAAATGACGTCACAAAATATATAACCTCAAAAAAATAAATGACGTCACAAAATAAATAACGTTATTTTTAATTTGATATACTTACTAACATAAATGTTTTTTACACAAGTTCAATTTTTTTTAACAAAACTAAGATTCGAGTCTTTTCTGAAACTTAAATTTCATTCAATATCAACTAAAATTTTTTTTATTTACTAACACAATATTTTGTTAATACATTTGATATTTCACATTTTTCAGCTCTGGTTGTTCGCTCCTTTAGGACTATTAGTGTCTATTTCTAAAGGAGACTTCTCCAGTAAAAAAGAAGTTCCCTGTCGAAGGTGGGAACTTTGCCGTAGTGATAGGGCTTTCCACTAATACCCACCGACACTTAAAAAAGAAAAAAAAATCATCTTCAAATTCTAAGGTAAGATATATGTTAATTAAAAAAATATTTAATGATTTTCTAACCCTTTATATCGTAGAGTTTATTTTTTCAAAAATATATATACATCTCAAAACATTGTAATTCTATTCCTCTCCAAATCGTAAGTGAAGCCGATCTCTGATACAACTACCACGTACGCTGTGGTCCCTTGATCCGCCACCGGACTGGCGACGGCGTTAGTAAAGTCCAATTTTATTTGAATATCTTTTCTTTTACTATCCATCAAGAACGGGTGATGATGTGTGTCAACGACTAACAACGGGTACTTGTCGCTTAAATAAACGTCTTCGTCTCCATATAACACATTCCATACTGAACAATAACTATCGTATAATATTCCATACTGTTTTTCATTTATCGCTAAATTTTGATTCTCCTTCGGATATAGTTGTCCGATGATTTTGACATGATAGTTTTTGATTTTAACTCCATCGAATTGGCTCGGATCTTTCTCTTGATTGTTTTTGCGGCTGGTCTGTAAACCTATGATTATAAATCGCGGGTGGGATATGTTGGATATATCAAAACTATATGACGAGCCTGTCACACCGAATTTTTCAATACATTGCCATTGGTAATAAGCGTACTTCAAATCACCTTTTTCACTCAACTTTTTCAATCCTTGTATGAGTGGTAATTTTTTCATCGCATCATAATCTACAAGAGGGACTTTTAAAACAAAACTCGTGATTTTTATCTTAGCTTCATCCGCTGATTTCTGTGTCCCGCCGACGGTTTCCTTCCAACGATATATCGCGTCATTATCTTCGTTGCGTATAAAAATTATTTCAAAACCTCCTTTAAACATAGGATATTTCAGAGCGTTAAAAAACCCTAAGCCCAGATGTGATAACGTACCTAGAGCTTCGAATCTACCCATTTTTTTATCGAATTTTGATTTAAAACCGCTCGTATAATAAGTGTTCTCACCCGATTTGCTATATGTTGTCAGTGATTGTACTCGTAATACCCACTTCATCGACCCAATCAATCAATTGATTATGTTTTTTCAATTCGATTCTTTTAAATAAAAATGCTGGAAAATTGTCAACTAATTTAATAGGATCAGCTTCATCATATTTTTCATCATTCGCTTTTTTCACAACTTCTCCTTGTATATGGAATAAAATCCTTCTATCATAAAACGAATCTCCATGATCTAATTGGAATGTCGTAAACTTATTAGGTGAATTAAAATTTAAATCAGACACCGGTAGGACGGTATTATATTCACACCGTTCAATCTTGTCTGACGCTTCTTCGTAATACTTTTCCATCTCTATATATATTTTAAAGTTTTTCGTTTCGAATAAAAAAAAAATAAAAAACATAATTTCAACTTAATAAAAAATATAAAAATTAAAATAAAATTTAGAAAATAAAAATATAATTTTAAAATCAATTTTAGAAATAAAAAATATTTATCTCCTACCGAACATGCGCATATATTTCTTTCTATCAGACATCGTCCGGCCACATCTTATCGGCCATCTTCTGTTTTTTCACCAGCGTGCCGATGATCTCCTCATCATCGCTTTTCCTCTTCATTATATTATCTATATATAGGTTTCGGGTTCAGAGTTTCGCTTTTCAAAAATAAAAAAAAAAATAAATTTGAATAAAAATCTAAAAACGATGCATACACGTTATTTTTATAAAATATTATGTATATGAATCGTTTATTAAAAACGATGCGTACACGTGGTTTTTATAAAATAACGTATATGAATCGTTTATTAAAAACGATGCGTACACGTGGTTTTTATAAAATAACGTATATGAATCGTTTATTAAAAACGATGCATACACATCGATTATCGTTCGATAACATCGTTTAACTCGTCTTTTAACTTGAACATGTATTTTCCGTTGTGCGCTTTCTTAGCGGTGTTTATTGTCAAAAATCCGAACGGTTCGCTCCAACACTTTTGACACATCTTTTCGAATTCATCAATCGTCATGTCCGATCCTACGAAATCGTCATAAATACGTTTCGTGTAGTGTTTGTTTTGTTTGAAGACGCATAGCAGGTTGACGTTGTTCCGTATCACTTGCATGTCGACTTTACCGTAGCTCTGACTGAGGTAGACGCAGGACAGTTTTTTATGTCTACCTCTGATGAAGTAGTCTTTTATCGCTTCTTGTTTTTCCATCAAACAGTCGTCGAACACCACGAGGGAGTTTTTCTTGCACTCGTCCAGTGGGGGTAAATCTTCGCAATTGTTAAAAAAGTATGCTATCTTCTTATTCAACTTGTTTTCAGCATCGATATACTTTTCGCGTAATTCTACATAAGCCGGCTGCTCTATAGACTTACTGAACACATATAAATTTCTAAACACGAGACCGCGCGGATTATAAATAAAATTCAACAACAAGTTTGTTTTTCCACAACCGGATGAGCCAACTATCAAACAACGTAATGGTTGGGGTAGAAGGTTATCTTCGATCTTCTCTTCGTAATACGGAACGATATCCATCACTCTCTATGAGGAAAAAAATAATGCACCGGTTAAGAAAAGAAATAAAATAAATTACGAGAAATAAGAATTTATTAGGATGGGAAAATGTTTACTATTTATTTTCTCAAATCTTTGAAGAATTCTTCTACTAATTCTATGAAATTATACGGCGTGATTACAACATTATTGCGTGATTTATAGGATATATTGCGGTATCTCATGATATCTTTTACACAGTTCAAAACGTTTATACTATTCGGCACTTCATCTTTGTAAAACAAAAGTAAATAACCTTCATCGATTTTCTTTTTATAAACCGTAGAAAAATACCGATCTTCAGTTCTTACACAGTAGTATGTATAAATACCGTCTGCATAAGAATATCGTTTAAAGACGGCAAAGACGTGTCTTAGGTTCGATTTTTGAGGCATACAAGCTACTTTAGGTTTCATGATTTTTATCGTATTGTTTAAACGACGATTTTCATTTTCCATATGATCGATCGATTCCATGAGCGTTACAATTTTATTTTTGAGTTTGTACTCACCGTATTTACGGATGGAAGGCAAAACGTCTTCGAAGACCCAACGTTTAAAGTCATTCGCCGATGGTAACCTTGATGAAAATATTAATTCGTATAATCCGGGCTCGGATATGTATACTTCTAAGCCTTTATGGTGCGAAATAGGTTGGGACCCAAATTGGGGCCCAACTAAATCGGCCAGATTTCTCTTATAACGATCATTAACATGCGTTTGTAAGACCTTCTTCAGATTGGAATATCCTAATATTTCGGCCACATCTTTACCCTTAAACCACGAGTTATCGTCATCATCGAAAATCACTGTAACCTTTTGATTTTTAAAAATGAATTTACTCGCGATATCGTCCATGTAATCCTCATCTGTGTTGGACACATCAGAATTATAAGACGATGAAGAACTTTCGTCGGAAATCTCATCACTCGCAATATCCATATTATTATTGTTATTCATTTCGTACCTACTATAGAAAAAACACGCCCGTGTTGGGCCGGGACAGAATGTCCAACAGTATCCCCTGCTTGTCGTAAGAGCCGACTAAAAGGGGAGGGGGGCGCACTGGTCCTTTTTCGCGTCTCCTTTTCACAACTTAATTCTCCGTTTCATTTCAATAGCCCGGTTGTTTTTCTAAATCATTCCGGCCTACTTGCCGGGGTGACTCTGTGTTCTTCAGCCTCCATTGCGCTGGAGGTCTAGGACGAGCAGAGGGTACAGCTTAAAAACTGGGTTCTGCACCTCCCAGGCTGCCGGATAGTACAGGGGCCCGGGTCAGCTCAGCCAACTGACCTGGCTGCCCTATCAGCCGGCGAAAATCCCCTTGGCCGTGGCGGTGCCGGTTGGCGACCGGATAGGGCCCTGCTACGGTCACGGGGGGGCTCTGCCGAGGCCACTGCTCGTCTGGGGCCGCCGATGTTTTGGAGGTGGCTGAACGCAGGTATAGTTGCTCCGGTGATGGGTCGGTCTGACATTCTCATAGGGGAAAAAATTTTTTTGGGGGGGTCAATGCCCAGTCTCGGGGGCTAAGCCAGACACCATGGACACGGCAGAAGGAAAAACGATTCAAAAGGTGCACGAATCAAAGCGGGGTACCCTAACCCCACAAAACTCCCAGCAGCGTTCTTCTCTGAGCGGGCTCGACGAAGGGGTGGCAAGCCCCTTCGAAAGAAGATCCCGTCTCACGAGATCGCCCCCAGTCCGGGTCAAGACACCTGCATCATCGGTGGCCAGAACATCCGTGGCCGCCGAAAAGGCACCCGCTGAGAACAACGAGCCGATGGACGCCGACTCGTCTCCCTTTGACGCGGTCATCGCGCTCGCCAGGCAGCAGGAGGAGGAGCACCTTAAAAAGTGCTTCGACACCCTCGCTGTAATGAAGGCCGCGACCACCCGGCAAAAGAATATCAGCAAGGATGTGCAGGATGGCATCGTCCAATTGGAGGCCAGTCTGCACCACATCATCCAGCTGAGGAGGTCGTGGCAATCATGCGAGACGGTTGCCGCGTCAACACAGACGACGCCATCACTGCGGGTGAAGGCTCAGCCAGCCGGTGGGAAGCGGGCCGCTTCCAGCCCCGCCCATCCGGAGGCTGAGAAGAAGCCTAGGGGAGACGGTTTAGCGAAGCGGTCGGAAACCGATACGTGGACCGAGGTTGTTAAAAGAAAGGGGAAAAAGAGAGACCCTCGTCAAAATCCTGGAAGCCAGCCCGGCGGACAGGAAAGCAAGAAGGCACCGAGGAAGAAGCCCCGCAAGCAGCGGCCGGACGCTCTTCTCATCAAGCCGTCGGAGGGGAAATCCTACGCCGACGTGCTGGGCGAGATTCGCAGCAAAGCGAAGCCCGATGAGAAGGGCGCCGTTATCAAGGGTATGAGGAAGACCCGAACCGGCGACCTACTAGTCGAACTCGGGGACACCTCTCAGAGTAAGTCCGCCTTCAGCGAAGACCTGAAGACCATCTTGGGGGCGAACGCGACAGTCCGCGTTCTCGAGCCCAAGTCTACGCTGGAGGTGAGAGACCTCGACGAGTTGACAACCGAGGAGGAGGTGACCGCTGCCGTCAAAGCTGTCCTCGGAGAAAACGTCGAGGTGAAAACCTTCGTCTCGAAGGCAAATGCTCGGGGTCAGAAGGTGGCAATCCTGACGCTGGGAGCCAGAGCTGCTGCGAAGCTCCTGGAGAAGGGCCACCTTAAGGTATGGTACGTGAGCTGTCGGGTGCGTGAGAAGCTCGTGGCCTCCAGATGTTTTAAATGTCTGGGGTTCGGTCACGTCGCTAATCGCTGCTCTGGACCCGATAGAAGCAAGCTCTGCTTCAAGTGCGGCGGCCAGGACCACAGGGCCAGCGCGTGCAATGCAGCGCTGTCCTGTGTCCTGTGTACAGAAGCCGGCTTGAAGGGCGACCAGGTCAAGCATTCCGCTGGGTCTGGTCGTTGCGGGCAGTACAGGCGGGCCATCCAGGAGCTTCGCCAGAAACAACAAAAATGATCAGTGTTCTGCAACTTAATATGCAGAGGAGCAGGACAGCAAACGACTTGCTGTTCCAATTCGCCACGGAGCAGGGTGCTGACCTACTGCTTCTCAGTGAGCAGTACCAGAACCGACGCTCCGCGCAGTGGTTCTCGGATCCCTCCGGCACTGCGGCGATATGGATCTTGGACCTCGGGAAGGTGCCTGTTCTCGATTCCGGATCGGGCAACGGCTTCGTTTGGGTGAGGAGCAGGGGTTTCACAGTCTTCTCCTGTTACCTCACGCCAAATCAACCGATCGGAGACTACCGCCACATGGTCGATTCCATTGAGGATGAGATCATGAAAATCTCTGGCGGGGTCATAGTCGGTGGCGATTTTAACGCAAAAGCCGTGGAATGGGGTTCCCCGCGGACCGACACTCGAGGTCGTTACGTCCTCGAGTCGGCTGCCAGGTCGGGCCTCTGTATCCTTAACACGGGCGGCATTTCCACCTTTCGCCGTCCAGGGTGCAGAGAGACGATCCCTGACATATCCCTTGCCTCTGAAGGGATTGTCCAGCGGATCTCCGACTGGCGTGTCTGCGAGGAGTATTCCTCTAGCGACCATCAGGGGATCCTCTTCAAGGTCCTTCCCGAGGGTGCGCGCTTGCGCGCTGAACCTGCTCCTCTGGCTCGACGCTGGAACACCAGTCGTCTGAGCAAAGACACTTTTAAAGAAGTAATCAAAGACCAGAGCATTGTGAATTTCACAGGTGCTGAAGATCTGGCAGCATCGACGATGCGTCTCATCGCGACCGCGTGTGAGCAGTCGATGCCCGGAGTTTCCCGCCGCCACAGGAAGAAGCCGGTTTACTGGTGGACGCCTGAAATCGCGGAACTCCGGAGGAGATGCCTTGGTCTCCGACGAGTTGCGCAGCGAGCAAGGAACCGCCCTGATGCAAATGCCAGATCGGCTGAGCACAGAGCGGCCCGCCGAGAGCTCCGCGGTGCCATCAACCGGAGTAAAGTCAGGTGCTGGAAGCAGCTGTGTCAGGATATCGACAACGACCCCTGGGGGATGGGCTACAAACTTGTAACCCAGAAGCTAGGGGCTCGCTCACCACCTGCGGTCATGGAACCACAAGCCATGGCCGTCGTCGTAGATACACTGTTTCCCAGCCACCCAGTCCGGCCAGTCAAGGAATTCGGAGAGGTAGGCGCCTTCCCAGTTTTGCGGGAAGAGGAACTCACCGCCGCCGTCCGATCCCTACGACCCAGAAGAGCGCCCGGTCCCGATGGCATTCCGGCGGAGGTGCTCAAGCTCGCTGCGGAGGTGAATCCAAGGCTTCTGCTCGATATGTTCAACGCGTGTCTGGCGGAAGGCGTTTTCTTTTCTTCGTGGAAGGTTGCCCGCCTTGTTCTTATTCCGAAGGCGAAGAGCACACCGGGGACCCCTTCTTCTTTCCGACCCCTGTGTATGCTCGACACGGCCGGGAAAGTGCTTGAGAAGCTCCTGCGTGTCAGGCTGACCGAGGCCATCGTCTCTGCGGGGGACTTGTCCCCGCAGCAGTACGGCTTCAGATCCGGTCGCTCTACCATCGACGCTATCCAGGAGGTAGTTGAGGCAGTGCGGGGGGCGGAGGACCACAACCACTGGTCGCGCCGCGTGGTCCTTCTCGTCACGCTCGACGTGAAGAACGCTTTTAACTCCGCCAGGTGGAGCGATATGCTGTGGGCGCTTGAGCATACGTTCCAAGTTCCCTCCTACCTCCTGCGTATGTTGGAGGCGTATTTGTCAGACCGCGTTCTGTTGTACGACACGACCGAAGGTCAGCGGCGCATTCCCATCACTTCCGGGGCTGCGCAGGGGTCCATTCTCGGACCAGATCTCTGGAACGTGTCTTACGACAGCTTGCTGAGGCTAGACATGCCCGATGAGACCCGCCTCGTTGGCTATGCTGACGATGTCGCTGCCTTGATCGCTGCGAGGAACGTCGAGCAGGCAAAACTGAGGCTCAGCGTAGTGATGGCCAAGGTCAACGGGTGGATGCGAGATCACGGCTTGTCCCTGGCTATCAGTAAGACGGAGATTGTCGTCCTCACCAAAAAGAGGATTAACACCGTGTTCCCGGTGCAGATAGGTGACGTCACACTCGAGACTAAGCCTGCTGCAAAGTACCTGGGAGTCATGGTCGATAGCAGACTGTCTTTCGGCGAGCAGATCCAGCGCGCCGCCGACAAAGCCGCTAAGGGTGTCGCTGCCCTTGGTAGGCTTATGCCCAATGTCGGCGGTCCTCGCTCCTGCAAGCGCCGCTTGCTCATGACTGCCGTCCAGTCAGTCTTGCTGTACGGGGCGGAGGTATGGGCTCACGCACTCGAGAAGCGAGTCTTTCGAGACCGGCTTGCCCGAGTCCAGCGCCGAGGAGCTCTGCGGGTCGCTTCGGCCTACCGCACAGTCTCCGAGCCTGCTGTGATGGTGATCGCCGGAGTCATTCCCGTCCTCTTCCTCGCGAGGGAGAGGCAGGCGATTTACCGGAGGAGGCCTGAAGTGGGCCGGGAAACAGCTGCCAGGGAAGAGCGCGATCGCAGCTTCGACTCTTGGCAGCGCGACTGGGAAGCCGAGCTGAGGGGACGTTGGACCTTCCAGCTCATACCTTCCGTCCGACCATGGGTGGAACGGCAGCACGGCGAGGTCGATTACTACGTGACCCAGTTTCTTTCTGGGCACGGGTACTTCCGAGCCTATCTGCACCGGATGGGCAAAGTCGCCAGCCCGGACTGTCTGTATTGCCCCGGCATCCCAGACACGTCCGAGCACACTTTCTTTCAGTGCGACCGTTGGCACGTCCGCCGAGCCTCGCTTTCATCTGAGATCGGCGTGATCGTCAGCCTAAACAACATCGTCGGAGCTATGCTCCAGGGAGAGGGCAACTGGAACTGTGTCAAGCACTACGTCCAGGCCATTCTTCGGGCGAAAAAGGTCGACCTCGATCGGCCTTAATCCTCAGCTTTTCCCCAAGGAGGTTGCCCTAGTGGCGTAATATCAAAGGCCTAGCCCGAAGTAATGTGTGAAACAGTTCCAGGCTAGTGTCCTCGGTGCCGAGGGAGGTGGTTTAGTCGGTAGTTCACGGGACATCGAGCTCGTGGGAGTCCGACACTACTGAGGGGACAACGAGCCCCTCAGTGTGCGTAAATGCATTCCACCTCCTACCAAAAAAAAAAAAAAAAAAAAAAAAAAAAAAAAAAAAAAAAAAAAAAAAACTATAGAAAAAACAACCGATCAAACGTTAATGTTTTATTACGATCGAAAAAATAAAAAAAAATAAATTATATAGTTCGTACGATCGGAAACGTATTTATTTCACCACAACATCACTTCCGACAATGTTTTTTAACGAGGTTAATCAGGTCGAAATCGTCATCGTGAATTTTTATACATTTGCTTTTACGGTTAAGTCCTAAATTAGGATAAGTTGATATTATAAATAGCGGTCCTAAATTAGGATGTGTTAAGTCCTAAACTAGGATAAGTTGATATTATGAATAACAGCCCCAAATTAGGACGTGCAGGTGGGGTTAGGTGGTAATGAAAAATTAAACCATCTACAGCAGACGGGTTTGAAAGCTAATGAAAAATCAACATTTTTGGACTGATTTAGGTGGGACCCGATTTGGGTCCCAACCCTTTTCGAGCGATAAAAGCTTAGTAAGGCTTATATTACAAAACCACGGGTCTAAAAATAAACAATTACGAGGACCTGTAGTTTTAAGGGGTCTATATTTTTAAGTGTTTTTTTTAAATAATCAAAACTCCGTCTTTTGCAGTTCCCTCTCGTAAAAACCACCGATTACTTCTTCACCATCTAGAGCCTCGATTTTGTACGTGACGGGTTTGGTGTTTAAAACTTGCGCGATCACAAAAATTTCGCTAGTCCAGTTTTGTTTATATTTATTTCTAAATACGACTTTACTCGCTGTTATACGGACTCTGTCTCCGACGTCGAATTTCGGTTTTTTACGCGGCACTTCACTTTCGAGCTCCTGATACATTTTCAACAGATCGGGTTCGTTGCTCTTATTGACATCGGCCGGACGCATTTTTATCGTGCTGTGGTAATCGTGTTTGTTGTATTCGCCGGTGAGCTCTTGTAAGACGTCGTACCATTTTTGCGAGTTTCTCACTTGGAATTTGACTCTGAATTTATCGTTTAACGTCCTGTGGTATCTCTCGATTATCGCCGACTTTTCCTCGCTCTCCGTATGGTACATTTTTATGCCGTGTTTTTTGAGCATGTCGTTAAAAGGTTTATTTTTAAACTCTGTCCCCTTATCCGTGTGCAGTAGTTCGGGCGTAGTGTGACCGTCCTTTTTCGCTCTCTCTATTATCCTCTCAAAAGCGGCCGTCACTACTGCGCCGTCTTTTTTCTTCAACGGTTCGGACCAGACGAATTTGCTAAAACAGTCTATCACGTTTAAGATGTATTTGTACCAGTTGTTCTCTCTGGCGAATTGTTTCATGATGAGCAGATCCGCGGCCCACAGATTATCCAGACCTTTCATGATTATCCTGCGTTTTATAAATTTTTTCACTACCGGTTTGTGCAGTTCTTTCGCCTCCACCACTTCGGGTGGCTCTTTGATAAACGAGTTTTTAACGCCGCCGCAGACCGCGCAATCGGAACTCGCCAACCATCTTTTATTTTTCGTTTTCACAATTTTCATGTTCTCTGACGCGGTCTGTGTTTTACACGTGCGACAGTAAGAATTCATCTCTTATATTAATGAAATTAAATTTTCGTTCGATAGAAAAAAATATCAATCATTTGGCAAGTTTTAATTTTTTATATGAATTCAAAATATTAATTTTTATACATAGATAATGGGGAATCACAAGAGGAAAATAAATTTGACTAAAGGTCAACTGAATAAGCTGCGGATAGCTCATAAGAAGCTTAAACGCGCAGTGCTTACTTTAACAAAAGATCAATTAAAAAATGGTAATACCGAAGTGTCACTCGATGGTGATCAAAACAAACAAGTGGAAAAAGCGTTGAAAAACAATAGAGGGACACGGTTGATTTTTGATTATTCACAGTTGAAGGAAATGATCGATGGAGGTCTTCTGAAGGAAGTTTTAGAACTGGCTGAAAACAATATTCCGTATTTTAAGAAATTTGCCTCACCTCTGATAAAGAATAAAGTGGCGCCTGTGTTGAAGAATGATTTCGTGCCGTGGTTGAAAAATTTAATAGACAATGAACTGGACGAATTGATTAATAAAGATAAAACCGGAGCCGGTCTGGAGAAACGTGTAAGCAGAAAATTGCATAAGACTCTTAAAGATATTAGAGAGGATAAAAAAAACTAGTTCCGCTGACCAAGTCCGAACTGGAGACATGGGCCAACAAGTTGAAAATCAACAATTTCCGTGGTGTTTTTATGCGAGAGTGTTTACCCGACAAGCCGCGCAAAAACGAGTGTGCTATTATTAATCTAGGTGATCTGGAGTCGGGCGGCACGCATTGGACTTGTTATACGAAAAAAGGTAATTATGTCATATATTTCGATTCGTTCGGTGAGGCGCCTCCACCTTTAGAATTGGAGAAATATCTAAACATGACTAAAGGTATTTTTTATAATCATATGAGATATCAAAATTATGACGATCCCCCGATATGCGGTCATTTATGTTTGGAGGTATTGCGACGTTTTTCCAGAGGACAGGATTTCAATACGATAGAACGTGCTTTACAAAACGATAAATACACATTTTTGAGATGGTTCGAATAATTTTATTTTTTTTCTCCCTCGCTCTTAATAAATAATCTTAACCGCAATTTAAAAAAGTATATATAGAGAAATGGTGTATTTCAGATTGACGGGTCAGAGTCCGCATTTGCAATTGAAGCTCGAAAACCCCATACACTTGAAAGAGGACATGCGTTATTATCTAGCGCTCATGGGGTTTTCATTTCATAACTATTTTTATAACTTGAACGAGGAGGCTTCAATTACTTTTGCTATGGGGGAGGGTCATCCTACACTAACTTTTGATGTGGAGTTTTGGGATTTGAAAACTATGCAGAGAGAAATCAGGGAATTCATGAGGATTAATAAGTTTACACCGGCGGTAGATGTGGAAAAGTTTAAGATTTTTCGAGACCCACAGTCTAAGATATGTATCAAATCTCCAGTCAAGTTCCATATAAACAACGAGCTGCGACGGTTTCTCGGATTTGATGAATTGAAAAAAGATGAAACCTTATTCGAATTACAGTTTACAGAGAACAAGATTTTATCAATATGAGGAGGAAAATAAATTACAAATCAGACCGTTCCACATGATCGAAGTGCATTGCGATTTAGTCGAACATTCGTATGTCAATCACGCGGAGCATTGGCACAGACACGATTTCTCCTCGTTGTTGTATCACTTGAGTCCGCGAGAACACAGAGATAAAATTTACGAGAAACCGTCCGTTTTAAATTACATACCGCTCAAACCTAACACGCAGACGATAAGAGAAATCAACATTTATCTGACGGATGAAAACTACGTTCCCCTTATAAACTATCCGGAAATCGACTATTAATCAGATCAGTTACCTCCGTCCAAAATTAATACTTAATAAGAGATTCATTCATGGTTTTCTCACATTAGTACAACAAATAAAAATTGTTTAAAATAAAACTTATAAGCTCCCACGAGGAAGCACGTATCTAGACGACATACAATAGGAGAGCATTATATTTCAAGGTCTTACTAGGAAGGAGGCAAATGACCGAGATCAGTTCGATTCCCATGGGAGAAATTATATTAGAAAAATTGGAATAACTCACCATCAGCGACACGCCTCATTCTCGGAACAATAGGGCTGGACTTCAGTCGTTCTCCCAATGGCTCCGTAGGTATCGGATTCGCCATCGCCGATTGGCAGGAGGGCGTGACAATAGCATTACGGGGGAAAAGTCCGATGGAAGGGAGAGTGATGGAAAATTGAAAGGAAGAGTTAGGAAATCAGTCTTCGAAGAGGAGTAGAAGTAATAAGTTGGGGAACTCAGGGGCCACTCTGAATTGAGTAGGAGTTGGTAAACCGTCGCGGACAGTATTAAGCACCCGTCGGCACCCTCGAGATAGTCTATTTCCCCAACGCACGAACTTCGAGATTTCGCTTCGAGACTCGCACCACCGAGGGACATCCAGCGGAAGACATCCTACCGGAACGAGACCCAGGCCACCGGAGACCAACACCGAGGCGACGCACACCATCAGGAGGCAACGCACACCACCGAGGGGGCGAAGACACCACCGAGGATCACGCAGACCACCGAAAGGAGTGGAGATCACCGAGAGGAGACACCGACTCGGGGATCCACGCGGGCCTTCAACTGGCTGGCGACGCGGGCGTAACACGGGTCCACCAGGAAAGATGCAGCGGGTATGTCCCCAATCAAATTAAAATAATTTGGTGCACTATAAGCTCAATTAAACTCTCAGAGAAAGAATTTGAAAGTCCAACCCAAAGGGATAAATTGAATAATAATAATTTAAATAAATAAATATTAAAAAATAAACTTGTATCGAACAAAGATAATAATAATAAAATGAAATAAACTGTTTATTAACAAAGCAAATAAAATCCATTAAAGGAATGACTGTCTAAGAAATAGATCCTATCTCCACTTAGGAAAGAAAGTGAGATAGACAATTGTAAATATAAAGAACAATTGTAAATATAAAATAAGGTTAACCATTTGCGAATAGTTGTGAAAGACATTATAGTTAACTTGTCGTTTATTCTTATCAAAATATAAGAATCATTTTGATTTTCTTTGTGTAAAAGGGTTTGTACTTGTATATAATATGTAATATCTTTATTAAGGTCCTTGTAGCGTACATGATAATCAATACAATATATTTCAACCTATAAAATGTGTATTCAATTTATATAATACTATAAAAAAATTGACTCTACTAAGAACAACAGTTCATTTGGAGAATATAATTTTCAAGAGGGTCAGTAAATAAGTAGTGCACCATGTACGTTTAATAGTTCATGTATATTAAAGGAAATTATTGCTCTACAGTGTGTTCACTCAATCTACGTTCCTTTGTGTCACCTTTCACTTGCCATGCGAGTTACACAGCCTATGTCCTGAACCAGTCTGTTTAAGGTTCCCTCAGAACCCCCAAAGTTTACATGGTGGAGAACGCCATTTTGATCTAACCATCAAGGATTGAGTGAGCACAATAAGAGCATATGTGTTAATTATAAGGACATTTGATTTATCTTTAAAGATAAGAGTGTATAATTCCAATGCCATATTAAAGGAGTATATTAAGCATTAAGTATGCCAGATTTCAAAATAAAACAGAACTAATTATAATCAGAACTAAACAGAATTAATTATAATCAGAAATATTATTTATAAATAAATTTACAAACCAGGAAACAAATAAATTTCTCGCCCAACAACTAATAAATTAACGAGTGCATAAATAAAATAAATTGCAAAAACGAATTTTCATTTCAATAACAGTTACAAATACAATAAAATTCTAGTGGATTGCTAAACAAAAACCTTAAATCATGAAATGTCGTCAATAGGACCCGAGTTACCAACAGACATATACAGAGTAAACAAAGACACCCTCAGACATATTCTAACTTTATTTAAAATTAAATATAAAGAAGAGGACACAGTTAGTATCTTACGCCCAATCGTAGCAGATATTAAGGCATATCTTAAAACTCCATTAACAGAGGATAGGAAAAATACACTTAGGAAACTAATAAAAAGGACATATCTCACGGAGGAAGAATTACAAATTTATCCTTCACTTACTAGAATCCAACAATTTTTGCAAGAAAGACACTATCTGTACGAACAACAAACTAGCGACTCAGAATCTGAAACGGATTACGAAAATATAAGCCAAAATATCCCTGAAGAAATATCACAAAACCCTAAACTAGGACAACCAGGCACTTCTAATCTACTCCAAATCCCAAAATTAACGGTTAATTTACCTCCCGACACAAAAATGGCACTCCCTAAAGAAAAACTTCCCTTAATTTCGGCTGGAACCTACCACGGGTTACCTACGGAAAACCCAAATGATTTCATTGATAAATGCGAAATAGCAGCACAATCAAATAACTGGCAGGGAGAAACAAAACTAAAATTATTTCCGGCATACCTAGCAGGAACAGCACTCACGTGGTATAAATACTATACCAAAAACAACCCACCCAATAACTGGGACACTTTTAAAGACACCTTTATAACAACTTTTACACCCGCGGCGCAGGCAACAACCCTCCAAAGCGTCTTGGACAAAAAGGTACAGGGCAAAGACCAACCCGTTCTAGCATATTATCTAGAAGTCCTAACCTTATGCAAAAGACACGATCCGGACATGAGTGACCGCAGGATAGCGCAATACATTATTCAAGGCCTTAAGCCTGAAATTTGCGACAAAATTGTAGCGGAATCGTGTGATACGCTAAAAGATCTAGAAAACAACCTTAAAAAGGTCGAATTGCAACTCGAAATTAAATTAGCAAACAAAGAAAAATATGATAGGGCGGAAAAATTAGGACAAACTAAGGAAACCCCCAGCAGTCAAGGATCACAAATTGAAACTCTCCAAAACCAAATAAAAAGCTTAACTCAAGTCATCAACAATTTAAATATCCAACGAGAGCAGCACCTCCAACAACCACAATACAACACTCCACCCTATAACTACAGAGGTTACAACCCACAACGAGGAAGAGACAGCTACAAGGCGACGGGAGCGATGATGTCACAAGGTCCACGTCACATCGGCCCACAGCAGTGGCGTCAACGACAACACGTCCCTCCTCCGTACAACCAGCACCGCTTCAACCGTCCACCAAGGTCACCAGCGGGAGACTTCTATGGCTACCAGCAATATTCACCCAACTACAATTACAGGGGAGGAAATGTATTTTGCAAAATCTGCAAAAAAACAAACCACAAGACAAAGGACTGCAGGTTTAGAGGAGCCCAGGGGAAACAAGAACCTAAATCACCACCGAAATTCTGCGACCACTGCAAGAAATCGAACCACACAAAGGACGAATGCTTTTGGTTAAAAAGGGAAGACAACGAAAACAAACAAAAAAACGAATAAAGAGGGGACCTCCCAATACTAACAACAGAGGAAGGTTTCCCCAACCATTCAGCGTGAAACAACCATATATGGAGAATAAAAAATTTCAAATTACGAATTATGAAAAGGAATATCCGACAATAGGAGAAATGCTAGACCAAAGAAAAAGGAAAGGATACAAAAGGACAGCAAGATATTACCACCCTACTATAAGCTATCAAGACAACCATCAGCGGGACAACATTAATGGTTTCCAAGAAACAAGAAGACATAAATACAAAAATACAAATAAGAAAAACGATAACAGAAGAAGAGAAGAAGAAGAAAGGAAGAAGCAAGAAGAAGAAGAAAGGAAGAAGAAGGAAGAAGAAGGAAAGAGGAACGAAGAAGAAGGACGGCAGAAGAAAGAAGAAGGACAAGGAAAACAGGAAGAAGTAAAGAGGACATCGGAGATGGAGATATTAGGAGAGGAAGACAAGAGGAAAATCGTTGAGGAACTAGAGGAATATGAAAAACAACATACTATCCATGGTTGCGAGATAACTCACATAGCATCAGACAGACTACCCAAACCTAGGAAAAAGGGCCACTTGTTTAACAAAGATATTTGTGAAACACTATTTAACACGCAAAATAGGGAAAGTAACAAAATTCCGGTATTAACGTTAAATGCCAAATTAACTAACCGTCCAAACGAAATGATAGAGTGCATAGTAGATACGGGATCCAACATAAATTTAATAAATTCCAATTTAGTAATGGACAAGGATATTAAGCAAACCAAAGTACCTAAGGTCGTGTCAGCTAATAATACACCTATCAACATTTTAGGGACTACAGTAATAACTCTAGAAATTAGCAACATAATAATAAAGGAAACTTTATATGTTACCCCAGACACAAACAGCGACATAATTTTGGGAAATAGATTTTTGAACAGAAATAAAATTGAATTAAATTACAACACAAAAGAGATCATATTCAACTTAGGGGAATATAAACATAAAATTAAAATGAATAAGAAATGGCTACTTGACATTGAAAGCATAAAATGTCATCAAACTGTAGATAAACCAAAAACTATTGATATTAGATGTCATGAGGACCTAATAATCGCCCCTCATCAACACAGAAGGATACTAATAACTCAAAATATTAGTAAACAAGCGATTTTTGAACAAGAACGCTCGATTAGGGACAACAAAAAATGCCACATTTATCTCATAGACGGAGACAACGAGGGAAGCTATCTAAATATTTACAACGCATCCAACACCCCTAAACACATAAATGCAAACACTGTACTAGGCTACTGTACGGAGGATCACATTAACACAATAACAGAGAACTCCAAACCTCAACAAAATTTTAGTCAGTGTAATCCTGATAAACAAATACTCAAAGATAAAGATAACGTATGTTTCAACATTTCCCCTCATCTTACAACCGAACAACACAATGCGGTAGTTAACCTGTTACAAAAATACAAAAACATGTTTACCACAAAAATAAAGGACTTAACACCGGCTAACCTACCACCAGTGTCGCTCGAGACGATTCCAAACGCAAAACCCGTTAACTCCCCACCTTACAAACAAAATAAACAAGAAAGAGAAGAGTTGAATCGACTTTTAGACGAATTAAAGCAGGCCGACATATTAGAAGATGCTCCGGATTATTGCGAATTTGCAAGTCCAGTATTCATTACAAGAAACAAAGATAAATCTCCACGCCTTGTTGGAGACATGAGAAAAATTAACGAAATCTTAAAACCTTGCATTTACCCAACACCATCAGTAAACCTAGTTCTGAACAGTTTAAACAATGCTAATTCATTTACAAAATTGGACTTAAAAGGAGCATATCACCAACTATTGGTTAGAGAAGAAGATAGGCACCTTTTAACAATAAAAACTCAAGATAAAATGCTTCGCTACAAACGACTTGTTATGGGCTTGAAAACAAGTTCAGCACTTTTCAGTAAAGCACTATTAGCCTTACTAAACAAACACCTCTACAACAAAGTAGTTTGTTACATAGATGACGTTATAGTATTTGGAAAGAATTTCGAACAGGACCTACAAAATCTCGAAATAATTTTAGAAATATTACACAAGGCCAATTTAAAACTAAACACACAAAAATGTAAGTTTCTTTACGAGCAAGTGGATATCTTAGGATACACGGTATCAAATCAGGGAATACTACCCCAAAAATCAACAGTTTCAGCTATAAAAGAATTTAAAAGACCGAATTGTGTAAGGAAAGTAAGACAATTTTTAGGCTCATCATCATTCTTTAGAAAACACATAAAGAATTATGCCCAAATAACATTGCCTTTAACCAACCTAATTAAGGACTCAAACAAAAACCTTCCATTCAACTGGACAGAAGACTGCGAAAAAGCCTTCATTAAAATTAAAGAGATTTTAACCAACCCTCCTTTATTAAAACATTGGAACGACGATTGGGAGGCAACGATTTATGTGGACTCTAGCTTAACGGCTCTTGGCGCGTGTTTAATACAAACGGACCCTAACACAGGGAAGGAACACCCGATAGCTTACCTATCAAAAAAATATTCGGAAACACAACAACGATATACAAACCCCGAACGGGAAATGTACGCAATCTCATATTCAATAAATTATTGGCGTGAACACTGTCTTGGTCGGAAAACAACCATTTATACCGATTGTCAAGCGCTAGTACATTACCAGAATTTTAAACAAACTTCTACAAGATTAAACCGATTAGCATTATCTCTAGTAGATTATGATATTGAAATAAAATTTAAGCGATCAGGATCGAACTCGCTAGCTGATAGCCTTTCAAGAAATCCACCTCCTGACACGATAGAAGAAAACCCCTTTGAAATAACCTTAAACTTACAGGAAATTAAAACAGAAAATTTTGAGGAATTGCAGGCGGTAGACCCATACTTAAAACAAATAAAATTAGCAAAACTCTCACCAGAATCAGTTTCAAAACGAATAAGAAGCCAGAGTAGGAAATACGAAGAAAGGGATGGCTTATTATATTATAAACAATTTAACGGAAATAATACTGACTATTTACTTGCAATCCCGCGAGAAAAAGTTAAAGACATCCTACAAACATTTCACGACAGTCAATATTCCGGAGGACATTTTTCGGCTTTTAAAACAATAAAAAAAATCAAACAACGTTATTATTGGCCTGAAATGGTATCAGACATTCAAAAATACACGAACTCCTGTGAACAATGTCAACTAAAACGAACGCCCACCTATAAGCAATATGATAAATTAACCCCACAAGTACCACCAACCACCCCTTTCGAAAGAATTATAATTGACTATTGCGGCCCAATAAATGCTTCTCGCTCATATAAATACATTTTCTTTGCAACCTGTGCTACTACACGAATGGTCTTTGCAAAATGTACACGCTCAGCTGACGCAAAAACTACAGCAAATATTTTATTAGATTTATTTTGCCAATACGGATGTCCGAAGATTATAACTCATGACCAGGGCACTCACTTCATGGGAAATGTCCTTCAACAACTATTATTAAGTTTAGGGATCCAACAACGGTCAAGCCCTCCCTACATGTACCGAATTCAAGGATTAACCGAAAGAATGAATTTAATATTCAAAAAGACCATTAGTCATTACGTGGAAAACGACCCCTCTAAATGGTCAGATTATGTGCGCTATGTCACGTTTACCTACAATACGAGCGTAAACCAAAGTACAGGTTATACGCCATTCTACTTAATGTACGGCAGAGAAGCAAATCTACCGTCAGACTATTTATTTTTACACAAGGACCAAGATCCTGATTTAATTAGGGAAATTAAAACCATACAAAAAGTTCGGCAAGAAATCCCGAAAATTCTGCAAAAGGCACAACAGACTCAAAAGAAACATTTTGACTCAACCAAAAGAGATTTGCAACTCGAAATAGGCGAAGAGGTTTTGGTAAAAAGCCCCCCAGATTTTAAAGGACCTTACAACAAATTTAAAAACGTATATAGAGGCCCATATTTTGTTACCGACAAAATCAATGACACAACTTATATGGTGTTACTCGAAAAAAGAGGTAAAATGACTAATCAGCCTGTGCATATAGCGAGAATGAAGCCATTCATTCGCAGATAAAAATTTAAGGATCATAAACTATTAACTATATAAAAAGTATGTCTTCAGACAGTAAAAAAATACCATTCAGACAAGCCACTCTATCCAAAGTCTTAAGCATAGAGCGTAAAGATTACGCCGGAGTAATACTCCTTTATAATTTTAATCTGACTTACAAAAAAAACTCCGAGGGGGAAAATTCCCCGACTTATAAATACAAGCAGCTAAATGTATACTCGGAGGAAAAGATGGTCAACCACCTTTTGTCCCTGAATTATAGCTAAATAAAACTAGATAATTAATCACTTTCAGACATACAATCAACCAACAAAAATTAAGTAGGCGCCTTTGTCTGAAGAAATACTTTAGTTGGAAAATAAGATACGTTTGATCGAACAACACCATACGTAGTTACAAGAAATCCTTCGAAATTTACACACATTTAGATGCAAACCTAGAAGGATGATATATAATGCCCTCAAAAAAAAGCAAATTAGGTAATTAATTACAAAAAAAAACACCCATACAGCCAATTACCCTCACCCATTGTTAAACAAAACTATTAAAAACTCCCAGTGGTATAAAATACTAGTTACTATATCGCTGAGACTATTAATAGATCATCAAAATAAAAAATACGTACAAAAAATATTGAATTTGTACGGAATTTGCCTCAACCACAAAACCTACCAAGGAAATTTATAAAACCCTACAACAAAGTTTTACAAAGAAACCAATACCTGATGACTGCATTATCCATCACAATAAAACAGGAATTAAAAAAACAACGCAAACGACGGAACCGGACCGACCGACCGAATACCGAAACCGGATACGCGACGAAAGACGGATCTCGTAAGACCGGGACGACGCCGACGCCACGACGAACACAACCGTGACCGAGCTTCGGAAGCGACTAACTGAGTGGGAAGAGGAACAGCAGTCCCAGGGCACAGCGGGAATGCTGATACTCAAAACGCCAGATAAACAAGAGATAAGCCAGGCTCCGCAGAATAAACCTGTCTTATCACTACATGTGCGCTGAAACGCAACAAGTGAGGCATTCCCAGACAACACCGCCTACGCTACATCGCCCGTCGTAATTAATATAATATTCACTACATAATTATAAATTTTACTACAATTAATTACTGCAAAGTAGAAACATATTACGACCTGATCACCCGTATTATGTTTGTAACAACAGTAATTGATCGTCCATAATGATTGGTGAAACTAAATAAAAAGATGGATATATATTGATTTTTTTGAAAATAAAACATAAATTATCCAAAAAAACTAAATGATACTTCAGTTCATATTAAATAAATAATTATCTAAAACACTATCACTGACCTAATGAGAAATTTGTGGTACAGATAATTCACAAAGCCAGGATGCTGTTATACCTCGCCATTCTGACATCGGCAATTTCGAGGACCGCTATGGGAACCGACATGGAAGCAAGATATCAAATTTTTTCGGGGCACCATTTCCAGCAGCGATCGGACTACGTTCCGTATGAAACCGCAATACCATTAATTTTGTCAACACCCCTCTTCACAAACCCAAAACTTGAAAATTGGACCCCAGATCTTAATAAAACTGAATACGAACTCCCAGAATATTATACTCTTCAAGAAAACCTAGGATTAATACATAATATGATTAATGACCAAATTCAATTACATGATAACGATGCGGCACTAACTAATATAACTAGAAACAAAAGAGGTCTTGTATTCCTTCAAAATTTTCTAAATTGGTGCTGTAACGTGGCTAATGTTGAACAAGTGAACAACTTATACATCAATCAAGCCAACATCACGGAACACACCAACAAAATTGTCGATTCTGTACATACACAATATAGAGACATGGTAACAACTGCACACAATCTTAATAATTTTTCAAAATCGGTCGAACACTTAGCGGAAAAGGTTCACAAAAATTTTGATGCAGTAAAGAAAGAGTTAATGAAATTATCAGCTATGAGGGATGAGAAACAAGCAGTGTTTCAAATTTATATAACCTTCCAACAGACATGGACGTACATATTATATAATTATTATCAAGACACCCAAACCGAAATTTTAAATAAATGCCATCTTAACCTCTTATCAGAAAAATTAATAAATCCGAAAAATTTAACCTCGAAATTACGAAACTTGGAGAAAAAGGCAGAAGAAAAAAATCTCACATTAGCAATACCTCTATCGGAATTACATCTATACTACAAATTGAAAATAAATCATTGCACAATAATAGGAAATACCCTAGTAACTCGAATTAACATTCCTCTAATTCACTCCGACACTCAAGGCGAAATCTTCAAGACCATTAATACACCTCTAATTTGGGAGGATAAAATATGTTCACTGCACACCGAAGAAAAAATCATTTTCAAAACTCCAGCTTATACAAAAATAATCAGCATATCGGCCCCAAATTGCAACGACAAATCTTACCCATTATGCAAGATTCCCCGTACGACGATCATAGCAAACGAAATGCAACTATGTTTACATTTAATTTTAGCATCAGCGTCCATAGACGAATTACAAAAAAATTGTCCTTTTATTTGCGATGCAAGACCAGAATATCCAATAATCACAGAATTATTCCCAAACAAATATCTAATCACCAATGTACAACAAGAACTCCAGTTAAAATGTGACACGGACACATATTCAAAGATAATTCCACGAATTCCTACGGGCACTCTTAAAATAAACATACCGTGTGACTGCCAACTAAATATGGACAAACTTATTCTTATAACAAAAATAAAACCATGTGACTCTGCTGACAGTCAGAACTTAGAACCCATTATTTTGATTCCTGCCGCATGGACAAAGCTAAAAACATTGAAATTATTTACGCTAGACTCAGGAGTCTACCACGAATTCGACAACTTAACTGAAATTATTGATACTAATTGGAACATAACCACGCCCACATTTGTCGTAACGAAATTAGAGAAGATAAAACATCTCAAATTAGAGAAGAACGATTTTGATTTATTCGGTAACACAAAATTGCTAATTTACATACTCTTCGCATGGACATCAAGCCTCACAGTAATCTTAATTGTAATAATATATTGCTTGCATATACAAACAATTAAGATGAGCGTGACACGACCCTACACAAACTACCCTCAAATCCCACAAACCAACCGAAATCCGGGAACAGCTGAACGATTAATAAATTGATTAACCAATATAAAAAAACGTCTATACAATCCTCCCAAACTTCAGCAATAAATATCAACAAAAAAATCTAGAGTAACACAAAAACAAAATATTACAGTATAAACAGAGGGATCTGTGCTTTGTACACACGCCGCCGCACAGCGACCAGCTGATGCAGAGAGGGAGAGAGAGACAGAAGATGCCTTGCAACCACAGCACGGCACTGGTGACCCACATTCTATAACTGCCGAGAAGCACACCATACAATTAATTTGGGGACCAAATTAAAGCGCAGCAGGGGAGTATAAACTATCCGGAAATCGACTATTAATCAGATCAGTTACCTCCGTCCAAAATTAATACTTAATAAGAGATTCATTCATGGTTTTCTCACATTAGTACAACAAATAAAAATTGTTTAAAATAAAACTTATAAGCTCCCACGAGGAAGCACGTATCTAGACGACATACAATAGGAGAGCATTATATTTCAAGGTCTTACTAGGAAGGAGGCAAATGACCGAGATCAGTTCGATTCCCATGGGAGAAATTACATTAGAAAAATTGGAATAACTCACCATCAGCGACACGCCTCATTCTCGGAACAATAGGGCTGGACTTCAGTCGTTCTCCCAATGGCTCCGTAGGTATCGGATTCGCCATCGCCGATTGGCAGGAGGGCGTGACAATAGCATTACGGGGGAAAAGTCCGATGGAAGGGAGAGTGATGGAAAATTGAAAGGAAGAGTTAGGAAATCAGTCTTCGAAGAGGAGTAGAAGTAATAAGTTGGGGAACTCAGGGGCCACTCTGAATTGAGTAGGAGTTGGTAAACCGTCGCGGACAGTATTAAGCACCCGTCGGCACCCTCGAGATAGTCTATTTCCCCAACGCACGAACTTCGAGATTTCGCTTCGAGACTCGCACCACCGAGGGACATCCAGCGGAAGACATCCTACCGGAACGAGACCCAGGCCACCGGAGACCAACACCGAGGCGACGCACACCATCAGGAGGCAACGCACACCACCGAGGGGGCGAAGACACCACCGAGGATCACGCAGACCACCGAAAGGAGTGGAGATCACCGAGAGGAGACACCGACTCGGGGATCCACGCGGGCCTTCAACTGGCTGGCGACGCGGGCGTAACACGGGTCCACCAGGAAAGATGCAGCGGGTATGTCCCCAATCAAATTAAAATAATTTGGTGCACTATAAGCTCAATTAAACTCTCAGAGAAAGAATTTGAAAGTCCAACCCAAAGGGATAAATTGAATAATAATAATTTAAATAAATAAATATTAAAAAATAAACTTGTATCGAACAAAGATAATAATAATAAAATGAAATAAACTGTTTATTAACAAAGCAAATAAAATCCATTAAAGGAATGACTGTCTAAGAAATAGATCCTATCTCCACTTAGGAAAGAAAGTGAGATAGACAATTGTAAATATAAAGAACAATTGTAAATATAAAATAAGGTTAACCATTTGCGAATAGTTGTGAAAGACATTATAGTTAACTTGTCGTTTATTCTTATCAAAATATAAGAATCATTTTGATTTTCTTTGTGTAAAAGGGTTTGTACTTGTATATAATATGTAATATCTTTATTAAGGTCCTTGTAGCGTACATGATAATCAATACAATATATTTCAACCTATAAAATGTGTATTCAATTTATATAATACTATAAAAAAATTGACTCTACTAAGAACAACAGTTCATTTGGAGAATATAATTTTCAAGAGGGTCAGTAAATAAGTAGTGCACCATGTACGTTTAATAGTTCATGTATATTAAAGGAAATTATTGCTCTACAGTGTGTTCACTCAATCTACGTTCCTTTGTGTCACCTTTCACTTGCCATGCGAGTTACACAGCCTATGTCCTGAACCAGTCTGTTTAAGGTTCCCTCAGAACCCCCAAAGTTTACACCCTGCAAAACGCTCTGCCCGATTATATCATTTATTTAAAACTAGTCGATGAGTCGGAATTAAATATGAATTAGTTTTCGTCAAAAGCGATGATTTATTACATCTTTTGAAACGCTCTCATTTTTTTATTCGACTATGAAAATATATTTTTATATATAGACGAAGAAAAATGGAAATGGAAAAGGATTATTTTAAAGATATCCTCGACGAAGTGAATGGTAATTCTTTCGCGAAGATAAGTGATTTAGAAATCGATAAAAAATATTTGGTCAATAGCATAGAAAGAATTCATTATGCTTATGGTCTTAGAGTTTTGGTTACATGTGATGATGTGCGGTTTCAACTACCCGAGAGTTGGAACGAGAGAATGACTACGAAAAATATAAACGCGCTATTGAAATCGGACCAACCGTTGTATGTGGTGTACCATGGAAAGATCCCATTGTTGAATGATAAGTTTAAACACGATATCAAGTTTGTGAGAGATTGAATATTCGTTATTATTATTTGATTATACTTGTTATTTTATTTATGATTTAATTTTTTTTTCTCGTTCCTGAAATGTATTTTTGCACAACAGCTTAATAATTTATGTAGTGCGAATATAAGCGAATGTAATATATAGGTAACAAAAATGGAGTCTGTCACTTTTAAATATTTCAAATTGTCAGAGTTCGCCTCACCACCCGTCAGAGGTTCACCGGACGCGGCCGGTTGCGATTTGAAAAGCGCTTATGACTATGTAGTACCCGGTCGCGGTAAACAGTTGATAAAGACGGACTTGTCTTTTCAATTTCCCCGCGGATGTTACGGTAGAGTAGCACCTCGAAGTGGCTTAGCTGCTAAGCATTTCATCGACGTGGGCGCCGGCGTGATAGACTTTGATTATACAGGCGATTTGCGTGTGTTGTTGTTTAACCATTCGGATGATGATTTCATCGTTAAAAGAGGTGATCGAATCGCTCAGTTAATATTGGAGGTTTATAGAAACGATGTGCCGGTAGACGGTGGAATCGATATGCGGAATACGGAACGCGGAAGTAATGGATTCGGTTCGACCGGTGTGTAATGAATTTTTAATTACATACGATGATTTTAATTATTTAATTTATTTTTAATTTTTTTTTTATTTTCTTACGTCTGAAATATATTTCTGCAAATCGGTTTAATAAAAAACTCGGTTTGAATTTAAATGATATACTATATAGATGAATAAAATGGAGTCTCATAACATGATTATTACTCTGGAAGGAAATATCGGTGCGGGTAAAACTACTTTTGCCTCAGGCTTGTTTGATCGGTTTAAAAACCTAGGGTTTAAAACCGTACACTTACAAGAGCCAGTCGGCGCATGGCGGGATTTTCACGGTACGAATTTATTAGACCTCTTGTATAAAGATATCGATAGATGGGCCTTCACTTTTCAAGCTAACGCGTTAATGTATATGACGGAGTGCGATAAGAGAGCCGTTGAATATGCGAAGAAGGGTTATATTGTGATTAAAGAGCGCTCTGCGTTCACTGTAAGACATGTTTTTAATGAACATTACAAAAAGTTTATGACGCCCGCTGAGGTTCAAATTTTAACGGATCTAAGTAATAAGTATGTCGATCCACGTAAGACTGCATTTGATGAGGGCGGTGTTAAAGATATTACCTTGTACTTGCGGACGAATCCAACAACATGTTTTGAACGTAAGTTAATAAGAAGGCGTCCGGAAGAAGTAGGTAAAAAGAACCTTGTGGATGAAGAGTATTTAAAAGAATTGCATGCGATTCACGAGGCTGCTATTTCCAAGTCGATCGGGGAGGTTATTACAGCTGATGGAACTAAATTTGACCCTAATGATCCGAAGTCAGTTAGAATTTTAGGGAGTGACGAGTTTGTGTTTGATGCTTTAATGGACATTGGTGAGTTGGATGTTTTGGATAATATCGGTGATACTATAGGAATTAAAGTTAATCTAGAGGATTGTTGGACGTTTGAGGGAGATAAAATTACCCGTAAGAAATGTTAATTATGTTTTAAAGCGTTATAAATTGATTTTTTTGTCAAGGTCTGTTAGGACATATATGTTAAAGAGGCTAAGAGGCTTAGGGTATAAAAATGCAATTTATTTAATTATTTTATTTTTTACAAGTGTGGACTTGTTATGGTGTTGGGTCAAATGTTCTGATTTGGGACGGAACTGGTCCTGGAATGGGACGTCCTGAAATGGGATCCAAAGCGTCGTGAAATAGGATCACACCTAAATATCCTGATTTGGGACGGAACTTGTCCTGGAATGGGACGTCCTGAAATGGGATGAAAAGCGTCCTGAAATAGGGTCACACCTAAATGTCCTGATTTGGGACGGAACTTGTCCTAAAATGGGACGTCCTGAAATGGGATCGAAGATGTCCTGGAATAGGATCACACCCCTCACACCCCTCATGTTGGTCAATTCCTGTATTTATACTACTATAACGTCACAAAAAGAAATGACGTCACAAAATACATAACGTCACAAAAATAAATGACGTCACAAAATACCTAACGTCACAAAAAGAAATGACGTCACAAAATACATAACGTCACAAAAATAATTGACGTCAAAAAATACATAACGTCAAAAAAATAATTGACGTCACAAAATACATAACGTCACAAAAATAAATGACGTCACAAAATACATAACGTCACAAATATAAATGACGTCACAAAAATAAATGACGTCACAAAATACATAATGTCACAAAAATAAATGACGTCACAAAAATAAATGACGTCACAAAATACAAAACGTCACAAAAACAAATGACGTCACAAAATACATAACGTCACAAAAATAAATGACGTCACAAAATACATAACGTCACAAAAATAAATGACAACACAAAAATTAATTACGTCACAAAATACCTAACGTCACAAAAATAAATGACGTCACAATAATAAATGACGTCACAAAATACATAACGTCACAAAAATAAATGACGTCACAAAATACATAACGTCACAAAAATAAGTGACGTCACAAAATACATAACGTCACAAAAATAAATGACGTCACAAAATACATAACGTCACAAAAATAAATGACAACACAAAAATTAATTACGTCACAAAATACGTAACGTCACAAAAATAAATGACGTCACAATAATAAATGACGTCACAAAATACATAAGTCACAAAAATAAATGACGTCACAAAATACATAACGTCACAAAAATAAATGACGTCACAAAATACATAACGTCACAAAAATAAATGACGTCACAAAATACATAACGTAACAAAAATAAATGACAACACAAAAATTAATTACGTCACAAAATACGTAACGTCACAAAAATAAATGACGTCACAATAATAAATGACGTCACAAAATACATAACGTCACAAAAATAAATGACGTCACAAAATACATAACGTCACAAAAATAAATGACGTCACAAAATACATAACGTCACAAAAATAAATGACGTCACAAAATACATAACGTCACAAAAATAAATGACGTCACAAAATACATAACGTCACAAAAATAAATGACGTCACAATAATAAATGACGTCACAAAATACATAACGTCACAAAAATAAATGACGTCACAAAATACATAACGTCACAAAAATAAATGACGTCACAAAATACATAACGTCACAAAAACAAATGACGTCACAAAATACATAACGTCACAAAAATAAATGACGTCAAAAAATTAATAACGTCACAAAATACATAACGTCACAAAAATAAATGACGTCACAAAATACATAACGTCACAAAAATAAATGACGTCACAAAATACATAACGTCACAAAAATAAATGACGTCACAAAATACATAACGTCACAAAAATAAATGACGTCACAAAATACATAACGTCACAAAAATAAATGACGTCACAAAAATTAATTACGTCACAAAATACATAACGTCACAAAAAGAAATGACGTCACAAAATATATAACCTCAAAAAAATAAATGACGTCACAAAAATAAATGACGTCACAAAATACATAACGTCACAAAAATAAATGACGTCACAAAATACATAACGTCACAAAAATAAATGACGTCACAAAATACATAACGTCACAAAAACAAATGACGTCACAAAAGTTAATTACGTCACAAAATACATAACGTCACAAAAAAAAATAACGTCACAAAATACATAACGGCACAAAAATAAATGACGTCACAAAATACCTAACGTCACAAAAAGAAATGACGTCACAAAATACATAACGTCACAAAAATAATTGACGTCACAAAATACATAACGTCACAAAAATAAATGACGTCACAAAATACATAACGTCACAAAAATAAATGACAACACAAAAATTAATTACGTCACAAAATACCTAACGTCACAAAAATAAATGACGTCACAATAATAACTGACGTCACAAAATACATAACGTCACAAAAATAAATGACGTCACAAAATACATAACGTCACAAAAATAAATGACGTCACAAAATACATAACGTCACAAAAATAAATGACGTCACAAAATACATAACGTCACAAAAATAAATGACGTCACAAAATACATAACGTCACAAAAATAAATGACGTCACAATAATAAATGACGTCACAAAATACATAACGTCACAAAAATTAATGACGTCACAAAATACATAACGTCACAAAAATAAATGACGTCACAAAATACATAACGTCACAAAAATAAATGACGTTACAAAATACATAACGTTACAAAAATAAATGACGTCACAAAATTAATAACGTCACAAAATACATAACTTCACAAAAATAAATGACGTCACAAAATACATAACGTCACAAAAATAAATGACGTCACAAAATACATAACGTCACAAAAATAAATGACGTCACAAAATACATAACGTCACAAAAATAAATGACGTCACAATAATAAATGACGTCACAAAATACTTAACGTCACAAAAATAAATGACGTCACAAAATACATTACGTCACAAAAATAAATGACGTCACAAAATACATAACGTCACAAAAATAAATGACGTCACAAAAATTAATTACGTCACAAAATACATAACGTCACAAAAAGAAATGACGTCACAAAATACATAACGGCACAAAAATAAATGACGTCACAAAATACCTAACGTCACAAAAAGAAATGACGTCACAAAATACATAACGTCACAAAAATAATTGACGTCACAAAATACATAACGTCACAAAAATAATTGACGTCACAAAATACATAACGTCACAAATATAAATGACGTCACAAATATTAATACATAACGTCACAAAAATAAATGACGTCACAAAATACATAACGTCACAAAATAAATGACGTCACAAAATACAAAACGTCACAAAAACAAATGACGTCACAAAATACATAACGTCACAAAAATAAGTGACAACACAAAAATTAATTACGTCACAAAATACGTAACGTCACAAAAATAAATGACGTCACAATAATAAATGACGTCACAAAATACATAACGTCACAAAAATAAATGACGTCACAAAAAAAATAACGTCACAAAAATAAATGACGTCACAAAATACATAACGTCACAAAAATAAATGACGTCACAAAATACATAACGTCACAAAAATAAATGACGTCACAATAATAAATGACGTCACAAAATACATAACGTCACAAAAATAAATGACGTCACAAAATACATAACGTCACAAAAATAAATGACGTCACAAAATACATAACGTCACAAAAATAAATGACGTCACAAAATACATAACGTCACAAAAATAAATGACGTCAAAAAATTAATAACGTCACAAAATACATAACGTCACAAAAATAAATGACGTCACAAAATACATAACGTCACAAAAATAAATGACGTCACAAAATACATAACGTCACAAAAATAAATGACGTCACAAAATACATAACGTCACAAAAATAAATGACGTCACAAAATACATAACGTCACAAAAATAAATGACGTCACAATAATAAATGACGTCAAAAAATACTAAACGTCACAAAAAAATGACGTCACAAAATACATACCGTCACAAAAATAAATGACGTCACAAAAATAAATGACGTCACAAAATACATAACGTCACAAAAATAAATGACGTCACAAAATACATAACGTCACAAAAACAAATGACGTCACAAAAGTTAATTACGTCACAAAACACATAACGTCACAAAAATAAATAACGTCACAAAATACATAACGGCACAAAAATAAATGACGTCACAAAATACCTAACGTCACAAAAAGAAATGACGTCACAAAATACATAACGTCACAAAAATAATTGACGTCACAAAATACATAACGTCACAAAAATAATTGACGTCACAAAATACATAACGTCATAAATATAAATGACGTCACAAAAATAAATGACGTCACAAAATACATAACTTCACAAAAATAAATAACGTCACAAAATACATAACGTCACAAAAATAAATGAGGTCACAAAATACATAACGTCACAAATATAAATGACGTCACAAATATTAATACATAACGTCACAAAAATAAATGACGTCACAAAATACCTAACGTCACAAATATAAATGACGTCACAAAAATAAATGACGTCACAAAATACATAACGTCACAAAAATAAATACCGTCACAAAATACATAACGTCACAAAAATAAATGAGGTCACAAAATACATAACGTCACAAAAATAAATGACGCCACAATATACATAACGTCACAAAAATAAATGACGTCACAAAATACAAAACGTCACAAAAACAAATGACGTCACAAAATACATAACGTCACAAAAATAAATGACGTCACAAAATACATAACAACACAAAAATAAATGACAACACAAAAATTTATTACGTCACAAAATACCTAACGTCACAAAAATAAATGACGTCACAATAATAAATGACGTCACAAAATACATAACGTCACAAAAATAAATGACGTCACACAATACATAACGTCACAAAAATAAATGACGTCACAAAATACATAACGTCACAAAAATAAATGACGTCACAAAATACATAACGTCACAAAAATAAATGACGTCACAAAATACATAACGTCACAAAAATAAATGACGTCACAATAATAAATGACGTCACAAAATACATAACGTCACAAAAATTAATGACGTCACCAAATACATAACGTCACAAAAATAAATGACGTCACAAAATACATAACGTCACAAAAATAAATGACGTCACAAAATACATAACGTCACAAAAATAAATGACAACACAAAAATTAATTACGTCACAAAATACGTAACGTCACAAAAATAAATGACGTCACAATAATAAATGACGTCACAAAATACATAACGTCACAAAAATAAATGACGTCACAAAAAAAATAACGTCACAAAAATAAATGACGTCACAAAATACATAACGTCACAATAATAAATGACGTCACAAAATACATAACGTCACAAAAATAATTGACGTCACAAAATACATAACGTCACAAAAATAATTGACGTCACAAAATACATAACGTCACAAATATAAATGACGTCACAAATATTAATACATAACGTCACAAAAATAAATGACGTCACAAAATACATAACGTCACAAAAATAAATGACGTCACAAAATACAAAACGTCACAAAAACAAATGACGTCACAAAATACATAACGTCACAAAAATAAATGACGTCACAAAATACATAACGTCACAAAAATAAATGACAACACAAAAATTAATTACGTCACAAAATACGTAACGTCACAAAAATAAATGACGTCACAATAATAAATGACGTCACAAAATACATAACGTCACAAAAATAAATGACGTCACAAAAAAAATAACGTCACAAAAATAAATGACGTCACAAAATACATAACGTCACAAAAATAAATGACGTCACAAAATACATAACGTCACAAAAATAAATGACGTCACAATAATAAATGACGTCACAAAATACATAACGTCACAAAAATAAATGACGTCACAAAATACATAACGTCACAAAAATAAATGACGTCACAAAATACATAACGTCACAAAAATAAATGACGTCACAAAATACATAACGTCACAAAAATAAATGACATCAAAAAATTAATAACGTCACAAAATACATAACGTCACAAAAATAAATGACGTCACAAAATACATAACGTCACAAAAATAAATGACGTCACAAAATACATAACGTCACAAAAATAAATGACGTCACAAAATACATAACGTCACAAAAATAAATGACGTCACAAAATACATAACGTCACAAAAATAAATGACGTCAAAATAATAAATGACGTCAAAAAATACTAAACGTCACAAAAAAATGACGTCACAAAATACATACCGTCACAAAAATAAATGACGTCACAAAAATAAATGACGTCACAAAATACATAACGTCACAAAAATAAATGACGTCACAAAATACATAACGTCACAAAAACAAATGACGTCACAAAAGTTAATTACGTCACAAAATACATAACGTCACAAAAATAAATAACGTCACAAAATACATAACGGCACAAAAATAAATGACGTCACAAAATACCTAACGTCACAAAAAGAAATGACGTCACAAAATACATAACGTCACAAAAATAATTGACGTCACAAAATACATAACTTCACAAAAATAATTGACGTCACAAAATACATAACGTCATAAATATAAATGACGTCACAAAAATAAATGACGTCACAAAATACATAACTTCACAAAAATAAATAACGTCACAAAATACATAACGTCACAAAAATAAATGAGGTCACAAAATACATAACGTCACAAATATAAATGACGTCACAAATATTAATACATAACGTCACAAAAATAAATGACGTCACAAAATACATAACTTCACAAAAATAAATAACGTCACAAAATACCTAACGTCACAAATATAAATGACGTCACAAAAATAAATGACGTCACAAAATACATAACGTCACAAAAATAAATACCGTCACAAAATACATAACGTCACAAAAATAAATGAGGTCACAAAATACATAACGTCACAAAAATAAATGACGCCACAATATACATAACGTCACAAAAATAAATGACGTCACAAAATACAAAACGTCACAAAAACAAATGACGTCACAAAATACATAACGTCACAAAAATAAATGACGTCACAAAATACATAACGTCACAAAAATAAATGACAACACAAAAATTTATTACGTCACAAAATACCTAACGTCACAAAAATAAATGACGTCACAATAATAAATGACGTCACAAAATACATAACGTCACAAAAATAAATGACGTCACAAAATACATAACGTCACAAAAATAAATGACGTTACAAAATACATAACGTCACAAAAAAAAATGACGTCACAAAATTAATAACGTCACAAAATACATAACTTCACAAAAATAAATGACGTCACAAAATACATAACGTCACAAAAATAAATGACGTCACAAAATACATAACGTCACAAAAATAAATGACGTCACAAAATACATAACGTCACAAAAATAAATGACGTCACAAAATACATAACGTCACAAAAATAAATGACGTCACAAAATACATAACGTCACAAAAATAAATGACGTCACAATAATAAATGACGTCACAAAATACATAACGTCACAAAAATTAATGACGTCACAAAATACATAACGTCACAAAAATAAATGACGTCACAAAATACATAACGTCACAAAAATAAATGACGTTACAAAATACTTAACGTCACAAAAAAAAATGACGTCACAAAATTAATAACGTCACAAAATACATAACTTCACAAAAATAAATGACGTCACAAAATACATAACGTCACAAAAATAAATGACGTCACAAAATACATAACGTCACAAAAATAAATGACGTCACAAAATACATAACGTCACAAAAATAAATGACGTCACAATAATAAATGACGTCACAAAATACTTAACGTCACAAAAATAAATGACGTCACAAAATACATTACGTCACAAAAATAAATGACGTCACAAAATACATAACGTCACAAAAATAAATGACGTCACACAAATTAATTACGTCACAAAATACATAACGTCACAAAAAGAAATGACGTCACAAAATACATAACGGCACAAAAATAAATGACGTCACAAAATACCTAACGTCACAAAAAGAAATGACGTCACAAAATACATAACGTCACAAAAATAATTGACGTCACAAAATACATAACGTCACAAAAATAATTGACGTCACAAAATACATAACGTCACAAATATAAATGACGTCACAAATATTAATACATAACGTCACAAAAATAAATGACGTCACAAAATACATAACGTCACAAAAATAAATGACGTCACAAAATACAAAACGTCACAAAAACAAATGACGTCACAAAATACATAACGTCACAAAAATAAATGACGTCACAAAATACATAACGTCACAAAAATAAATGACAACACAAAAATTAATTACGTCACAAAATACGTAACGTCACAAAAATAAATGACGTCACAATAATAAATGACGTCACAAAATACATAACGTCACAAAAATAAATGACGTCACAAAATACATAACGTCACAAAAATAAATGACGTCACAAAATACATAACGTCACAAAAATAAATGACGTCACAAAATACATAGCGTCACAAAAATAAATGACGTCACAAAATACATAACGTCACAAAAATAAATGACGTCACAATAATAAATGACGTCACAAAATACATAACGTCACAAAAATAAATGACGTCACAAAATACATAACGTCACAAAAATAAATGACGTCACAAATTACATAACGTCACAAAAATAAATGACGTCACAAAATACATAACGTCACAATAATAAATGACGTCACAAAATTAATAACGTCACAAAATACATAACGTCACAAAAATAAATGACGTCACAAAATACATAACGTCACAAAAATAAATGACGTCACAAAATACATAACGTCAAAAAGATAAATGACGTCACAAAATACATAACGTTACAAAAATAAATGACGTCAAAAAATTAATAACGTCACAAAATACATAACGTGAAAAAAATAAATGACGTCACAATAATAAATGACGTCACAAAATACATAACGTCACAAAAATAATTGTTGTATCAAAATACATAACGTAACAAAAATAAATGACGTCACAAAATACATAACGTCACAAAAATAAATGACGTCACAAAATACATAACTTCACAAAAACACATAACGTCACAAAAAAATGACGTCACAAAATACATAACGTCACAAAAATAAATGACGTCACAAAATACATAACGTCAAAAAAATAAATGACGTCACAAAATACATAACGTCAAAAAAATAAATGACGTCTCAAAATACATAACGTCACAAATATAAATGACGTCACAAAATAAATGATGTCACAATAATAAATGACGTCACAAAATACTTAACGTCACAAAAATAAATGACGTCACAAAATACATAACGTCACAAAAATAAATGACGTCAAAAATATACATAACGTCACAAAAATAAATGACGTCACAAAACACATAACGTCACAAAAATAAATGACGACACAAAAATTAATTACGTCACAAAATACATAACGTCACAAAAATAAATGACGTCACAAAATACATAACGTCACAAAAATAAATGACGTCACATAATACATAACGTCACAAAAATAAATGAGGTCACAAAAATTAATTACGTCACAAAATACATAACGTCACAAAAATAAATGACGTCACATATACATAACGTCAAAAAAATAAATGACGTCACAAAATACATAACGTCACAAAAATAAATGACGTCACAAAATACATAACGTCACAAAAATAAATGACGTCACAATAATAAATGACGTCACAAAATACATAACGTCACAAAAATAAATGACGTCACAATAATAAATGACGTCACAAAATACATAACGTCACAAAATAAATGACGTCACAAAATACTTAACGTCACAAAAATAAATGACATCACAAAATACATAACGTCACAAAAATAAATGACGTCAAAAATATACATAACGTCACAAAAATAAATGACGTCACAAAACACATAACGTCACAAAAATAAATGACGACACAAAAATTAATTACGTCACAAAATACATAACGTCACAAAAATAAATGACGTCACAAAATACATAACGTCACAAAAATAAATGACGTCACATAATACATAACGTCACAAAAATAAATGAGGTCACAAAAATTAATTACGTCACAAAATACATAACGTCACAAAAATAAATGACGTCACATATACATAACGTCAAAAAAATAAATGACGTCACAAAATACATAACGTCACAAAAATAAATGACGTCACAAAATACGTAACGTCACAAAAATAAATGACGTCACAATAATAAATGACGTCACAAAATACATAACGTCACAAAAATAAATGACGTCACAAAATACATAACGTCACAAAAATAAATGACGTCACAAAATACATAACGTCACAAAAATAAATGACGTCACAAAATACATAGCGTCACAAAAATAAATGACGTCACAAAATACATAACGTCACAAAAATAAATGACGTCACAATAATAAATGACGTCACAAAATACATAACGTCACAAAAATAAATGACGTCACAAAATACATAACGTCACAAAAATAAATGACGTCACAAATTACATAACGTCACAAAAATAAATGACGTCACAAAATACATAACGTCACAATAATAAATGACGTCACAAAATTAATAACGTCACAAAATACATAACGTCACAAAAATAAATGACGTCACAAAATACATAACGTCACAAAAATAAATGACGTCACAAAATACATAACGTCAAAAAGATAAATGACGTCACAAAATACATAACGTTACAAAAATAAATGACGTCAAAAAATTAATAACGTCACAAAATACATAACGTGAAAAAAATAAATGACGTCACAATAATAAATGACGTCACAAAATACATAACGTCACAAAAATAATTGTTGTATCAAAATACATAACGTAACAAAAATAAATGACGTCACAAAATACATAACGTCACAAAAATAAATGACGTCACAAAATACATAACGTCACAAAAACACATAACGTCACAAAAAAAATGACGTCACAAAATACATAACGTCACAAAAATAAATGACGTCACAAAATACATAACGTCAAAAAAATAAATGACGTCACAAAATACATAACGTCAAAAAAATAAATGACGTCTCAAAATACATAACGTCACAAATATAAATGACGTCACAAAATAAATGATGTCACAATAATAAATGACGTCACAAAATACTTAACGTCACAAAAATAAATGACGTCACAAAATACATAACGTCACAAAAATAAATGACGTCAAAAATATACATAACGTCACAAAAATAAATGACGTCACAAAACACATAACGTCACAAAAATAAATGACGACACAAAAATTAATTACGTCACAAAATACATAACGTCACAAAAATAAATGACGTCACAAAATACATAACGTCACAAAAATAAATGACGTCACATAATACATAACGTCACAAAAATAAATGAGGTCACAAAAATTAATTACGTCACAAAATACATAACGTCACAAAAATAAATGACGTCACATATACATAACGTCAAAAAAATAAATGACGTCACAAAATACATAACGTCACAAAAATAAATGACGTCACAAAATACATAACGTCACAAAAATAAATGACGTCACAATAATAAATGACGTCACAAAATACATAACGTCACAAAAATAAATGACGTCACAATAATAAATGACGTCACAAAATACATAACGTCACAAAATAAATGACGTCACAAAATACTTAACGTCACAAAAATAAATGACGTCACAAAATACATAACGTCACAAAAATAAATGACGTCAAAAATATACATAACGTCACAAAAATAAATGACGTCACAAAACACATAACGTCACAAAAATAAATGACGACACAAAAATAAATGACGTCACAAAATACTTAACGTCACAAAAATAAATGACGTCACAAAATACATAACGTCACAAAAATAAATGACGTCAAAAATATACATAACGTCACAAAAATAAATGACGTCACAAAATACATAACGTCACAAAAATAAATGACGTCACATAATACATAACGTCACAAAAATAAATGAGGTCACAAAAATTAATTACGTCACAAAATACATAACGTCACAAAAATAAATGACGTCACATATACATAACGTCAAAAAAATAAATGACGTCACAAAATACATAACGTCACAAAAATAAATGACGTCACAAAATACATAACGTCACAAAAATAAATGACGTCACAATAATAAATGACGTCACAAAATACATAACGTCACAAAAATAAATGACGTCACAAAATACATAACGTCACAAAAATAAATGACGTCACAAAATAAATAACGTCACAAAAATAAATGACGTCACAAAATACATAACGTCACAAAAATAAATGACGTCACAAAATACTTAACGTCACAAAAATAAATGACGTCACAAAATACATAACGTCACAAAAATAAATGACGTGACAAAATACATAACGTCACAAAAATAAATGACGTCACAAAATACATAACGTCACAAAAATAAATGACGTCGCAATAATACATGACGTCACAAAATACATAACGTCACAAAAATAAGTGACGTCACGAAGTACATAACGTCACAAAAATAATTGACGTATCAAAATACATAACGTAACAAAAATAAATGACGTCACAAAATACATAACGTCAAAAAAATAAATGACGTCACAAAATACATAACGTCACAAAACACATAACGACACAAAAATAAATGACGTCACAAAATACATAACGTCACAAAAAATGACGTCACAAAATACATAACGTCACAAAAATAAATGACGTCACAAAATACATAACGTCACAAAAATAAATGACGTCTCAAAATACATAACGTACAAAAATAAATGACGCCACAAAATACATAACGTCGCAAAATAAATGACGTCACAAAATACATAACGTCACAAAAATAAATGACGTCACAAAATACATAACTTCACAAAAATAAATGACGTCACAAAAATTAATAACGTCACAAAATACATAACGTCACAAAAATAAATGACGTCACAATAATAAATGACGTCACAAAATACATAACGTCACAAAAATAATTGTTGTATCAAAATACATAACGTAACAAAAATAAATGACGTCACAAAATACATAACGTCACAAAAATAAATGACGTCACAAAATACATAACGTCACAAAACACATACCGTCACAAAAAATGACGTCACAAAATACATAACGTCACAAAAATAAATGACGTCACAAAATACATAACGTCACAATAATAAATGACGTCACAAAATTAATAACGTCACAAAATACATAACGTCACAAAAATAAATGACGTCACAAAATACATAACGTCACAAAAATAAATGACGTCACAAAATACATAACGTCACAAAAATAAATGACGTCACAAAATACATAACGTCACAAAAATAAATGACGTCACAATAATAAATGACGTCAAAAAATACATAACGTCACAAAAATAAATGACGTCACAATAATAAATGAGGTCACAAAATACATAACGTCACAAAAATAAATGACGCCACAAAATACATAACGTCGCAAAATAAATGACGTCACAAAATACATAACGTCACAAAAATAAATGACGTCACAAAATACATAACGTCACAAAAATAAATGACGTCACAAAAATTAATAACGTCACAAAATACATAACGTCACAAAAATAAATGACGTCACAATAATAAATGACGTCACAAAATACATAACGTCACAAAAATAATTGTTGTATCAAAATACATAACGTAACAAAAATAAATGACGTCACAAAATACATAACATCACAAAAATAAATGACGTCACAAAATACATAACGTCACAAAATACATAACGTCACAAAAATAAATGACGTCACAAAAATTAATAACGTCACAAAATACATAACGTCACAAAAATAAATGACGTCACAAAAAAATGACGTCACAAAATACATAACGTCACAAAAATAAATGACGTCACAAAATACATAACGTCACAAAAATAAATGACGTCACAAAATACATAACGTCACAAAAATAAATGACGTCTCAAAATACATAACGTCACAAAAATAAATGACGTCACAAAATAAATGATGTCACAATAATAAATGACGTCACAAAATACTTAACGTCACAAAAATAAATGACGTCACAAAATACATAACGTCACAAAAATAAATGACGTCAAAAATATACATAACGTTACAAAAATAAATGACTTCACAAAACACATAACGTCACAAAAATAAATGACGACACAAAAATTAATTACGTCACAAAATACATAACGTCACAAAAATAAATGACGTCACAAAATACATAACGTCACAAAAATAAGTGACGTCACATAATACATAACGTCACAAAAATAAATGAGGTCACAAAAATTAATTACGTCACAAAATACATAACGTCACAAAAATAAATGACGTCACATATACATAACGTCAAAAAAATAAATGACGTCACAAAATACATAACGTCACAAAAATAAATGACGTCACAAAATACATAACGTCACAAAAATAAATGACGTCACAAAATACATAACGTCACAAAACACATAACGTCACAAAAAAATGACGTCACAAAATACATAACGTCACAAAAATAAATGACGTCACAAAATACATAACGTCACAAAAATAAATGACGTCACATAATACATAACGTCACAAAAATAAATGAGGTCACAAAAATTAATTACGTCACAAAATACATAACGTCACAAAAATAAATGACGTCACATATTCATAACGTCAAAAAAATAAATGACGTCACAAAATACATAACGTCACAAAAATAAATGACGTCAAAAAATACATAACGTCACAAAAATAAATGACGTCACAATAATAAATGAGGTCACAAAATACATAACGTCACAAAAATAAATGACGTCACAAAAATTAATAACGTCACAAAATACATAACGTCACGAAAATAAATGACGTCACAAAAAAAATGACGTCACAAAATACATAACGTCACAAAACTAAATGACGTCACAAAATACATAACGTCACAAAAATAAATGACGTCACAAAATACATAACGTCACAAAAATAAATAACGTCTCAAAATACATAACGTCACAAAAATAAATGACGTCACAAAATAAATGATGTCACAATAATAAATGACGTCACAAAATACATAACGTCACAAAAATAAATGACGTCACAAAATACATAACGTCACAAAAATAAATGACGTCAAAAAAATACATAACGTCACAAAAATAAATGACGTCACAAAACACATAACGTCACAAAAATAAATGACGACACAAAAATTAATTACGTCACAAAATACATAACGTCACAAAAATAAATGACGTCACAAAATAAATAACGTCACAAAAATAAATGACGTCACATAATACATAACGTCACAAAAATAAATGAGGTCACAAAAATTAATTACGTCACAAAATACATAACGTCACAAAAATAAATGACGTCACATATACATAACGTCACAAAAATAAATGACGTCACAAAATACATAACGTCACAAAAATAATTGACGTCACAATAATAAATGACGTCACAAAATACATAACGTCACAAAAATAAATGACGTCACATAATACATAACGTCACATAAATAAATGAGGTCACAAAAATTAATTACGTCACAAAATACATAACGTCACAAAAATAAATGACGTCACATATACATAACGTCAAAAAAATAAATGATGTCACAAAATACATAACGTCACAAAAATAAATGACGTCACAAAATACATAACGTCAAAAAAATAAATGACGTCACAATAATAAATGACGTCACAAAATACATAACGTCACAAAAATAAATGACGTCACAAAATACATAACGTCACAAAAATAAATGACGTCACAAAATACATAACGTCACAAAAATAAATGACGTCACAAAATACATAACGTCACAAAAATAAATGACGTCACAAAATACATAACGTCACAAAAATAAATGACGTCACAAAATACATAACGTCACAAAAATAAATGAAGTCACAAAATACATAACGTCACAAAAATAAATGACGTCTCAAAATACATAACGTCACAAAAATAAGTGACGTCACAATAATAAATGACGTCACAAAATACTTAACGTCACAAAAATAAATGACGTCACAAAATACATAACGTCACAAAAATAAATGACGTCACAAAATACATAACGTCACAAAAATAAATGATGTCACAAAATACATAACGTCACAAAAATAAATGACGTCACAATAATACATGACGTCACAAAATACATAACGTCACAAAAATAAGTGACGTCACAAAATACATAACGTCACAAAAATAATTGACGTATAAAAATACATAACGTAACAAAAATAAATGACGTCACAAAATACATAACGTCAAAAAAATAAATGACGTCACAAAATACATAACGTCACAAAACACATAACGTCACAAAAATAAATGACGTCACAAAATACATAACGTCACAAAAAATGACGTCACAAAATACATAACGTCACAAAAATAAATGACGTCACAAAATACATAACGTCACAAAAATAAATGACGTCTCAAAATACATAACGTACAAAAATAAATGACGCCACAAAATACATAACGTCGCAAAATAAATGACGTCACAAAATACATAACGTCACAAAAATAAATGACGTCACAAAATACATAACGTCACAAAAATAAATGACGTCACAAAAATTAATAACGTCACAAAATACATAACGTCACAAAAATAAATGACGTCACAATAATAAATGACGTCACAAAATACATAACGTCACAAAAATAATTGTTGTATCAAAATACATAACGTAACAAAAATAAATGACGTCACAAAATACATAACGTCACAAAAATAAATGACGTCACAAAATACATAACGTCACAAAACACATAACGTCACAAAAAAATGACGTCACAAAATACATAACGTCACAAAAATAAATGACGTCACAAAATACATAACGTCACAATAATAAATGACGTCACAAAATTAATAACGTCACAAAATACATAACGTCACAAAAATAAATGACGTCACAAAATACATAACGTCACAAAAATAAATGACGTCACAAAATACATAACGTCACAAAAATAAATGACGTCACAAAATAAATAACGTCACAAAAATAAATGACGTCACAATAATAAATGACGTCACAAAATACATAACGTCACAAAATAAATGACGTCACAAAAATTAATAACCTCACAAAATACATAACGTCACAAAAATAAATGACGTCACAAAAAAATGACGTCACAAAATACATAACGTCACAAAAATAAATGACGTCACAAAATACATAACGTCACAAAAATAAATGACGTCACAAAATACATAACGTCACAAAAATAAATAACGTCTCAAAATACATAACGTCACAAAAATAAATGACGTCACAAAATAAATGATGTCACAATAATAAATGACGTCACAAAATACTTAACGTCACAAAAATAAATGACGTCACAAAATACATAACGTCACAAAAATAAATGACGTCACAAAATACATAACGTCACAAAAATAAGTGACGTCACATAATACATAACGTTACAAAAATAAATGAGGTCACAAAAATTAATTACGTCACAAAATACATAACGTCACAAAAATAAATGACGTCACATATACATAACGTCAAAAAAATAAATAACTTCACTAAATACATAACGTCACAAAAATAAATGACGTCACAAAATACATAACGTCACAAAAATAAATGACGTCAAAAATACATAACGTCACAAAACACATAACGTCACAAAAAAATGACGTCACAAAATACATAACGTCACAAAAATAAATGACGTCACAAAATACATAACGTCACAAAAATAAATGACGTCACATAATACATAACGTCACAAAAATAAATGAGGTCACAAAAATTAATTACGTCACAAAATACATAACGTCACAAAAATAAATGACGTCACATATACATAACGTCAAGAAAATAAATGACGTCACAAAATACATAACGTCACAAAAATAAATGACGTCACAAAATACATAACGTCACAAAAATAAATGACGTCACAAAATACATAACGTCACAAAACACATAACGTCACAAAAAAATGACGTCACAAAATACATAACGTCACAAAAATAAATGACGTCACAAAATACATAACATCACAAAAATAAATGACGTCACAAAATACATAACGTCACAAAAATAAATGACGTCTCAAAATACATAACGTCACAAAAATAAATGACGTCACAAAATAAATGATGTCACAATAACAAATGACGTCACAAAATACATAACGTAACAAAAATAAATGACGTCACAAAATACATAACGTCACAAAAATAAATGACGTCAAAAAAATACATAACGTCACAAAAAGAAATGACGTCACAAAACACATAACGTCACAAAAATAAATGACGACACAAAAATTAATTACGTCACAAAATACATAACGTCACAAAAATAAATGACGTCACAAAATACATAACGTCACAAAAATAAATGACGTCACATAATACAAAACGTCACAAAAATAAATGAGGTCACAAAAATTAATTACGTCACAAAATACATAACGTCACAAAAATAAATGACGTCACATATACATAACGTCACAAAAATAAATGACGTCACAAAATACATAACGTCACAAAAATAAATGACGTCACAAAATACATAACGTCACAAAAATAATTGACGTCACAATAATAAATGACGTCACAAAATACATAACGTCACAAAAATAAATGACGTCACAAAATACATAACGTCACAAAAATAAATGACGTCACAAAATACATAACGTCACAAAAATAAATGACGTCACAAAATACATAACGTCACAAAAATAAATGACGTCACAAAATACATAACGTCACAAAAATAAATGACGTCACAAAATACATAACGTCACAAAAATAAATGACGTCACAAAATACATAACGTCACAAAAATAAATGACGTCACAAAAATTAATTACGTCACAAAATACATAACGTCACAAAAAGAAATGACGTCACAAAATATATAACCTCAAAAAAATAAATGACGACACAAAATACATAACGTCAAAAAAATAAATGACGTCACAAAAATAAATGACGTCACAAAATACATAACGTCACAAAAATAATTGACGTATCAAAATACATAACGTAACAAAAATAAATGACGTCACAATATACATAACGTCAAAAAAATAAATGACGTCACAAAATACATAACGTCACAAAACACATAACTTCACAAAAATAAATGACGTCACAAAATACATAACGTCACAAAAAATGACGTCACAAAATACATAACGTTACTAATATAAATGACGTCACAAAATACATAACGTCACAAAAATAAATGACGTCTCAAAATACATAACGTCACAAAAATAAATGACGTCACAAAATACATAACGTCGCAAAATAAATGACGTCACAAAATACATAACGTCACAAAAATAAATGACGGCACAAAATACATAACGTCACAAAAATAAATGACGTCACAAAAATTAATAACGTCACAAAATACATAACGTGAAAAAAATAAATGACGTCACAATAATAAATGACGTCACAAAATACATAACGTCACAAAAATAATTGTTGTATCAAAATACATAACGTAACAAAAATAAATGACGTCACAAAATACATAACGTCACAAAAATAAATGACGTCACAAAATACATAACGTCACAAAACACATAACGTCACAAAAAATGACGTCACAAAATACATAACGTCACAAAAATAAATGACGTCACAAAATACATAACGTCACAAAAATAAATGACGTCTCAAAATACATAACGTCACAAAAATAAATGACGTCACAAAATAAATGATGTCACAATAATAAATGACGTCACAAAATACTTAACGTCACAAAAATAAATGACGTCACAAAATACATAACGTCACAAAAATAAATGACGTCACAATAATAAATGACGTCACAAAATACATAACGTCACAAAAATAAATGACGTCACAAAAATTAATAACGTCACAAAATACATAACGTCACAAAAATAAATGACGTCACAATAATAAATGACATCACAAAATACATAACGTCACAAAAATAAATGACGTCACAAAATACATAACGTCACAAAAATAAATGACGTCACAAAGTACATAACGTCACAAAATAAATGAAGTCACAAAATACATAACGTCACAAAAATAAATGACGTCACAAAATACATAACGTCACAAAAATAAGTGACGTCACAATAATAAATGACGTCACAAAATACTTAACGTCACAAATATAAATGACGTCACAAAATACATAACGTCACAAAAATAAATGACGTCTCAAAATACATAACGTCACAAAAATAAATGACGTCACAAAATACATAACGTCGCAAAATAAAGGACGTCACAAAATACATAACGTCACAAAAATAAATGACGTCACAAAATACATAACGTCACAAAAATAAATGACGTCACAAAAATTAATAACGTCACAAAAATAAATGACGTCACAAAAATTAATAACGTCACAAAATATTTAACGTGAAAAAATAAATGACGTCACAATAATAAATGACGTCACAAAATACATAACGTCACAAAAATAATTGTTGTATCAAAATACATAACGTAACAAAAATAAATGACGTCTCAAAATACATAACGTCACAAAAATAAATGACGTCACAAAATACATAACGTCACAAAACACATAACGTCACAAAAAAAATGACGTCACAAAATACATAACGTCACAAAAATAAATGACGTCACAAAATACATAACGTCACAAAAATAAATGACGTCACAAAATACATAACGTCACAAAAATAAATGACGTCTCAAAATACATAACGTCACAAAAATAAATGACGTCACAAAATAAATGATGTCACAATAATAAATGACGTCACAAAATACTTAAGGTCACAAAAATAAATGACGTCACAAAATACATAACGTCACAAAAATAAATGACGTCAAAAATATACATAACGTCACAAAAATAAATGACGTCACAAAACACATAACGTCACAAAAATAAATGACGACACAAAAATTAATTACGTCACAAAATACATAACGTCACAAAAATAAATGACGTCACAAAATACATAACGTCACAAAAATAAATGACGTCACATAATACATAACGTCACAAAAATAAATGACGTCACAAAATACATAACGTCAAAAAAATAAATGACGTCACAAAATACATAACGTCACAATAATAAATGACGTCACAAAATACATAACGTCACAAAAATAATTGTTGTATCAAAATACATAACGTAACAAAAATAAATGACGTCACAAAATACATAACGTCACAAAAATAAATGACGTCACAAAATACATAACGTCACAAAACACATAACGGCACAAAAAAATGACGGCACAAAATACATAACGTCACAAAAATAAATGACGTCACAAAATACATAACGTCACAAAAATAAATGACGTCACAAAATACATAACGTCACAAAAATAAATGACGTCTCAAAATACATAACGTCACAAAAATAAATGACGTCACAAAATACTTAAGGTCACAAAAATAAATGACGTCACAAAATACATAACGTCACAAAAATAAATGACGTCAAAAATATACATAACGTCACAAAAATAAATGACGTCACAAAACACATAACGTCACAAAAATAAATGACGACAAAAAAATTAATTACGTCACAAAATACATAACGTCACAAAAATAAATGACGTCACAAAATACTTAAGGTCACAAAAATAAATGACGTCACAAAATACATAACGTCACAAAAATAAATGACGTCAAAAATATACATAACGTCACAAAAATAAATGACGTCACAAAACACATAACGTCACAAAAATAAATGACGACACAAAAATTAATTACGTCACAAAATACATAACGTCACAAAAATAAATGACGTCACAAAATACATAACGTCACAAAAATAAATGACGTCACATAATACATAACGTCACAAAAATAAATGAGGTCACAAAAATTAATTACGTCACAAAATACATAACGTCACAAAAATAAATGACGTCACATATACATAACGTCAAAAAAATAAATGACGTCACAAAATACATAACGTCACAAAAATAAATGACGTCACAAAATACATAACGTCACAAAAATAAATGACGTCACAATAATAAAATACGTCACAAAATACATAACGTCACAAAAATAAATGACGTCACAAAATACATAACGTCACAAAAATAATTGACGTCACAAAATACATAACGTCACAAAAATAATTGACGTCACAAAATACATAACGTCACAAAAATAAATGAAGTCACAAAATACATAACGTCACAAAAATAAATGACGTCACAAAATACATGACGTCACAAAATACATAACGTCACAAAAAGAAATGACGTCACAAAATATATAACTTCAAAAAAATAAATGACGTCACAAAATACATAACGTCAAAAAAATAAATGACGTCACAAAAATAAATGACGTCACAAAATACATAACGTCACAAAAATAATTGACGTATCAAAATACATAACGTAACAAAAATAAATGACGTCACAATATACATAACGTCAAAAAAATAAATGACGTCACAAAATACATAACGTCACAAAACTCATAACGTCACAAAAATAAATGACGTCACAAAATACATAACGTCACAAAAAATGACGTCACAAAATACATAACGTTACAAATATAAATGACGTCACAAAATACATAACGTCACAAAAATAAATGACGTCTCAAAATACATAACGTCACAAAAATAAATGACGTCACAAAATACATAACGTCGCAAAATAAATGACGTCACAAAATACATAACGTCACAAAAATAAATGACGGCACAAAATACATAACGTCACAAAAATAAATGACGTCACAAAAATTAATAACGTCACAAAATACATAACGTGAAAAAAATAAATGACGTCACAATAATAAATGACGTCACAAAATACATAACGTCACAAAAATAATTGTTGTATCAAAATACATAACGTAACAAAAATAAATGACGTCACAAAATACATAACGTCACAAAAATAAATGACGTCACAAAATACATAACGTCACAAAACACATAACGTCACAAAAAAAATGACGTCACAAAATACATAACGTCACAAAAATAAATGACGTCACAAAATACATAACGTCACAAAAATAAATGACGTCTCAAAATACATAACGTCACAAAAATAAATGACGTCACAAAATAAATGATGTCACAATAATAAATGACGTCACAAAATACTTAACGTCACAAAAATAAATGACGTCACAAAATACATAACGTCACAAAAATAAATGACGTCACAATAATAAATGACGTCACAAAATACATAACGTCACAAAAATAAATGACGTCACAAAAATTAATAACGTCACAAAATACATAACGTCACAAAAATAAATGACGTCACAATAATAAATGACATCACAAAATACATAACGTCACAAAAATAAATGACGTCACAAAATACATAACGTCACAAAAATAAATGACGTCACAAAGTACATAACGTCACAAAAATAAATGAAGTCACAAAATACATAACGTCACAAAAATAAATGACGTCACAAAATACATAACGTCACAAAAATAAGTGACGTCACAATAATAAATGACGTCACAAAATACTTAACGTCACAAATATAAATGACGTCACAAAATACATAACGTCACAAAAATAAATGACGTCTCAAAATACATAACGTCACAAAAATAAATGACGTCACAAAATACATAACGTCGCAAAATAAAGGACGTCACAAAATACATAACGTCACAAAAATAAATGACGTCACAAAATACATAACGTCACAAAAATAAATGACGTCACAAAAATTAATAACGTCACAAAAATTAATAACGTCACAAAATACATAACGTGAAAAAAATAAATGACGTCACAATAATAAATGACGTCACAAAATACATAACGTCACAAAAATAATTGTTGTATCAAAATACATAACGTAACAAAAATAAATGACGTCACAAAATACATAACGTCACAAAAATAAATGACGTCACAAAATACATAACGTCACAAAACACATAACGTCACAAAAAATGACGTCACAAAATACATAACGTCACAAAAATAAATGACGTCACAAAATACATAACGTCACAAAAATAAATGACGTCACAAAATACATAACGTCACAAAAATAAATGACGTCTCAAAATACATAACGTCACAAAAATAAATGACGTCACAAAATAAATGATGTCACAATAATAAATGACGTCACAAAATACATAACGTCACAAAAATAAATGACGTCACAAAATACATAACGTCACAAAAATAAATGACGTCACAAAAATTAATAACGTCACAAAATATTTAACGTGAAAAAATAAATGACGTCACAATAATAAATGACGTCACAAAATACATAACGTCACAAAAATAATTGTTGTATCAAAATACATAACGTAACAAAAATAAATGACGTCACAAAATACATAACGTCACAAAAATAAATGACGTCACAAAATACATAACGTCACAAAACACATAACGTCACAAAAAAAAATGACGTCACAAAATACATAACGTCACAAAAATAAATGACGTCACAAAATACATAACGTCACAAAAATAAATGACGTCACAAAATACATAACGTCACAAAAATAAATGACGTCTCAAAATACATAACGTCACAAAAATAAATGACGTCACAAAATAAATGATGTCACAATAATAAATGACGTCACAAAATACTTAAGGTCACAAAAATAAATGACGTCACAAAATACATAACGTCACAAAAATAAATGACGTCAAAAATATACATAACGTCACAAAAATAAATGACGTCACAAAACACATAACGTCACAAAAATAAATGACGACACAAAAATTAATTACGTCACAAAATACATAACGTAACAAAAATAAATGACGTCACAAAATACATAACGTCACAAAAATAAATGACGTCACATAATACATAACGTCACAAAAATAAATGAGGTCACAAAAATTAATTACTTCACAAAATACATAACGTCACAAAAATAAATGACGTCACATATACATAACGTCAAAAAAATAAATGACGTCACAAAATACATAACGTCACAAAAATAAATGACGTCACAAAATACATAACGTCACAAAAATAAATGACGTCACAATAATAAAATACGTCACAAAATACATAACGTCACAAAAATAAATGACGTCACAAAATACATAACGGCACAAAAATAAATGACGTCACAAAATACCTAACGTCACAAAAAGAAATGACGTCACAAAAATTAATAACGTCACAAAATATTTAACGTGAAAAAATAAATGACGTCACAATAATAAATGACGTCACAAAATACATAACGTCACAAAAATAATTGTTGTATCAAAATACATAACGTAACAAAAATAAATGACGTCACAAAATACATAACGTCACAAAAATAAATGACGTCACAAAATACATAACGTCACAAAACACATAACGTCACAAAAAAAATGACGGCACAAAATACATAACGTCACAAAAATAAATGACGTCACAAAATACATAACGTCACAAAAATAAATGACGTCACAAAATACATAACGTCACAAAAATAAATGACGTCTCAAAATACATAACGTCACAAAAATAAATGACGTCACAAAATACTTAAGGTCACAAAAATAAATGACGTCACAAAATACATAACGTCACAAAAATAAATGACGTCAAAAATATACATAACGTCACAAAAATAAATGACGTCACAAAATACTTAAGGTCACAAAAATAAATGACGTCACAAAATACATAACGTCACAAAAATAAATGACGTCAAAAATATACATAACGTCACAAAAATAAATGACGTCACAAAACACATAACGTCACAAAAATAAATGACGACACAAAAATTAATTACGTCACAAAATACATAACGTCACAAAAATAAATGACGTCACAAAATACATAACGTCACAAAAATAAATGACGTCACATAATACATAACGTCACAAAAATAAATGAGGTCACAAAAATTAATTACGTCACAAAATACATAACGTCACAAAAATAAATGACGTCACATATACATAACGTCAAAAAAATAAATGACGTCACAAAATACATAACGTCACAAAAATAAATGACGTCACAAAATACATAACGTCACAAAAATAAATGACGTCACAATAATAAAATACGTCACAAAATACATAACGTCACAAAAATAAATGACGTCACAAAATACATAACGTCACAAAAGTAATTGACGTCACAAAATACATAACGTCACAAAAATAATTGACGTCACAAAATACATAACGTCACAAAAATAAATGAAGTCACAAAATACATAACGTCACAAAAATAAATGACGTCACAAAATACATGACGTCACAAAATACATAACGTCACAAAAATAAATGACGTCACAAAATACATAACGTCACAAAAATAATTGACGTATCAAAATACATAACGTAACAAAAATAAATGACGTCTTAAAATACATAACGTCAAAAAAATAAATGACGTCACAAAATACATAACGTCACAAAACGCATAACGTCACAAAAATAAATGACGTCACAAAATACATAACGTCACAAAAAATGACGTCACAAAATATATAACGTCACAAAAATAAATGACGTCACAAAATACATAACGTCACAAAAATAAATGACGTCTCAAAATACATAACGTACAAAAATAAATGACGCCACAAAATACATAACGTCGCAAAATAAATGACGTCACAAAATACATAACGTCACAAAAATAAATGACGTCACAAAATACATAACGTCACAAAAATAAATGACGTCACAAAAATTAATAACGTCACAAAATACATAACGTTACAAAAATAAATGACGTCACAATAATAAATGACGTCACAAAATACATAACGTCACAAAAATAATTGTTGTATCAAAATACATAACGTAACAAAAATAAATGACGTCACAAAATACATAACGTCACAAAAATAAATGACGTCACAAAATACATAACGTCACAAAACACATAACGTCACAAAAAAAATGACGTCACAAAATACATAACGTCACAAAAATAAATGACGTCACAAAATACATAACGTCACAAAAATAAATGACGTCACAAAATACATAACGTCACAAAAATAAATGACGTCTCAAAATACATAACGTCACAAAAATAAATGACGTCACAAAATAAATGATGTCACAATAATAAATGACGTCACAAAATACATAACGTCACAAAAATAAATGACGTCACAAAATACATAACGTCACAAAAATAAATGACGTCAGAAAAATACATAACGTCACAAAAATAAATGACGTCACAAAACACATAACGTCACAAAAATAAATGACGACACAAAAATTAATTACGTCACAAAATACATAACGTCACAAAATAAATGACGTCACAAAATACATAACGTCACAAAAATAAATGACGTCACATAATACATAACGTCACAAAAATAAATGAGGTCACAAAAATTAATTACGTCACAAAATACATAACGTCACAAAAATAAATGACGTCACATATACATAACGTCAAAAAAATAAATGAAGTCACAAAATACATAACGTCACAAAAATAAATGACGTCACAAAATACATAACGTCACAAAAATAAAAGACGTCACAATAATAAATGACGTCACAAAATACTTAACGTCACAAAAATAAATGACGTCACAAAATACATAACGTCACAAAAATAAATGACGTCACAAAATACATAACGTCACAAAACACATAACGTCACAAAAAAAATGACGTCACAAAATACATAACGTCACAAAAATAAATGACGTCACAAAATACATAACGTCACAAAAATAAATGACGTCACAAAAATAAATGACGTCACAAAATACATAACGGCACAAAAATAAATGACGTCACAAAATACCTAACGTCACAAAAAGAAATGACGTCACAAAATACATAACGTCACAAAAATAATTGACGTCACAAAATACATAACGTCACAAAAATAATTGACGTCACAAAATACATAACGTCACAAAAATAAATGAAGTTTCAAAATACATAACGTCACAAAAATAAATGACGTCACAAAATACATAAAGTCACAAAAATAAGTGACGTCACAAAATACATAACGTCACAAAAATAATTGACGTATCAAAATACATAACGTAACAAAAATAAATGACGTCTTAAAATACATAACGTCAAAAAAATAAATGACGTCACAAAATACATAACGTCACAAAACACATAACGTCACAAAAATAAATGACGTCACAAAATACGTAACGTCACAAAAAATGACGTCACAAAATACATAACGTCACAAAAATAAATGACGTCACAAAATACATAACGTCACAAAAATAAATGACGTCTCAAAATACATAACGTACAAAAATAAATGACGCCACAAAATACATAACGTCGCAAAATAAATGACGTCACAAAATACATAACGTCACAAAAATAAATGACGTCACAAAATACATAACGTCACAAAAATAAATGACGTCACAAAAATTAATAACGTCACAAAATACATAACGTCACAAAAATAAATGACGTCACAATAATAAATGACGTCACAAAATACAAAACGTCACAAAAATAATTGTTGTATCAAAATACATAACGTAACAAAAATAAATGACGTCACAAAAATAAATGACGTCACAAAATACATAACGTCAAAAAACACATAACGTCACAAAAAATGACGTCACAAAATACATAACGTCACAAAAATAAATGACGTCACAAAATACATAACGTCACAAAAATAAATGACGTCACAAAATACATAACGTCACAAAAATAAATGACGTCTCAAAATACATAACGTCACAAAAATAAATGACGTCACAAAATAAATGATGTCACAATAATAAATGACGTCACAAAATACATAAAGTCACAAAAATAAATGACGTCACAAAATACATAACGTCACAAAAATAAATGACGTCAGAAAAATACATAACGTCACAAAAATAAATGACGTCACAAAACACATAACGTCACAAAAATAAATGACGACACAAAAATTAATTACGTCACAAAATACATAACGTCACAAAATAAATGACGTCACAAAATACATAACGTCACAAAAATAAATGACGTCACATAATACATAACGTCACAAAAATAAATGAGGTCACAAAAATTAATTACGTCACAAAATACATAACGTCACAAAAATAAATGACGTCACATATACATAACGTCAAAAAAATAAATGAAGTCACAAAATACATAACGTCACAAAAATAAATAACGTCACAAAATACATAACGTCACAAAAATAAAAGACGTCACAATAATAATTGACGTCACAAAATACTTAACGTCACAAAAATAAATGACGTCACAAAAATAAATGACGTCACAAAATACATAACGTCACAAAAATAAATGACGTCACAAAATACATAACGTCACAAAAATAAATGACGTCACAAAATACATAACGTCACAAAAATAAATGACGTCACAATAATACATGACGTCAAAAAATACACAGCGTCACAAAAATAAATGACGTCAAAAAATACATAACGTCACAAAAATAAATGACGTCACAAAATACATAACGTCACAAAAATAAATGTCGTCACAAAATACATAACGTCAGAAAAATAAATGACGTCACAAAATACATTACGTCACAAAAATAAATGACGTCACAAAAATTAATAACGTCACAAAATACATAACTTCACAAAAATAAATGACGTCACAAAATACATAACGTCACAAAAATAAATGACGTCACAAAATACATAACGTCACTAAATACATAACGTCACAAAAATAAATGAAGTCACAAAATACATAACGTCACAAAAATAAATGACGTCACAAAATACATAACGTCAAAAAAATAAATGTCGTCACAAAATACATAATGTCACAAAAATAAATGACGTTACAAAAATTAATTACGTCACAAATTACATAACGTCATAAAAATAAATTACGTCACAAAATATATAACCTCAAAAAAATAAATGACGTCACAAAATACATAATGTCACAAAAATAAATGACGTCAAAAATACATAACGTCACAAAAATAAATGACGTCACAAAATACATAACGTCACAAAAATAAATGACGTCACAATAATACATGACGTCACAAAATACATAACGTCACAAAAATTAATGACGTCACAAAATACATAACGTCACAAAAATAAATGACGTCACAAAATACATAACGTCACAAAAATAAATGACGTCACAAAATACATAACGTCAGAAAAATAAATGACGTCACAAAATACATTACGTCACAAAAATAAATGACGTCACAAAAATTAATAACGTCACAAAATACATAACTTCACAAAAATAAATGACGTCACAAAATACATAACGTCACAAAAATAAATGACGTCACAAAATACATAACGTCACAAAATACATAACGTCACAAAAATAAATGAAATCACAAAATACATAACGTCACAAAAATAAATGACGTCACAAAATACATAACGTCACAAAAATAAAAGACGTCACAATAATAAATGACGTCACAAAATACTTAACGTCACAAAAATAAATGACGTCACAAAATACATAACGTCACAAAAATAAATGACGTCACAAAATACATAACGTCACAAAACACATAACGTCACAAAAAAAATGACGTCACAAAATACATAACGTCACAAAAATAAATGACGTCACAAAATACATAACGTCACAAAAATAAATGACGTCACAAAAATAAATGACGTCACAAAATACATAACGGCACAAAAATAAATGACGTCACAAAATACCTAACGTCACAAAAAGAAATGACGTCACAAAATACATAACGTCACAAAAATAATTTACGTCACAAAATACATAACGTCACAAAAATAATTGACGTCACAAAATACATAACGTCACAAAAATAAATGACGTCACAAAATACATAACGTCACAAAAATAAATGACGTCACAAAATACATAACGTCACAAAACACATAACGTCACAAAAAAAATGACGTCACAAAATACATAACGTCACAAAAATAAATGACGTCACAAAATACATAACGTCACAAAAATAAATGACGTCACAAAAATAAATGACGTCACAAAATACATAAAGTCACAAAAATAAGTGACGTCACAAAATACATAACGTCACAAAAATAATTGACGTATCAAAATACATAACGTAACAAAAATAAATGACGTCTTAAAATACATAACGTCAAAAAAATAAATGACGTCACAAAATACATAACGTCACAAAACACATAACGTCACAAAAATAAATGACGTCACAAAATACGTAACGTCACAAAAAATGACGTCACAAAATACATAACGTCACAAAAATAAATGACGTCACAAAATACATAACGTCACAAAAATAAATGACGTCTCAAAATACATAACGTACAAAAATAAATGACGCCACAAAATACATAACGTCGCAAAATAAATGACGTCACAAAATACATAACGTCACAAAAATAAATGACGTCACAAAATACATAACGTCACAAAAATAAATGACGTCACAAAAATTAATAACGTCACAAAATACATAACGTCACAAAAATAAATGACGTCACAATAATAAATGACGTCACAAAATACAAAACGTCACAAAAATAATTGTTGTATCAAAATACATAACGTAACAAAAATAAATGACGTCACAAAAATAAATGACGTCACAAAATACATAACGTCAAAAAACACATAACGTCACAAAAAATGACGTCACAAAATACATAACGTCACAAAAATAAATGACGTCACAAAATACATAACGTCACAAAAATAAATGACGTCACAAAATACATAACGTCACAAAAATAAATGACGTCTCAAAATACATAACGTCACAAAAATAAATGACGTCACAAAATAAATGATGTCACAATAATAAATGACGTCACAAAATACATAAAGTCACAAAAATAAATGACGTCACAAAATACATAACGTCACAAAAATAAATGACGTCAGAAAAATACATAACGTCACAAAAATAAATGACGTCACAAAACACATAACGTCACAAAAATAAATGACGACACAAAAATTAATTACGTCACAAAATACATAACGTCACAAAATAAATGACGTCACAAAATACATAACGTCACAAAAATAAATGACGTCACATAATACATAACGTCACAAAAATAAATGAGGTCACAAAAATTAATTACGTCACAAAATACATAACGTCACAAAAATAAATGACGTCACATATACATAACGTCAAAAAAATAAATGAAGTCACAAAATACATAACGTCACAAAAATAAATAACGTCACAAAATACATAACGTCACAAAAATAAAAGACGTCACAATAATAATTGACGTCACAAAATACTTAACGTCACAAAAATAAATGACGTCACAAAAATAAATGACGTCACAAAATACATAACGTCACAAAAATAAATGACGTCACAAAATACATAACGTCACAAAAATAAATGACGTCACAAAATACATAACGTCACAAAAATAAATGACGTCACAATAATACATGACGTCAAAAAATACACAGCGTCACAAAAATAAATGACGTCAAAAAATACATAACGTCACAAAAATAAATGACGTCACAAAATACATAACGTCACAAAAATAAATGTCGTCACAAAATACATAACGTCAGAAAAATAAATGACGTCACAAAATACATTACGTCACAAAAATAAATGACGTCACAAAAATTAATAACGTCACAAAATACATAACTTCACAAAAATAAATGACGTCACAAAATACATAACGTCACAAAAATAAATGACGTCACAAAATACATAACGTCACTAAATACATAACGTCACAAAAATAAATGAAGTCACAAAATACATAACGTCACAAAAATAAATGACGTCACAAAATACATAACGTCAAAAAAATAAATGTCGTCACAAAATACATAATGTCACAAAAATAAATGACGTTACAAAAATTAATTACGTCACAAATTACATAACGTCACAAAAATAAATTACGTCACAAAATATATAACCTCAAAAAAATAAATGACGTCACAAAATACATAATGTCACAAAAATAAATGACGTCAAAAATACATAACGTCACAAAAATAAATGACGTCACAAAATACATAACGTCACAAAAATAAATGACGTCACAATAATACATGACGTCACAAAATACATAACGTCACAAAAATTAATGACGTCACAAAATACATAACGTCACAAAAATAAATGACGTCACAAAATACATAACGTCACAAAAATAAATGACGTCACAAAATACATAACGTCAGAAAAATAAATGACGTCACAAAATACATTACGTCACAAAAATAAATGACGTCACAAAAATTAATAACGTCACAAAATACATAACTTCACAAAAATAAATGACGTCACAAAATACATAACGTCACAAAAATAAATGACGTCACAAAATACATAACGTCACAAAATACATAACGTCACAAAAATAAATGAAATCACAAAATACATAACGTCACAAAAATAAATGACGTCACAAAATACATTACGTCACAAAAATAAATGACGTCACAAAATACATAATGTCACAAAAATAAATGACGTCACAAAAATTAATTACGTCACAAAATACATAACGTCACAAAAATAAATGACGTCACAAAATATATAACCTCAAAAAAATAAATGACGTCACAAAATAAATAACGTCACAAAAATAAATGACGTCACAAAATACATAACGTCACAAAAATAAATGACGTCACAAAATACATAACGTCAAAAAAATAAATGACGTCACAAAATACATAACCTCAAAAAAATAAATGACGTCACAAAATAAATAACGTCACAAAAATAAATGACGTCACAAAATACATAACGTCACAAAAATTAATGACGTCAAAATAATAAATGACGTCACAAAATACTTAACGTCACAAAAATAAATGACGTCACAAAATACATAACGTCACAAAAATAAATGACGTCACAAAATACATAACGTCACTAAAATAAATGACGTCAAAAATACATAACGTCACAAAAATAAATGACGTCACAAAATACAAAACGTCACAAAAATAATTGTTGTATCAAAATACATAACGTAACAAAAATAAATGACGTCACAAAAATAAATGACGTCACAAAATACATAACGTCAAAAAACACATAACGTCACAAAAAATGACGTCACAAAATACATAACGTCACAAAAATAAATGACGTCACAAAATACATAACGTCACAAAAATAAATGACGTCACAAAATACATAACCTCACAAAAATAAATGACGTCTCAAAATACATAACGTCACAAAAATAAATGACGTCACAAAATAAATGATGTCACAATAATAAATGACGTCACAAAATACATAACGTCACAAAAATAAATGACGTCACAAAATACATAACGTCACAAAAATAAATGACGTCAGAAAAATACATAACGTCACAAAAATAAATGACGTCACAAAACACATAACGTCACAAAAATAAATGACGACACAAAAATTAATTACGTCACAAAATACATAACGTCACAAAATAAATGACGTCACAAAATACATAACGTCACAAAAATAAATGACGTCACATAATACATAACGTCACAAAAATAAATGAGGTCACAAAAATTAATTACGTCACAAAATACATAACGTCACAAAAATAAATGACGTCACATATACATAACGTCAAAAAAATAAATGAAGTCACAAAATACATAACGTCACAAAAATAAATGACGTCACAAAATACATAACGTCACAAAAATAAAAGACGTCACAATAATAAATGACGTCACAAAATACTTAACGTCCCAAAAATAAATGACGTCACAAAATACATAACGTCACAAAAATAAATGACGTCACAAAATACATAACGTCACAAAAATAAATGACGTCACAAAATACATAACGTCACAAAAATAAATGACGTCACAAAATACATAACGTCACAAAAATAAATGACGTCACAATAATACATGACGTCACAAAATACATAGCGTCACAAAAATAAATGACGTCAAAAAATACATAACGTCACAAAAATAAATGACGTCACAAAATACATAACGTCACAAAAATAAATGTCGTCACAAAATACATAACGTCAGAAAAATAAATGACGTCACAAAATACATTACGTCACAAAAATAAATGACGTCACAAAAATTAATAACGTCACAAAATACATAACTTCACAAAAATAAATGACGTCACAAAATACATAACGTCACAAAAATAAATGACGTCACAAAATACATAACGTCACTAAATACATAACGTCACAAAAATAAATGAAGTCACAAAATACATAACGTCACAAAAATAAATGACGTCACAAAATACATAACGTCACTAAATACATAACGTCACAAAAATAAATGAAGTCACAAAATACATAACGTCACAAAAATAAATGACGTCACAAAATACATAACGTCAAAAAAATAAATGTCGTCACAAAATACATAACCTCAAAAAAATAAATGACGTCACAAAATAAATAACGTCACAAAAATAAATGACGTCACAAAATACATAACGTCACAAAATTAAATGACGTCACAAAATACATAACGTCACAAAAATAAATAACGTCACAAAATACATAACGTCACAAAAATAAATGAAGTCACGAAATACATAACGTCACAAAAATAAATGACGTCACAAAATACATAACGTCACAAAAATAAATGACGTCAAAATAATAAATGACGTCACAAAATACTTTACGTCACAAAAATAAATGACGTCACAAAATACATAACGTCACAAAAATAAATGACGTCACAAAATACATAATGTCACAAAAATAAATGACGTCAAAAATACATAACGTCACAAAAATAAATGACGTCACAAAATACATAACGTCACAAAAATAAATGACGTCACAATAATACATGACGTCACAAAATACATAACGTCACAAAAATTAATGACGTCACAAAATACATAACGTCACAAAAATAAATGACGTCACAAAATACATAACGTCACAAAAATAAATGACGTCACAAAATACATAACGTCAGAAAAATAAATGACGTCACAAAATACATTACGTCACAAAAATAAATGACGTCACAAAAATTAATAACGTCACAAAATACATAACTTCACAAAAATAAATGACGTCACAAAATACATAACGTCACAAAAATAAATGACGTCACAAAATACATAACGTCACAAAATACATAACGTCACAAAAATAAATGAAATCACAAAATACAACGTCACAAAAATAAATGACTTCACAAAATACATTACGCCACAAAAATAAATGACGTCACAAAATACATAATGTCACAAAAATAAATGACGTCACAAAAATTAATTACGTCACAAAATACATAACGTCACAAAAATAAATGACGTCACAAAATATATAACCTCAAAAAAATAAATGACGTCACAAAATAAATAACGTCACAAAAATAAATGACGTCACAAAATACATAACGTCAAAAAAATAAATGACGTCACAAAATACATAACGTCAAAAAAATAAATGACGTCACAAAATACATAACCTCAAAAAAATAAATGACGTCACAAAATAAATAACGTCACAAAAATAAATGACGTCACAAAATACATAACGTCACAAAAATTAATGACGTCAAAATAATAAATGACGTCACAAAATACTTAACGTCACAAAAATAAATGACGTCACAAAATACATAACGTCACAAAAATAAATGACGTCACAAAATACATAACGTCACAAAAATAAATGACGTCAAAAATACATAACGTCACAAAAATAAATGACGTCACAAAATACATAACGTCACAAAAATAAATGACGTCACAATAATACATAACGTCACAAAAAAAATGACGTCACAAAATACATAACGTCACAAAAATAAATGACGTCACAAAATACATAACGTCACAAAAATAATTGACGTCACAAAAATAAATGACGTCACAAAATACATAACGTCACAAAAATAAATGACGTCACAAAATACATAACGTCACAAAAATAAATGACGTCACAAAATACATAACGTCACAATAATAAATGACGTCACAAAATTAATAACGTCACAAAATACATAACGTCACAAAAATAAATGACGTCACAAAATACATAACGTCACAAAATACATAACGTCACAAAAATAAATGACGTCACAAAATACATAACGTCACAAAGATAAATGACGTCACAAAATACATAACGTCACAAATATAAATGACGTCACAAAAATTAATAACGTCACAAAATACATAACGTCACAAAAATAAATGACGTCAAAATAATAAATGACGTCACAAAATACATAACGTCACAAAAATAATTGACGTATCAAAATACATAACGTAACAAAAATAAATGACGTCACAATATACATAACGTCAAAAAAATAAATGACGTCACAAAATACATAACGTCACAAAACACATAACGTCACAAAAATAAATGACGTCACAAAATACATAACGTCACAAAAAATGACGTCACAAAATACATAACGTCACAAATATAAATGACGTCACAAAATACATAATGTCACAAAAATAAATGACGTCTCAAAATACATAACGTCACAAAAATAAATGACGTCACAAAATACATAACGTCGCAAAATAAATGACGTCACAAAATATATAACGTCAGAAAAATAAATGACGTCACAAAATACATAACGTCACAAAAATAAATGACGTCACAAAAATTAATAACGTCACAAAATACATAACGTGAAAAAAATAAATGACGTCACAATAATAAATGACGTCACAAAATACATAACGTCACAAAAATAATTGTTGTATCAAAATACATAACGTAACAAAAATAAATGACGTCACAAAATACATAACGTCACAAAAATAAATGACGTCACAAAATACATAACGTCACAAAAATAAATGACGTCACAAAGTACATAACGTCACAAAAATAAATGAAGTCACAAAATACATAACGTCACAAAAATAAATGACGTCACAAAATACATAACGTCACAAAAATAAATGACGTCACAAAATACATAACGTCACAAAAATAAGTGACGTCACAATAATAAATGACGTCACAAAATACTTAACGTCACAAATATAAATGACGTCACAAAATACATAACGTCACAAAAATAAATGACGTCTCAAAATACATAACGTCACAAAAATAAATGACGTCACAAAATACATAACGTCGCAAAATAAATGACGTCACAAAATACATAACGTCACAAAAATAAATGACGTCACAAAATACATAACGTCACAAAAATAAATGACGTCACAAAATAAATAACGTCACAAAATACATAACGTGAAAAAAATAAATGACGTCACAATAATAAATGACGTCACAAAATACATAACGTCACAAAAATTATTGTTGTATCAAAATACATAACGTAACAAAAATAAATGACGTCACAAAATACATAACGTCACAAAAATAAATGACGACACAAAAATTAATTACGTCACAAAATACATAACGTCACAAAAATAAATGACGTCACAAAATACATAACGTCACAAAAATAAATGACGTCACTTAATACATAACGTCACAAAAATAAATGAGATCACAAAAATTAATTACGTCACAAAATACATAACGTCACAAAAATAAATGACGTCACATATACATAACGTCAAAAAAATAAATGACGTCACAAAATACATAACGTCACAAAAATAAATGACGTCACAAAATACAAAACGTCACAAAAATAAATTACGTCACAATAATAAATAACGTCACAAAATACATAACGTCACAAAAATAAATGACGTCACAAAATACATAACGTCACAAAAATAAATGACGTCACAAAATACATAACGTTACAAAAATAAATGACGTCACAAAATACATAACGTCACAAAAATAAATGACGTCACAAAATACATAACGTCACAAAAATAAATGAAGTCACAAAATACATAACGTCACAAAAATAAATGACGTCACAAAATACATGACGTCACAAAATACATAACGTCACAAAAATAAATGACGTCACAAAATACATAACGTCACAAAAATAATTGACGTATCAAAATACATAACGTAACAAAAATAAATGACGTCTTCAAATACATAACGTCAAAAAAATAAATGACGTCACAAAATACATAACGTCACAAAACACATAACGTCACAAAAAATGACGTCACAAAATACATAACGTCACAAAAAATGACGTCACAAAATACATAACGTCACAAAAATAAATGACGTCTCAAAATACATAACGTACAAAAATAAATGACGCCACAAAATACATAACGTCGCAAAATAAATGACGTAACAAAATACATAACGTCACAAAAATAAATGACGTCACAAAAATAAATGACGTCACAAAAATTAATAACGTCACAAAATACATAACGTCACAAAAATAAATGACGTCACAATAATAAATGACGTCATAAAATACATAACGTCACAAAAATAATTGTTGTATCAAAATATATAACGTAACAAAAATAAATGACGTCACAAAATACATAACGTCACAAAAATAAATGACGTCACAAAATACATAACGTCACAAAACACATAACGTCACAAAAAAATGACGTCACAAAATACATAACGTCACAAAAATAAATGACGTCACAAAATACATAACGTCAAAAAAATAAATGACGTCACAAAATACATAACGTCACAAAAATAAATGACGTCACAATAATAAATGACGTCATAAAATACATAACGTCACAAAAATAATTGTTGTATCAAAATATATAACGTAACAAAAATAAATGACGTCACAAAATACATAACGTCACAAAAATAAATGACGTCACAAAATACATAACGTCACAAAACACATAACGTCACAAAAAAATGACGTCACAAAATACATAACGTCACAAAAATAAATGACGTCACAAAATACATAACGTCAAAAAAATAAATGACGTCACAAAATACATAACGTCACAAAAATAAATGACGTCTCAAAATACATAACGTCACAAAAATAAATGACGTCACAAAATAAATGATGTCACAATAATAAATGACGTCACAAAATACATAACGTCACAAAAATAAATGACGTCACAAAATACATAACGTCACAAAAATAAATGACGTCACAAAACACATAACGTCACAAAAATAAATGACGACACAAAAATTAATTACGTCACAAAATACATAACGTCATAAAAATAAATGACGTCACAAAATACATAACGTCACAAAAATAAATGACGTCACATAATACATAACGTCACAAAAATAAATGAGGTCACAAAAATTAATTACGTCACAAAATACATAACGTCACAAAAATAAATGACGTCACATATACATAACGTCAAAAAAATAAATGAAGTCACAAAATACATAACGCCACAAAAATAAATGACGTCACAAAATACATAACGTCACAAAAATAAAAGACGTCACAATAATAAATGACGTCACAAAATACTTAACGTCACAAAAATAAATGACGTCACAAAATACATAACGTCACAAAAATAAATGACGTCACAAAATACATAACGTCACAAAAATAAATGACGTCACAAAATACATAACGTCACAAAAATAAATGACGTCACAAAATACATAACGTCACAAAAATAAATGACGTCACAATAATACATGACGTCATAAAATACATAGCGTCACAAAAATAAATGACGTCAAAAAATACATAACGTCACAAAAATAAATGACGTCACAAAATACATAACGTCACAAAAATAAATGACGTCACAAAATACATAACGTCAGAAAAATAAATGACGTCACAAAATACATTACGTCAAAAAATAAATGACGTCACAAAAATTAATAACGTCACAAAATACATAACTTCACAAAAATAAATGACGTCACAAAATACATAACGTCACAAAAATAAATGACGTCACAAAATACATAACGTCACAAAATACATAACGTCACAAAAATAAATGAAGTCACAAAATACATAACGTCACAAAAATAAATGACGTCACAAAATACATAACGTCAAAAAAATAAATGACGTCACAAAATACATAATGTCACAAAAATAAATGACGTCACAAAAATTAATTACGTCACAAAATACATAACGTCACAAAAATAAATGACGTCACAAAATATATAACCTCAAAAAAATAAATGACGTCACAAAATAAATAACGCCACAAAAATAAATGACGTCACAAAATACATAACGTCACAAAAATAAATGACGTCACAAAATACATAACGTCACAAAAATAAATGACGTCACAAAATACATAACGTCACAAAAATAAATGAAGTCACAAAATACATAACGTCACAAAAATAAATGACGTCACAAAATACATAACGTCACAAAAATAAATGACGTCAAAATAATAAATGACGTCACAAAATACTTTACGTCACAAAAATAAATGACGTCAGAAAATACATAACGTCACAAAAATAAATGATGTCACAAAATACATAATGTCACAAAAATAAATGACGTCAAAAATACATATCGTCACAAAAATAAATGACGTCACAAAATACATAACGTCACAAAAATAAATGACGTCACAATAATACATGACGTCACAAAATACATAACGTCACAAAAATTAATGACGTCACAAAATACATAACTTCACAAAATACATAACGTCACAAAAATAAATGAAGTCACAAAATACATAACGTCACAAAAATAAATGACGTCACAAAATACATAACGTCACAAAAATAAATGACGTCACAAAATACATAACGTCACAAAAATAAATGACGTCACAAAATACATAACGTCACAAAAATAAATGACGTCACAAAATACATAACGTCACAAAAATAAATGACGTCACAAAATACATAACCTCAAAAAAATAAATGACGTCACAAAATAAATAACGTCACAAAAATAAATGACGTCACAAAATACATAATGTCACAAAAATAAATGACGTCACAAAAATTAATTACGTCACAAAATACATAACGTCACAAAAATAAATGACGTCACAAAATATATAACCTCAAAAAAATAAATGACGTCACAAAATAAATAACGTCACAAAAATAAATGACGTCACAAAATACATAACGTCACAAAAATAAATGACGTCACAAAATACATAACGTCACAAAAATAAATGACGTCACAAAATACATAACCTCAAAAAAATAAATGACGTCACAAAATAAATAACGTCACAAAAATAAATGACGTCACAAAATACATAACGTCACAAAAATAAATGACGTCACAATAATACATGACGTCACAAAATACATAACGTCACAAAAATTAATGACGTCACAAAATACATAACGTACCAAAAATAAATGACGTCACAAAATACATAACGTCACAAAAATAAATGACGTCACAAAATACATAACGTCAGAAAAATAAATGACGTCACAAAATACATAACGTCACAAAAATAAATGACGTCACAAAATACATAACGTCACAAAAATAAATGACGTAACAAAATACATAACGTCACAAAAATAAATGACGTCAAAAATACATAACGTCACAAAAATAAATGACGTCACAAAATACATAACGTCACAAAAATTAATGACGTCACAAAATACATAACATCACAAAATACATAACGTCACAAAAATAAATGAAGTCACAAAATACATAACGTCACAAAAATAAATGACGTCACAAAATACATAACGTCACAAAAATAAATGACGTCACAAAATACATAACGTCACAAAAATTAATGACGTCAAAATAATAAATGACGTCACAAAATACTTAACGTCACAAAAATAAATGACGTCACAAAATACATAACGTCACAAAAATAAATGACGTCACAAAATACATAACGTCACAAAAATAAATGACGTCAAAAATACATAACGTCACAAAAATAAATGACGTCACAAAATACATAACGTCACAAAAATAAATGACGTCACAATAATACATGACGTCACAAAATACATAACGTCACAAAAATTAATGACGTCACAAAATACATAACGTCACAAAAATAAATGACGTCACAAAATACATAACGTCACAAAAATAAATGACGTCACAAAATACATAACGTCAGAAAAATAAATGACGTCACAAAATACATAACGTCACAAAAATAAATGACGTCACAAAAATTAATAACGTCACAAAATACATAACTTCACAAAAATAAATGACGTCACAAAATACATACCGTCACTAATATAAATGACGTCACAAAATACATAACGTCACAAAATACAAAACGTCACAAAAATAAATGACGACACAAAATACATAACGTCACAAAAATAAATGACGTCACAAAATACATAACGTCACAAAAATAAATGACGTCACAAAATACATAATGTCACAAAAATAAATGACGTCACAAAATACATAACGTCCAAAAAATTAATGACGTCAAAATAATAAATGACGTCACAAAATACTTAACGTCACAAAAATAAATGACGTCACAAAATACATAACGTCACAAAAATAAATGACGTCACAAAAATTAATAACGTCACAAAATACATAACTTCACAAAAATAAATGACGTCACAAAATACATACCGTCACAAATATAAATGAAGTCACAAAATACATAACGTCACAAAAATAAATGACGTCACAAAATACATAACGTCAAAAAAATAAATGACGTCACAAAATACATAATGTCACAAAAATAAATGACGTCACAAAAATTAATTACGTCACAAAATACATAACGTCACAAAAATAAATGACGTCACAAAATATATAACCTCAAAAAAATAAATGACGTCACAAAATAAATAACGCCACAAAAATAAATGACGTCACAAAATACATAACGTCACAAAAATAAATGACGTCACAAAATACATAACGTTACAAAAATAAATGACGTCACAAAATACATAACGTCACAAAAATAAATGAAGTCACAAAATACATAACGTCACAAAAATAAATGACGTCACAAAATACATAACGTCACAAAAATAAATGACGTCAAAATAATAAATGACGTCACAAAATACTTTACGTCACAAAAATAAATGACGTCAGAAAATACATAACGTCACAAAAATAAATGACGTCACAAAATACATAACTTCACAAAAATAAATGACGTCACAAAATACATAACGTCACAAAAATAAATGACGTCACAAAATACATAACCTCAAAAAAATAAATGACGTCACAAAATAAATAACGTCACAAAAATAAATGACGTCACAAAATACATAATGTCACAAAAATAAATGACGTCACAAAAATTAATTACGTCACAAAATACATAACGTCACAAAAATAAATGACGTCACAAAATATATAACCTCAAAAAAATAAATGACGTCACAAAATAAATAACGTCACAAAAATAAATGACGTCACAAAATACATAACGTCACAAAAATAAATGACGTCACAAAATACATAACGCCACAAAAATAAATGACGTCACAAAATACATAACCTCAAAAAAATAAATGACGTCACAAAATAAATAACGTCACAAAAATAAATGACGTCACAAAATACATAACGTCACAAAAATAAATGACGTCACAATAATACATGACGTCACAAAATACATAACGTCACAAAAATTAATGACGTCACAAAATACATAACGTCACAAAAATAAATGACGTCACAAAATACATAACGTCACAAAAATAAATGACGTCACAAAATACATAACGTCAGAAAAATAAATGACGTCACAAAATACATAACGTCACAAAAATAAATGACGTCACAAAATACATAACGTCACAAAAATAAATGACGTAACAAAATACATAACGTCACAAAAATAAATGACGTCAAAAATACATAACGTCACAAAAATAAATGACGTCACAAAATACATAACGTCACAAAAATAAATGACGTCACAAAATACATAACATCACAAAATACATAACGTCACAAAAATAAATGAAGTCACAAAATACATAACGTCACAAAAATAAATGACGTCACAAAATACATAACGTCACAAAAATAAATGACGTCACAAAATACATAACGTCACAAAAATTAATGACGTCAAAATAATAAATGACGTCACAAAATACTTAACGTCACAAAAATAAATGACGTCACAAAATACATAACGTCACAAAAATAAATGACGTCACAAAATACATAACGTCACAAAAATAAATGACGTCAAAAATACATAACGTCACAAAAATAAATGACGTCACAAAATACATAACGTCACAAAAATAAATGACGTCACAATAATACATGACGTCACAAAATACATAACGTCACAAAAATTAATGACGTCACAAAATACATAACGTCACAAAAATAAATGACGTCACAAAATACATAACGTCACAAAAATAAATGACGTCACAAAATACATAACGTCAGAAAAATAAATGACGTCACAAAATACATAACGTCACAAAAATAAATGACGTCACAAAAATTAATAACGTCACAAAATACATAACTTCACAAAAATAAATGACGTCACAAAATACATACCGTCACAAATATAAATGACGTCACAAAATACATAACGTCACAAAATACAAAACGTCACAAAAATAAATGACGACACAAAATACATAACGTCACAAAAATAAATGACGTCACAAAATACATAACGTCACAAAAATAAATGACGTCACAAAATACATAATGTCACAAAAATAAATGACGTCACAAAATACATAACGTCCCAAAAATTAATGACGTCAAAATAATAAATGACGTCACAAAATACTTAACGTCACAAAAATAAATGACGTCACAAAATACATAACGTCACAAAAATAAATGACGTCACAAAATACATAACGTCACAAAAATAAATGACGTCAAAAATACATAACGTCACAAAAATAAATGACGTCACAAAATACATAACGTCACAAAAATAAATGACGTCACAAAATACATAACGTCACAAAAATTAATGACGTCACAAAATACATAACGTCACAAAAATAAATGACGTCACAAAATACATAACGTCACAAAAATAAATGACGTCACAAAATACATAACGTCACAAAAATAAATGACGTCACAAAATACATAACGTAACAAAAATAAATGACGTCACAAAAATTAATAACGTCACAAAATACATAACTTCACAAAAATAAATGACGTCACAAAATACATACCGTCACAAATAAAAATGACGTCACAAAATACATAACGTCACAAAATACAAAACGTCACAAAAATAAATGACGACACAAAATACATAACGTCACAAAAATAAATGACGTCACAAAATACATAACGTCACAAAAATAAATGACGTCACAAAATACATAACGTCACAAAAATAAATGACGTCACAAAATACATAATGTCACAAAAATAAATGACGTCACAAAAATTAATTACGTCACAAAATACATAACGTCACAAAAATAAATGACGTCACAAAATATATAACCTCAAAAAAATAAATGACGTTACAAAATACATAACGTCACAAAAATAAATGACGTCACTTAATACATAACGTCACAAAAATAAATGACGTCACAATAATAAATGACGTCACAAAATACATAACGTCATAAAAATAAATGACGTCACAAAATACATAACGTCACAAAAATAAATGACGTCACAAAATACATAACGTCACAAAAATAAATGACGTCACAAAATACATAACGTCACAAAAATAAATGACGTCACAATAATACATGACGTCACAAAATACATAGCGTCACAAAAATAAATGACGTCAAAAAATACATAACGTCACAAAAATAAATGACGTCACAAAATACATAACGTCACAAAAATAAATGACGTCACAAAATACATAACGTCACAAAATACATAACGTCACAAAAATAAATGAAGTCACAAAATACATAACGTAACAAAAATAAATGACGTCACAAAATACATAACGTCAAAAAAATAAATGACGTCACAAAATACATAATGTCACAAAAATAAATGACGTCACAAAAATTAATTACGTCACAAAATACATAACGTCACAAAAATAAATGACGTCACAAAATATATAACCTCAAAAAAATAAATGACGTCACAAAATAAATAACGTCACAAAAATAAATGACGTCACAAAATACATAACGTCACAAAAATAAATGACGTCACAAAATACGTAACGTCACAAAAATAAATGACGTCACAAAATACATAACGTCACAAAAATAAATGAAGTCACAAAATACATAACGTCACAAAAATAAATGACGTCACAATAATACATGACGTCACAAAATACATAGCGTCACAAAAATAAATGACGTCAAAAAATACATAACGTCACAAAAATAAATGACGTCAAAATAATAAATGACGTCACAAAATACTTTACGTCACAAAAATAAATGACGTCACAAAATACATAACGTCACAAAAATAAATGACGTCACAAAATACATAATGTCACAAAAATAAATGACGTCAAAAATACATAACGTCACAAAAATAAATGACGTCACAAAATACATAACGTCACAAAAATAAATGACGTCACAATAATACATGACGTCACAAAATACATAACGTCACAAAAATTAATGACGTCACAAAATACATAACGTCACAAAAATAAATGACGTCACAAAATACATAACGTCACAAAAATAAATGACGTCACAAAATACATAACGTCAGAAAAATAAATGACGTCACAAAATACATTACGTCACAAAAATAAATGACGTCACAAAAATTAATAACGTCACAAAATACATAACTTCACAAAAATAAATGACGTCACAAAATACATAACGTCACAAAAATAAATGACGTCACAAAATACATAACGTCACAAAATACATAACGTCACAAAAATAAATGAAGTCACAAAATACATAACGTAACAAAAATAAATGACGTCACAAAATACATAACGTCAAAAAAATAAATGACGTCACAAAATACATAATGTCACAAAAATAAATGACGTCACAAAAATTAATTACGTCACAAAATACATAACGTCACAAAAATAAATGACGTCACAAAATATATAACCTCAAAAAAATAAATGACGTCACAAAATAAATAACGTCACAAAAATAAATGACGTCACAAAATACATAACGTCACAAAAATAAATGACGTCACAAAATACATAACGTCACAAAAATAAATGACGTCACAAAATACATAACGTCACAAAAATAAATGAAGTCACAAAATTCATAACGTCACAAAAATAAATGACGTCACAAAATACATAACGTCACAAAAATAAATGACGTCACAAAAATTAATGACGTCACAAAATACATAACGTCACAAAAATAAATGACGTCACAAAATACATAACGTCACAAAAATAAATGACTTTACAAAATACATAACGTCACAAAAATAAATGACGTCACAATAATACATGACGTCACAAAATACATAACGTCACAAAAATTAATGACGTCACAAAATACATAACGTCACAAAAATAAATGACGTCACAAAATACATAACGTCACAAAAATAAATGACGTCACAAAATACATAACGTCACAAAAATAAATGACGTCACAATAATACATGACGTCACAAAATATATAACGTCACAAAAATTAATGACGTCACAAAATACATAACGTCACAAAAATAAATGACGTCACAAAAACATAACGTCACAAAAATAAATGACGTCACAAAATACATAACGTCAGAAAAATAAATGACGTCACAAAATACATTACGTCACAAAAATAAATGACGTCACAAAAATTAATAACGTCTCAAAATACATAACTTCACAAAAATAAATGACGTCACAAAATACATAACGTCACAAAAATAAATGACGTCACAAAATACATAACATCACAAAATACATAACGTCACAAAAATAAATGAAGTCACAAAATACATAACGTCACAAAAATAAATGACGTCACAAAATACATTACGTCACAAAAATAAATGACGTCACAAAATACATAATGTCACAAAAATAAATGACGTCACAAAAATTAATGACGTCACAAAATACATAACGTCACAAAAATAAATGACGTCACAAAATATATAACCTCAAAAAAATAAATGACGTCACAAAATAAATAACGTCACAATAATAAATGACGTCACAAAATACATAACGTCACAAAAATAAATGACGTCACAAAATACATAACGTCACAAAAATAAATGACGTCACAAAATACATAACCTCAAAAAAATAAATGACGTCACAAAATAAATAACGTCACAAAAATAAATGACGTCACAAAATACATAACGTCACAAAAATAAATGACGTCACAAAATACATAACGTCACAAAAATAAATGACGTCACAAAATACATAACGTCACAAAAATAAATGAAGTCACAAAATACATAACGTCACAAAAATAAATGACGTCACAAAATACATAACGTCACAAAAATTAATGACGTCAAAATAATAAATGACGTCACAAAAAACTTAACGTCACAAAAATAAATGACGACACAAAAATTAATTACGTCACAAAATACATAACGTCACAAAAATAAATGACGTCACAAAATACATAATGTCACAAAAATAAATGACGTCACAAAAATTAATGACGTCACAAAATACATAACGTCACAAAAATAAATGACGTCACAAAATATATAACCTCAAAAAAATAAATGACGTCACAAAATAAATAACGTCACAAAAATAAATGACGTCACAAAATACATAACGTCACAAAAATAAATGACGTCACAAAATACATAACGTCACAAAAATAAATGACGTCACAAAATACATAACCTCAAAAAAATAAATGACGTCACAAAATAAATAACGTCACAAAAATAAATGACGTCACAAAATACATAACGTCACAAAAATAAATGACGTCACAAAATACATAACGTCACAAAAATAAATGACGTCACAAAATACATAACGTCACAAAAATAAATGAAGTCACAAAATACATAACGTCACAAAAATAAATGACGTCACAAAATACATAACGTCACAAAAATTAATGACGTCAAAATAATAAATGACGTCACAAAAAACTTAACGTCACAAAAATAAATGACGACACAAAAATTAATTACGTCACAAAATACATAACGTCACAAAAATAAATGACGTCACAAAATACATAACGTCACAAAAATAAATGACGTCACATAATACATAACGTCACAAAAATAAATGAGGTCACAAAAATTAATTACGTCACAAAATACATAACGTCACAAAAATAAATGACGTCACATATACATAACGTCAAAAAAATAAATGAAGTCACAAAATACATAACGTCACAAAAATAAATGACGTCACAAAATACATAACGTCACAAAAATAAAAGACGTTACAATAATAAATGACGTCACAAAATACTTAACGTCACAAAAATAAATGACGTCACAAAATACATAACGTCACAAAAATAAATGACGTCACAAAATACATAACGTCACAAAAATAAATGACGTCACAAAATACATAACGTCACAAAAATAAATGACGTCACAAAATACATAACGTCACAAAAATTAATGACGTCACCATAATACATGACGTCACAAAATACATAGCGTCACAAAAATAAATGACGTCAAAAAATACATAACGTCACAAAAATAAATGACGTCACAAAATACATAACGTCACAAAAATAAATGACGTCACAAAATACATAACGTCAGAAAAATAAATGACGTCACAAAATACATTACGTCACAAAAATAAATGACGTCACAAAAATTAATAATGTCACAAAATACATAACTTCACAAAAATAAATGACGTCACAAAATACATAACGTCACCAAAATAAATGACGTCACAAAATACATAACGTCACAAAATACATAACGTCACAAAAATAAATGAAGTCACAAAATACATAACGTCACAAAAATAAATGACGTCACAAAATACATAACGTCAAAAAAATAAATGACGTCACAAAATACATAATGTCACAAAAATAAATGACGTCACAACAATTAATTACGTCACAAAATACATAACGTCACAAAAATAAATGACGTCACAAAATATATAACCTCAAAAAAATAAATGACGTCACAAAATAAATAACGTCACAAAAATAAATGACGTCACAAAATACATAACGTCACAAAAATAAATGACGTCACAAAATACATAACGTCACAAAAATAAATGACGTCACAAAATACATAACGTCACAAAAATAAATGAAGTCACAAAATACATAACGTCACAAAAATAAATGACGTCACAAAATACATAACGTCACAAAAATAAATGACGTCACAAAATACATAACGTTACAAAAATAAATGACGTCACAAAATACATAATGTCACAAAAATAAATGACGTCAAAAATACATAACGTCACAAAAATAAATGACGTCACAAAATACATAACGTCACAAAAATAAATGACGTCACAATAATACATGACGTCACAAAATACATAACGTCACAAAAATTAATGACGTCACAAAATACATAACGTCACAAAAATAAATGACGTCACAAAATACATAACGTCACAAAAATAAATGACGTCACAAAATACATAACGTCAGAAAAATAATTGACGTCACAAAATACATTACGTCACAAAAATAAATGACGTCACAAAAAATAATAACGTCACAAAACACATAACTTCACAAAAATTAATTATGTCACAAAATACATAACGTCACAAAAATAAATGACGTCACAAAATATATAACCTCAAAAAAATAAATGACGTCACAAAATAAATAACGTCACAAAAATAAATGACGTCACAAAATACATAACGTCACAAAAATAAATGACGTCACAAAATACATAACGTCACAAAAATAAATGACGTCACAAAATACATAACCTCAAAAAAATAAATGACGTCACAAAATAAATAACGTCACAAAAATAAATGACGTCACAAAATACATAACGTCACAAAAATAAATGACGTCATAAAATACATAACGTCACAAAAATAAATGACGTCACAAAATACATAACGTCACAAAAATAAATGAAGTCACAAAATACATAACGTCACAAAAATAAATGACGTCACAAAATACATAACGTCACAAAAATAAATGACGTCAAAAATACATAACGTCACAAAAATAAATGACGTCACAAAATACATAACGTCACAAAAATAAATGACGTCACAATAATACATGACGTCACAAAATACATAACGTCACAAAAATTAATGACGTCACAAAATACATAACGTCACAAAAATAAATGACGTCACAAAATACATAACGTCACAAAAATAAATGACGTCACAAAATACATAACGTCAGAAAAATAAATGACGTCACAAAATACATAACGTCACAAAAATAAATGACGTCACAAAAATTAATAACGTCACAAAATACATAACTTCACAAAAATAAATGACGTCATAAAATACATACCGTCACATATATAAATGACGTCACAAAATACATAACGTCACAAAATACATAACGTCACAAAAATAAATGACGACACAAAATACATAACGTCACAAAAATAAATGACGTCACAAAATACATAACGTCACAAAAATAAATGACGTCACAAAATACATAATGTCACAAAAATAAATGACGTCACAAAAATTAATTACGTCACAAAATACATAACGTCACAAAATACATAGCGTCACAAAAATAAATGAAGTCACAAAATACATAACGTCACAAAAATAAATGACGTCACAAAATACATAACGTCAAAAAAATAAATGACGTCACAAAATACATAATGTCACAAAAATAAATGACGTCACAAAAATTAATTACGTCACAAAATACATAACGTCACAAAAATAAATGACGTCACAAAATATATAACCTCAAAAAAATAAATGACGTCACAAAATAAATAACGTCACAAAAATAAATGACGTCACAAAATACATAACGTCACAAAAATAAATGACGTCACAAAATACATAACGTCACACAAATAAATGACGTCACAAAATACATAACGTCACAAAAATAAATGACGTCACATAATACATAACGTCACAAAAATAAATGAGGTCACAAAAATTAATTACTTCACAAAATACATAACGTCACAAAAATAAATGACGTCACATATACATAACGTCAAAAAAATAAATGACGTCACAAAATACATAACGTCACAAAAATAAATGACGTCACAAAATACATAACGTCACAAAAATAAATGACGTCACAATAATAAAATACGTCACAAAATACATAACGTCACAAAAATAAATGACGTCACAAAATACATAACGGCACAAAAATAAATGACGTCACAAAATACCTAACGTCACAAAAAGAAATGACGTCACAAAAATTAATAACGTCACAAAATATTTAACGTGAAAAAATAAATTACGTCACAATAATAAATAACGTCACAAAATACATAACGTCACAAAAATAATTGTTGTATCAAAATACATAACGTAACAAAAATAAATGACGTCACAAAATACATAACGTCACAAAAATAAATGACGTCACAAAATACATAACGTCACAAAACACATAACGTCACAAAAAAAATGACGGCACAAAATACATAACGTCACAAAAATAAATGACGTCACAAAATACATAACGTCACAAAAATAAATGACGTCACAAAATACATAACGTCACAAAAATAAATGACGTCTCAAAATACATAACGTCACAAAAATAAATGACGTCACAAAATACTTAAGGTCACAAAAATAAATGACGTCACAAAATACATAACGTCACAAAAATAAATGACGTCAAAAATATACATAACGTCACAAAAATAAATGACGTCACAAAACACATAACGTCACAAAAATAAATGACGACACAAAAATTAATTACGTCACAAAATACATAACGTCACAAAAATAAATGACGTCACAAAATACTTAAGGTCACAAAAATAAATGACGTCACAAAATACATAACGTCACAAAAATAAATGACGTCAAAAATATACATAACGTCACAAAAATAAATGACGTCACAAAACACATAACGTCACAAAAATAAATGACGACACAAAAATTAATTACGTCACAAAATACATAACGTCACAAAAATAAATGACGTCACAAAATACATAACGTCACAAAAATAAATGACGTCACATAATACATAACGTCACAAAAATAAATGAGGTCACAAAAATTAATTACGTCACAAAATACATAACGTCACAAAAATAAATGACGTCACATATACATAACGTCAAAAAAATAAATGACGTCACAAAATACATAACGTCACAAAAATAAATGACGTCACAAAATACATAACGTCACAAAAATAAATGACGTCACAATAATAAAATACGTCAGAAAATACATAACGTCACAAAAATAAATGACGTCACAAAATACATAACGTCACAAAAGTAATTGACGTCACAAAATACATAACGTCACAAAAATAATTGACGTCACAAAATACATAACGTCACAAAAATAAATGAAGTCACAAAATACATAACGTCACAAAAATAAATGACGTCACAAAATACATGACGTCACAAAATACATAACGTCACAAAAATAAATGACGTCACAAAATACATAACGTCACAAAAATAATTGACGTATCAAAATACATAACGTAACAAAAATAAATGACGTCTTAAAATACATAACGTCAAAAAAATAAATGACGTCACAAAATACATAACGTCACAAAACGCATAACGTCACAAAAATAAATGACGTCACAAAATACATAACGTCACAAAAAATGACGTCACAAAATATATAACGTCACAAAAATAAATGACGTCACAAAATACATAACGTCACAAAAATAAATGACGTCTCAAAATACATAACGTACAAAAATAAATGACGCCACAAAATACATAACGTCGCAAAATAAATGACGTCACAAAATACATAACGTCACAAAAATAAATGACGTCACAAAATACATAACGTCACAAAAATAAATGACGTCACAAAAATTAATAACGTCACAAAATACATAACGTTACAAAAATAAATGACGTCACAATAATAAATGACGTCACAAAATACATAACGTCACAAAAATAATTGTTGTATCAAAATACATAACGTAACAAAAATAAATGACGTCACAAAATACATAACGTCACAAAAATAAATGACGTCACAAAATACATAACGTCACAAAACACATAACGTCACAAAAAAATGACGTCACAAAATACATAACGTCACAAAAATAAATGACGTCACAAAATACATAACGTCACAAAAATAAATGACGTCACAAAATACATAACGTCACAAAAATAAATGACGTCTCAAAATACATAACGTCACAAAAATAAATGACGTCACAAAATAAATGATGTCACAATAATAAATGACGTCACAAAATACATAACGTCACAAAAATAAATGACGTCACAAAATACATAACGTCACAAAAATAAATGACGTCAGAAAAATACATAACGTCACAAAAATAAATGACGTCACAAAACACATAACGTCACAAAAATAAATGACGTTACAAAAGTTAATTACGTCACAAAATACATAACGTCACAAAATAAATGACGTCACAAAATACATAACGTCACAAAAATAAATGACGTCACATAATACATAACGTCACAAAAATAAATGAGGTCACAAAAATTAATTACGTCACAAAATACATAACGTCACAAAAATAAATGACGTCACATATACATAACGTCAAAAAAATAAATGAAGTCACAAAATACATAACGTCACAAAAATAAATGACGTCACAAAATACATAACGTCACAAAAATAAAAGACGTCACAATAATAAATGACGTCACAAAATACTTAACGTCACAAAAATAAATGACGTCACAAAATACATAACGTCACAAAAATAAATGACGTCACAAAATACATAACGTCACAAAACACATAACGTCACAAAAAAATGACGTCACAAAATACATAACGTCACAAAAATAAATGACGTCACAAAATACATAACGTCACAAAAATAAATTACGTCACAAAAATAAATGACGTCACAAAATACATAACGGCACAAAAATAAATGACGTCACAAAATACCTAACGTCACAAAAAGAAATGACGTCACAAAATACATAACGTCACAAAAATAATTGACGTCACAAAATACATAACGTCACAAAAATAATTGACGTCACAAAATACATAACGTCACAAAAATAAATGAAGTCACAAAATACATAACGTCACAAAAATAAATGACGTCACAAAATACATAAAGTCACAAAAATAAGTGACGTCACAAAATACATAACGTCAGAAAAATAATTGACGTATCAAAATACATAACGTAACAAAAATAAATGACGTCTTAAAATACATAGCGTCAAAAAAATAAATGACGTCACAAAATACATAACGTCACAAAACACATAACGTCACAAAAATAAATGACGTCACAAAATACGTAACGTCACAAAAAATGACGTCACAAAATACATAACGTCACAAAAATAAATGACGTCACAAAATACATAACGTCACAAAAATAAATGACGTCTCAAAATACATAACGTACAAAAATAAATGACGCCACAAAATACATAACGTCGCAAAATAAATGACGTCACAAAATACATAACGTCACAAAAATAAATGACGTCACAAAATACATAACGTCACAAAAATAAATGACGTCACAAAAATTAATAACGTCACAAAATACATAACGTCACAAAAATAAATGACGTCACAATAATAAATGACGTCACAAAATACAAAACGTCACAAAAATAATTGTTGTATCAAAATACATAACGTAACAAAAATAAATGACGTCACAAAAATAAATGACGTCACAAAAATAAATGACGTCACAAAATACATAACGTCACAAAAAATGACGTCACAAAATACATAACGTCACAAAAATAAATGACGTCACAAAATACATAACGTCACAAAAATAAATGACGTCACAAAATACATAACGTCACAAAAATAAATGACGTCTCAAAATACATAACGTCACAAAAATAAATGACGTCACAAAATAAATGATGTCACAATAATAAATGACGTCACAAAATACATAAAGTCACAAAAATAAATGACGTCACAAAATACATAACGTCACAAAAATAAATGACGTCAGAAAAATACATAACGTCACAAAAATAAATGACGTCACAAAACACATAACGTCACAAAAATAAATGACGACACAAAAATTAATTACGTCACAAAATACATAACGTCACAAAATAAATGACGTCACAAAATACATAACGTCACAAAAATAAATGACGTCACATAATACATAACGTCACAAAAATAAATGAGGTCACAAAAATTAATTACGTCACAAAATACATAACGTCACAAAAATAAATGACGTCACATATACATAACGTCAAAAAAATAAATGAAGTCACAAAATACATAACGTCACAAAAATAAATAACGTCACAAAATACATAACGTCACAAAAATAAAAGACGTCACAATAATAATTGACGTCACAAAATACTTAACGTCACAAAAATAAATGACGTCACAAAATACATAACGTCACAAAAATAAATGACGTCACAAAATACATAACGTCACAAAAATAAATGACGTCACAAAATACATAACGTCACAAAAATAAATGACGTCACAAAATACATAACGTCACAAAAATAAATGACGTCACAATAATACATGACGTCAAAAAATACATAGCGTCACAAAAATAAATGACGTCAAAAAATACATAATGTCACAAAAATAAATGACGTCACAAAATACATAACGTCACAAAAATAAATGTCGTCACAAAATACATAACGTCAGAAAAATAAATGACGTCACAAAATACATTACGTCACAAAAATAAATGACGTCACAAAAATTAATAACGTCACAAAATACATAACTTCACAAAAATAAATGACGTCACAAAATACATAACGTCACAAAAATAAATGACGTCACAAAATACATAACGTCACTAAATACATAACGTCACAAAAATAAATGAAGTCACAAAATACATAACGTCACAAAAATAAATGACGTCACAAAATACATAACGTCAAAAAAATAAATGTCGTCACAAAATACATAATGTCACAAAAATAAATGACGTTACGAAAATTAATTACGTCACAAATTACATAACGTCACAAAAATAAATTACGTCACAAAATATATAACCTCAAAAAAATAAATGACGTCACAAAATACATAATGTCACAAAAATAAATGACGTCAAAAATACATAACGTCACAAAAATAAATGACGTCACAAAATACATAACGTCACAAAAATAAATGACGTCACAATAATACATGACGTCACAAAATACATAACGTCACAAAAATTAATGACGTCACAAAATACATAACGTCACAAAAATAAATGACGTCACAAAATACATAACGTCACAAAAATAAATGACGTCACAAAATACATAACGTCAGAAAAATAAATGACGTCACAAAATACATTACGTCACAAAAATAAATGACGTCACAAAAATTAATAACGTCACAAAATACATAACTTCACAAAAATAAATGACGTCACAAAATACATAACGTCACAAAAATAAATGACGTCACAAAATACATAACGTCACAAAATACATAACGTCACAAAAATAAATGAAATCACAAAATACATAACGTCACAAAAATAAATGACGTCACAAAATACATAATGTCACAAAAATAAATGACGTCACAAAAATTAATTACGTCACAAAATACATAACGTCACAAAAATAAATGACGTCACAAAATATATAACCTCAAAAAAATAAATGACGTCACAAAATAAATAACGTCACAAAAATAAATGACGTCACAAAATACATAACGTCACAAAAATAAATGACGTCACAAAATACATAACGTCAAAAAAATAAATGACGTCACAAAATACATAACCTCAAAAAAATAAATGACGTCACAAAATAAATAACGTCACAAAAATAAATGACGTCACAAAATACATAACGTCACAAAAATTAATGACGTCAAAATAATAAATGACGTCACAAAATACTTAACGTCACAAAAATAAATGACGTCACAAAATACATAACGTCACAAAAATAAATGACGTCACAAAATACATAACGTCACTAAAATAAATGACGTCAAAAATACATAACGTCACAAAAATAAATGACGTCACAAAATACAAAACGTCACAAAAATAATTGTTGTATCAAAATACATAACGTAACAAAAATAAATGACGTCACAAAAATAAATGACGTCACAAAATACATAACGTCAAAAAACACATAACGTCACAAAAAATGACGTCACAAAATACATAACGTCACAAAAATAAATGACGTCACAAAATACATAACGTCACAAAAATAAATGACGTCACAAAATACATAACCTCACAAAAATAAATGACGTCTCAAAATACATAACGTCACAAAAATAAATGACGTCACAAAATAAATGATGTCACAATAATAAATGACGTCACAAAATACATAACGTCACAAAAATAAATGACGTCACAAAATACATAACGTCACAAAAATAAATGACGTCAGAAAAATACATAACGTCACAAAAATAAATGACGTCACAAAACACATAACGTCACAAAAATAAATGACGACACAAAAATTAATTACGTCACAAAATACATAACGTCACAAAATAAATGACGTCACAAAATACATAACGTCACAAAAATAAATGACGTCACATAATACATAACGTCACAAAAATAAATGAGGTCACAAAAATTAATTACGTCACAAAATACATAACGTCACAAAAATAAATGACGTCACATATACATAACGTCAAAAAAATAAATGAAGTCACAAAATACATAACGTCACAAAAATAAATGACGTCACAAAATACATAACGTCACAAAAATAAAAGACGTCACAATAATAAATGACGTCACAAAATACTTAACGTCCCAAAAATAAATGACGTCACAAAATACATAACGTCACAAAAATAAATGACGTCACAAAATACATAACGTCACAAAAATAAATGACGTCACAAAATACATAACGTCACAAAAATAAATGACGTCACAAAATACATAACGTCACAAAAATAAATGACGTCACAATAATACATGACGTCACAAAATACATAGCGTCACAAAAATAAATGACGTCAAAAAATACATAACGTCACAAAAATAAATGACGTCACAAAATACATAACGTCACAAAAATAAATGTCGTCACAAAATACATAACGTCAGAAAAATAAATGACGTCACAAAATACATTACGTCACAAAAATAAATGACGTCACAAAAATTAATAACGTCACAAAATACATAACTTCACAAAAATAAATGACGTCACAAAATACATAACGTCACAAAAATAAATGACGTCACAAAATACATAACGTCACTAAATACATAACGTCACAAAAATAAATGAAGTCACAAAATACATAACGTCACAAAAATAAATGACGTCACAAAATACATAACGTCACTAAATACATAACGTCACAAAAATAAATGAAGTCACAAAATACATAACGTCACAAAAATAAATGACGTCACAAAATACATAACGTCAAAAAAATAAATGTCGTCACAAAATACATAACCTAAAAAAAATAAATGACGTCACAAAATAAATAACGTCACAAAAATAAATGACGTCACAAAATACATAACGTCACAAAATTAAATGACGTCACAAAATACTTAACGTCACAAAAATACATGACGTCACAAAATACATAACGTCACAAAAATAAATTAAGTCACGAAATACATAACGTCACAAAAATAAATGACGTCACAAAATACATAACGTCACAAAAATAAATGACGTCAAAATAATAAATGACGTCACAAAATACTTTACGTCACAAAAATAAATGACGTCACAAAATACATAACGTCACAAAAATAAATGACGTCACAAAATACATAATGTCACAAAAATAAATGACGTCAAAAATACATAACGTCACAAAAATAAATGACGTCACAAAATACATAACGTCACAAAAATAAATGACGTCACAATAATACATGACGTCACAAAATACATAACGTCACAAAAATTAATGACGTCACAAAATACATAACGTCACAAAAATAAATGACGTCACAAAATACATAACGTCACAAAAATAAATGACGTCACAAAATACATAACGTCAGAAAAATAAATGACGTCACAAAATACATTACGTCACAAAAATAAATGACGTCACAAAAATTAATAACGTCACAAAATACATAACTTCACAAAAATAAATGACGTCACAAAATACATAACGTCACAAAAATAAATGACGTCACAAAATACATAACGTCACAAAATACATAACGTCACAAAAATAAATGAAATCACAAAATACAACGTCACAAAAATAAATGACGTCACAAAATACATTACGCCACAAAAATAAATGACGTCACAAAATACATAATGTCACAAAAATAAATGACGTCACAAAAATTAATTACGTCACAAAATACATAACGTCACAAAAATAAATGACGTCACAAAACATATAACCTCAAAAAAATAAATGACGTCACAAAATAAATAACGTCACAAAAATAAATGACGTCACAAAATACATAACGTCAAAAAAATAAATGACGTCACAAAATACATAACGTCAAAAAAATAAATGACGTCACAAAATACATAACCTCAAAAAAATAAATGACGTCACAAAATAAATAACGTCACAAAAATAAATGACGTCACAAAATACATAACGTCACAAAAATTAATGACGTCAAAATAATAAATGACGTCACAAAATACTTAACGTCACAAAAATAAATGACGTCACAAAATACATAACGTCACAAAAATAAATGACGTCACAAAATACATAACGTCACAAAAATAAATGACGTCAAAAATACATAACGTCACAAAAATAAATGACGTCACAAAATACATAACGTCACAAAAATAAATGACGTCACAATAATACATAACGTCACAAAAAAATGACGTCACAAAATACATAACGTCACAAAAATAAATGACGTCACAAAATACATAACGTCACAAAAATAATTGACGTCACAAAAATAAATGACGTCACAAAATACATAACGTCACAAAAATAAATGACGTCACAAAATACATAACGTCACAAAAATAAATGACGTCACAAAATACATAACGTCACAAAAATAAATGACGTCACAAAATATATAACGTCACAATAATAAATGACGTCACAAAATTAATAACGTCACAAAATACATAACGTCACAAAAATAAATGACGTCACAAAATACATAACGTCACAAAATACATAACGTCACAAAAATAAATGACGTCACAAAATACATAACGTCACAAAGATAAATGACGTCACAAAATACATAACGTCACAAATATAAATGACGTCACAAAAATTAATAACGTCACAAAATACATAACGTCACAAAAATAAATGACGTCAAAATAATAAATGACGTCACAAAATACATAACGTCACAAAAATAATTGACGTATCAAAATACATAACGTAACAAAAATAAATGACGTCATAATATACATAACGTCAAAAAAATAAATGACGTCACAAAATACATAACGTCACAAAACACATAACGTCACAAAAATAAATGACGTCACAAAATACATAACGTCACAAAAAATGACGTCACAAAATACATAACGTCACAAATATAAATGACGTCAAAAAATACATAATGTCACAAAAATAAATGACGTCTCAAAATACATAACGTCACAAAAATAAATGACGTCACAAAATACATAACGTCGCAAAATAAATGACGTCACAAAATATATAACGTCACAAAAATAAATGACGTCACAAAATACATAACGTCACAAAAATAAATGACGTCACAAAAATTAATAACGTCACAAAATACATAACGTGAAAAAAATAAATGACGTCACAATAATAAATGACGTCACAAAATACATAACGTCACAAAAATAATTGTTGTATCAAAATACATAACGTAACAAAAATAAATGACGTCACAAAATACATAACGTCACAAAAATAAATGACGTCACAAAATACATAACGTCACAAAAATAAATGACGTCACAAAGTACATAACGTCACAAAAATAAATGAAGTCACAAAATACATAACGTCACAAAAATAAATGACGTCACAAAATACATAACGTCACAAAAATAAATGACGTCACAAAATACATAACGTCACAAAAATAAGTGACGTCACAATAATAAATGACGTCACAAAATACTTAACGTCACAAATATAAATGACGTCACAAAATACATAACGTCACAAAAATAAATGACGTCTCAAAATACATAACGTCACAAAAATAAATGACGTCACAAAATACATAACGTCGCAAAATAAATGACGTCACAAAATACATAACGTCACAAAAATAAATGACGTCACAAAATACATAACGTCACAAAAATAAATGACGTCACAAAATAAATAACGTCACAAAATACATAACGTGAAAAAAATAAATGACGTCACAATAATAAATGACGTCACAAAATACATAACGTCACAAAAATTATTGTTGTATCAAAATACATAACGTAATAAAAATAAATGACGTCACAAAATACATAACGTCACAAAAATAAATGACGACACAAAAATTAATTACGTCACAAAATACATAACGTCACAAAAATAAATGACGTCAAAATAATAAATGACGTCACAAAATACATAACGTCACAAAAATAAATGACGTCTCAAAATACATAACGTCACAAAAATAAATGACGTCACAAAATACATAACGTCGCAAAATAAATGACGTCACAAAATACATAACGTCACAAAAATAAATGACGTCACAAAATACATAACGTCACAAATATAAATGACGTCACAAAAATTAATAACGTCACAAAATACATAACGTCACAAAAATAAATGACGTCAAAATAATAAATGACGTCACAAAATACATAACGTCACAAAAATAATTGACGTATCAAAATACATAACGTAACAAAAATAAATGACGTCACAATATACATAACGTCAAAAAAATAAATGACGTCACAAAATACATAACGTCACAAAACACATAACGTCACAAAAATAAATGACGTCACAAAATACATAACGTCACAAAAAATGACGTCACAAAATACATAACGTCACAAATATAAATGACGTCAAAAAATACATAATGTCACAAAAATAAATGACGTCTCAAAATACATAACGTCACAAAAATAAATGACGTCACAAAATACATAACGTCGCAAAATAAATGACGTCACAAAATATATAACGTCACAAAAATAAATGACGTCACAAAATACATAACGTCACAAAAATAAATGACGTCACAAAAATTAATAACGTCACAAAATACATAACGTGAAAAAAATAAATGACGTCACAATAATAAATGACGTCACAAAATACATAACGTCACAAAAATAATTGTTGTATCAAAATACATAACGTAACAAAAATAAATGACGTCACAAAATACATAACGTCACAAAAATAAATGACGTCACAAAATACATAACGTCACAAAAATAAATGACGTCACAAAGTACATAACGTCACAAAAATAAATGAAGTCACAAAATACATAACGTCACAAAAATAAATGACGTCAAAATAATAAATGACGTCACAAAATACATAACGTCACAAAAATAATTGACGTATCAAAATACATAACGTAACAAAAATAAATGACGTCATAATATACATAACGTCAAAAAAATAAATGACGTCACAAAATACATAACGTCACAAAACACATAACGTCACAAAAATAAATGACGTCACAAAATACATAACGTCACAAAAAATGACGTCACAAAATACATAACGTCACAAATATAAATGACGTCAAAAAATACATAATGTCACAAAAATAAATGACGTCTCAAAATACATAACGTCACAAAAATAAATGACGTCACAAAATACATAACGTCGCAAAATAAATGACGTCACAAAATATATAACGTCACAAAAATAAATGACGTCACAAAATACATAACGTCACAAAAATAAATGACGTCACAAAAATTAATAACGTCACAAAATACATAACGTGAAAAAAATAAATGACGTCACAATAATAAATGACGTCACAAAATCCATAACGTCACAAAAATAATTGTTGTATCAAAATACATAACGTAACAAAAATAAATGACGTCACAAAATACATAACGTCACAAAAATAAATGACGTCACAAAATACATAACGTCACAAAAATAAATGACGTCACAAAGTACATAACGTCACAAAAATAAATGAAGTCACAAAATACATAACGTCACAAAAATAAATGACGTCACAAAATACATAACGTCACAAAAATAAATGACGTCACAAAATACATAACGTCACAAAAATAAGTGACGTCACAATAATAAATGACGTCACAAAATACTTAACGTCACAAATATAAATGACGTCACAAAATACATAACGTCACAAAAATAAATGACGTCTCAAAATACATAACGTCACAAAAATAAATGACGTCACAAAATACATAACGTCGCAAAATAAATGACGTCACAAAATACATAACGTCACAAAAATAAATGACGTCACAAAATACATAACGTCACAAAAATAAATGACGTCACAAAATAAATAACGTCACAAAATACATAACGTGAAAAAAATAAATGACGTCACAATAATAAATGACGTCACAAAATACATAACGTCACAAAAATTATTGTTGTATCAAAATACATAACGTAATAAAAATAAATGACGTCACAAAATACATAACGTCACAAAAATAAATGACGACACAAAAATTAATTACGTCACAAAATACATAACGTCACAAAAATAAATGACGTCAAAATAATAAATGACGTCACAAAATACATAACGTCACAAAAATAAATGACGTCTCAAAATACATAACGTCACAAAAATAAATGACGTCACAAAATACATAACGTCGCAAAATAAATGACGTCACAAAATACATAACGTCACAAAAATAAATGACGTCACAAAATACATAACGTCACAAATATAAATGACGTCACAAAAATTAATAACGTCACAAAATACATAACGTCACAAAAATAAATGACGTCAAAATAATAAATGACGTCACAAAATACATAACGTCACAAAAATAATTGACGTATCAAAATACATAACGTAACAAAAATAAATGACGTCACAATATACATAACGTCAAAAAAATAAATGACGTCACAAAATACATAACGTCACAAAACACATAACGTCACAAAAATAAATGACGTCACAAAATACATAACGTCACAAAAAATGACGTCACAAAATACATAACGTCACAAATATAAATGACGTCAAAAAATACATAATGTCACAAAAATAAATGACGTCTCAAAATACATAACGTCACAAAAATAAATGACGTCACAAAATACATAACGTCGCAAAATAAATGACGTCACAAAATATATAACGTCACAAAAATAAATGACGTCACAAAATACATAACGTCACAAAAATAAATGACGTCACAAAAATTAATAACGTCACAAAATACATAACGTGAAAAAAATAAATGACGTCACAATAATAAATGACGTCACAAAATACATAACGTCACAAAAATAATTGTTGTATCAAAATACATAACGTAACAAAAATAAATGACGTCACAAAATACATAACGTCACAAAAATAAATGACGTCACAAAATACATAACGTCACAAAAATAAATGACGTCACAAAGTACATAACGTCACAAAAATAAATGAAGTCACAAAATACATAACGTCACAAAAATAAATGACGTCACAAAATACATAACGTCACAAAAATAAATGACGTCACAAAATACATAACGTCACAAAAATAAGTGACGTCACAATAATAAATGACGTCACAAAATACTTAACGTCACAAATATAAATGACGTCACAAAATACATAACGTCACAAAAATAAATGACGTCTCAAAATACATAACGTCACAAAAATAAATGACGTCACAAAATACATAACGTCGCAAAATAAATGACGTCACAAAATACATAACGTCACAAAAATAAATGACGTCACAAAATACATAACGTCACAAAAATAAATGACGTCACAAAATAAATAACGTCACAAAATACATAACGTGAAAAAAATAAATGACGTCACAATAATAAATGACGTCACAAAATACATAACGTCACAAAAATTATTGTTGTATCAAAATACATAACGTAATAAAAATAAATGACGTCACAAAATACATAACGTCACAAAAATAAATGACGACACAAAAATTAATTACGTCACAAAATACATAACGTCACAAAAATAAATGACGTCACAAAATACATAACGTCAAAAAAATAAATGTCGTCACAAAATACATAACCTAAAAAAAATAAATGACGTCACAAAATAAATAACGTCACAAAAATAAATGACGTCACAAAATACATAACGTCACAAAATTAAATGACGTCACAAAATACTTAACGTCACAAAAATAAATGACGTCACAAAATACATAACTTCACAAAAATAAATTAAGTCACGAAATACATAACGTCACAAAAATAAATGACGTCAAAAAATACATAACGTCACAAAAATAAATGACGTCAAAATAATAAATGACGTCACAAAATACTTTACGTCACAAAAATAAATGACGTCACAAAATACATAACGTCACAAAAATAAATGACGTCACAAAATACATAATGTCACAAAAATAAATGACGTCAAAAATACATAACGTCACAAAAATAAATGACGTCACAAAATACATAACGTCACAAAAATAAATGACGTCACAATAATACATGACGTCACAAAATACATAACGTCACAAAAATTAATGACGTCACAAAATACATAACGTCACAAAAATAAATGACGTCACAAAATACATAACGTCACAAAAATAAATGACGTCACAAAATACATAACGTCAGAAAAATAAATGACGTCACAAAATACATTACGTCACAAAAATAAATGACGTCACAAAAATTAATAACGTCACAAAATACATAACTTCACAAAAATAAATGACGTCACAAAATACATAACGTCACAAAAATAAATGACGTCACAAAATACATAACGTCACAAAATACATAACGTCACAAAAATAAATGAAATCACAAAATACAACGTCACAAAAATAAATGACGTCACAAAATACATTACGCCACAAAAATAAATGACGTCACAAAATACATAATGTCACAAAAATAAATGACGTCACAAAAATTAATTACGTCACAAAATACATAACGTCACAAAAATAAATGACGTCACAAAATATATAACCTCAAAAAAATAAATGACGTCACAAAATAAATAACGTCACAAAAATAAATGACGTCACAAAATACATAACGTCAAAAAAATAAATGACGTCACAAAATACATAACGTCAAAAAAATAAATGACGTCACAAAATACATAACCTCAAAAAAATAAATGACGTCACAAAATAAATAACGTCACAAAAATAAATGACGTCACAAAATACATAACGTCACAAAAATTAATGACGTCAAAATAATAAATGACGTCACAAAATACTTAACGTCACAAAAATAAATGACGTCACAAAATACATAACGTCACAAAAATAAATGACGTCACAAAATACATAACGTCACAAAAATAAATGACGTCAAAAATACATAACGTCACAAAAATAAATGACGTCACAAAATACATAACGTCACAAAAATAAATGACGTCACAATAATACATAACGTCACAAAAAAAATGACGTCACAAAATACATAACGTCACAAAAATAAATGACGTCACAAAATACATAACGTCACAAAAATAATTGACGTCACAAAAATAAATGACGTCACAAAATACATAACGTCACAAAAATAAATGACGTCACAAAATACATAACGTCACAAAAATAAATGACGTCACAAAATACATAACGTCACAAAAATAAATGACGTCACAAAATACATAACGTCACAATAATAAATGACGTCACAAAATTAATAACGTCACAAAATACATAACGTCACAAAAATAAATGACGTCACAAAATACATAACGTCACAAAATACATAACGTCACAAAAATAAATGACGTCACAAAATACATAACGTCACAAAGATAAATGACGTCACAAAATACATAACGTCACAAATATAAATGACGTCACAAAAATTAATAACGTCACAAAATACATAACGTCACAAAAATAAATGACGTCAAAATAATAAATGACGTCACAAAATACATAACGTCACAAAAATAATTGACGTATCAAAATACATAACGTAACAAAAATAAATGACGTCACAATATACATAACGTCAAAAAAATAAATGACGTCACAAAATACATAACGTCACAAAACACATAACGTCACAAAAATAAATGACGTCACAAAATACATAACGTCACAAAAAATGACGTCACAAAATACATAACGTCACAAATATAAATGACGTCAAAAAATACATAATGTCACAAAAATAAATGACGTCACAAAATACATAACGTCGCAAAATAAATGACGTCACAAAATATATAACGTCACAAAAATAAATGACGTCACAAAATACATAACGTCACAAAAATAAATGACGTCACAAAAATTAATAACGTCACAAAATACATAACGTGAAAAAAATAAATGACGTCACAATAATAAATGACGTCACAAAATACATAACGTCACAAAAATAATTGTTGTATCAAAATACATAACGTAACAAAAATAAATGACGTCACAAAATACATAACGTCACAAAAATAAATGACGTCACAAAATACATAACGTCACAAAAATAAATGACGTCACAAAGTACATAACGTCACAAAAATAAATGAAGTCACAAAATACATAACGTCACAAAAATAAATGACGTCACAAAATACATAACGTCACAAAAATAAATGACGTCACAAAATACATAACGTCACAAAAATAAGTGACGTCACAATAATAAATGACGTCACAAAATACTTAACGTCACAAATATAAATGACGTCACAAAATACATAACGTCACAAAAATAAATGACGTCTCAAAATACATAACGTCACAAAAATAAATGACGTCACAAAATACATAACGTCGCAAAATAAATGACGTCACAAAATACATAACGTCACAAAAATAAATGACGTCACAAAATACATAACGTCACAAAAATAAATGACGTCACAAAATAAATAACGTCACAAAATACATAACGTGAAAAAAATAAATGACGTCACAATAAAAAATGACGTCACAAAATACATAACGTCACAAAAATTATTGTTGTATCAAAATACATAACGTAACAAAAATAAATGACGTCACAAAATACATAACGTCACAAAAATAAATGACGACACAAAAATTAATTACGTCACAAAATACATAACGTCACAAAAATAAATGACGTCACAAAATACATAACGTCACAAAAATAAATGACGTCACTTAATACATAACGTCACAAAAATAAATGAGATCACAAAAATTAATTACGTCACAAAATACATAACGTCACAAAAATAAATGACGTCACATATACATAACGTCAAAAAAATAAATGACGTCACAAAATACATAACGTCACAAAAATAAATGACGTCACAAAATACAAAACGTCACAAAAATAAATTACGTCACAATAATAAATAACGTCACAAAATACATAACGTCACAAAAATAAATGACGTCACAAAATACATAACGTCACAAAAATAAATGACGTCACAAAATACATAACGTTACAAAAATAAATGACGTCACAAAATACATAACGTCACAAAAATAAATGACGTCACAAAATACATAACGTCACAAAACTAAATGAAGTCACAAAATACATAACGTCACAAAAATAAATGACGTCACAAAATACATGACGTCACAAAATACATAACGTCACAAAAATAAATGACGTCACAAAATACATAACGTCACAAAAATAATTGACGTATCAAAATACATAACGTAACAAAAATAAATGACGTCTTCAAATACATAACGTCAAAAAAATAAATGACGTCACAAAATACATAACGTCACAAAACACATAACGTCACAAAAATAAATGACGTCACAAAATACATAACGTCACAAAAAATGACGTCACAAAATACATAACGTCACAAAAATAAATGACGTCTCAAAATACATAACGTACAAAAATAAATGACGCCACAAAATACATAACGTCGCAAAATAAATGACGTAACAAAATACATAACGTCACAAAAATAAATGACGTCACAAAAATAAATGACGTCACAAAAATTAATAACGTCACAAAATACATAACGTCACAAAAATAAATGACGTCACAATAATAAATGACGTCACAAAATACATAACGTCACAAAAATAATTGTTGTATCAAAATATATAACGTAACAAAAATAAATGACGTCACAAAATACATAACGTCACAAAAATAAATGACGTCACAAAATACATAACGTCACAAAAATAAATGACGTCATAAAAATACATAACGTCACAAAAATAAATGACGTCACAAAACACATAACGTCACAAAAATAAATGACGACACAAAAATTAATTACGTCACAAAATACATAACGTCATAAAAATAAATGACGTCACAAAATACATAACGTCACAAAAATAAATGACGTCACATAATACATAACGTCACAAAAATAAATGAGGTCACAAAAATTAATTACGTCACAAAATACATAACGTCACAAAAATAAATGACGTCACATATACATAACGTCAAAAAAATAAATGAAGTCACAAAATACATAACGCCACAAAAATAAATGACGTCACAAAATACATAACGTCACAAAAATAAAAGACGTCACAATAATAAATGACGTCACAAAATACTTAACGTCACAAAAATAAATGACGTCACAAAATACATAACGTCACAAAAATAAATGACGTCACAAAATACATAACGTCACAAAAATAAATGACGTCACAAAATACATAACGTCACAAAAATAAATGACGTCACAAAATACATAACGTCACAAAAATAAATGACGTCACAATAATACATGACGTCACAAAATACATAGCGTCACAAAAATAAATGACGTCAAAAAATACATAACGTCACAAAAATAAATGACGTCACAAAATACATAACGTCACAAAAATAAATGACGTCACAAAATACATAACGTCAGAAAAATAAATGACGTCACAAAATACATTACGTCAAAAAATAAATGACGTCACAAAAATTAATAACGTCACAAAATACATAACTTCACAAAAATAAATGACGTCACAAAATACATAACGTCACAAAAATAAATGACGTCACAAAATACATAACGTCACAAAATACATAACGTCACAAAAATAAATGAAGTCACAAAATACATAACGTCACAAAAATAAATGACGTCACAAAATACATAACGTCAAAAAAATAAATGACGTCACAAAATACATAATGTCACAAAAATAAATGACGTCACAAAAATTAATTACGTCACAAAATACATATCGTCACAAAAATAAATGACGTCACAAAATATATAACCTCAAAAAAATAAATGACGTCACAAAATAAATAACGCCACAAAAATAAATGACGTCACAAAATACATAACGTCACAAAAATAAATGACGTCACAAAATACATAACGTCACAAAAATAAATGACGTCACAAAATACATAACGTCACAAAAATAAATGAAGTCACAAAATACATAACGTCACAAAAATAAATGACGTCACAAAATACATAACGTCACAAAAATAAATGACGTCAAAATAATAAATGACGTCACAAAATACTTTACGTCACAAAAATAAATGACGTCAGAAAATACATAACGTCACAAAAATAAATGATGTCACAAAATACATAATGTCACAAAAATAAATGACGTCAAAAATACATAACGTCACAAAAATAAATGACGTCACAAAATACATAACGTCACAAAAATAAATGACGTCACAATAATACATGACGTCACAAAATACATAACGTCACAAAAATTAATGACGTCACAAAATACATAACTTCACAAAATACATAACGTCACAAAAATAAATGAAGTCACAAAATACATAACGTCACAAAAATAAATGACGTCACAAAATACATAACGTCACAAAAATAAATGACGTCACAAAATACATAACGTCACAAAAATAAATGACGTCACAAAATACATAACGTCACAAAAATAAATGACGTCACAAAATACATAACGTCACAAAAATAAATGACGTCACAAAATACATAACCTCAAAAAAATAAATGACGTCACAAAATAAATAACGTCACAAAAATAAATGACGTCACAAAATACATAATGTCACAAAAATAAATGACGTCACAAAAATTAATTACGTCACAAAATACATAACGTCACAAAAATAAATGACGTCACAAAATATATAACCACAAAAAAATAAATGACGTCACAAAATAAATAACGTCACAAAAATAAATGACGTCACAAAATACATAACGTCACAAAAATAAATGACGTCACAAAATACATAACGTCACAAAAATAAATGACGTCACAAAATACATAACCTCAAAAAAATAAATGACGTCACAAAATAAATAACGTCACAAAAATAAATGACGTCACAAAATACATAACGTCACAAAAATAAATGACGTCACAATAATACATGACGTCACAAAATACATAACGTCACAAAAATTAATGACGTCACAAAATACATAACGTCACAAAAATAAATGACGTCACAAAATACATAACGTCACAAAAATAAATGACGTCACAAAATACATAACGTCAGAAAAATAAATGACGTCACAAAATACATAACGTCACAAAAATAAATGACGTCACAAAATACATAACGTCACAAAAATAAATGACGTAACAAAATACATAACGTCACAAAAATAAATGACGTCAAAAATACATAACGTCACAAAAATAAATGACGTCACAAAATACATAACGTCACAAAAATAAATGACGTCACAAAATACATAACATCACAAAATACATAACGTCACAAAAATAAATGAAGTCACAAAATACATAACGTCACAAAAATAAATGACGTCACAAAATACATAACGTCACAAAAATAAATGACGTCACAAAATACATAACGTCACAAAAATTAATGACGTCAAAATAATAAATGACGTCACAAAATACTTAACGTCACAAAAATAAATGACGTCACAAAATACATAACGTCACAAAAATAAATGACGTCACAAAATACATAACGTCACAAAAATAAATGACGTCAAAAATACATAACGTCACAAAAATAAATGACGTCACAAAATACATAACGTCACAAAAATAAATGACGTCACAATAATACATGACGTCACAAAATACATAACGTCACAAAAATTAATGACGTCACAAAATACATAACGTCACAAAAATAAATGACGTCACAAAATACATAACGTCACAAAAATAAATGACGTCACAAAATACATAACGTCAGAAAAATAAATGACGTCACAAAATACATAACGTCACAAAAATAAATGACGTCACAAAAATTAATAACGTCACAAAATACATAACTTCACAAAAATAAATGACGTCACAAAATACATACCGTCACTAATATAAATGACGTCACAAAATACATAACGTCACAAAATACAAAACGTCACAAAAATAAATGACGACACAAAATACATAACGTCACAAAAATAAATGACGTCACAAAATACATAACGTCACAAAAATAAATGACGTCACAAAATACATAATGTCACAAAAATAAATGACGTCACAAAATACATAACGTCCAAAAAATTAATGACGTCAAAATAATAAATGACGTCACAAAATACTTAACGTCACAAAAATAAATGACGTCACAAAATACATAACGTCACAAAAATAAATGACGTCACAAAAATTAATAACGTCACAAAATACATAACTTCACAAAAATAAATGACGTCACAAAATACATACCTTCACAAATATAAATGAAGTCACAAAATACATAACGTCACAAAAATAAATGACGTCACAAAATACATAACGTCAAAAAAATAAATGACGTCACAAAATACATAATGTCAAAAAAATAAATGACGTCACAAAAATTAATTACGTCACAAAATACATAACGTCACAAAAATAAATGACGTCACAAAATATATAACCTCAAAAAAATAAATGACGTCACAAAATAAATAACGCCACAAAAATAAATGACGTCACAAAATACATAACGTCACAAAAATAAATGACGTCACAAAATACATAACGTCACAAAAATAAATGACGTCACAAAATACATAACGTCACAAAAATAAATGAAGTCACAAAATACATAACGTCACAAAAATAAATGACGTCACAAAATACATAACGTCACAAAAATAAATGACGTCAAAATAATAAATGACGTCACAAAATACTTTACGTCACAAAAATAAATGACGTCAGAAAATACATAACGTCACAAAAATAAATGATGTCACAAAATACATAATGTCACAAAAATAAATGACGTCAAAAATACATAACGTCACAAAAATAAATGACGTCACAAAATACATAACGTCACAAAAATAAATGACGTCACAATAATACATGACGTCACAAAATACATAACGTCACAAAAATTAATGACGTCACAAAATACATAACGTCACAAAAATAAATGACGTCACAAAATACATAACGTCAGAAAAATAAATGACGTCACAAAATACATTACGTCACAAAAAAAATGACGTCACAAAAATTAATAACGTCACAAAATACATAACTTCACAAAAATAAATGACGTCACAAAATACATAACGTAACAAAAATAAATGACGTCACAAAATACATAACATCACAAAATACATAACGTCACAAAAATAAATGAAGTCACAAAATACATAACGTCACAAAAATAAATGACGTCACAAAATACATTACGTCACAAAAATAAATGACGTCACAAAATACATAACGTCACAAAAATAAATGACGTCACAAAATACATAACGTCACAAAAATAAATGACGTCACAAAATACATAACGTCACAAAAATAAATGACGTCACAAAATACATAACCTCAAAAAAATAAATGACGTCACAAAATAAATAACGTCACAAAAATAAATGACGTCACAAAATACATAATGTCACAAAAATAAATGACGTCACAAAAATTAATTACGTCACAAAATACATAACGTCACAAAAATAAATGACGTCACAAAATATATAACCTCAAAAAAATAAATGACGTCACAAAATAAATAACGTCACAAAAATAAATGACGTCACAAAATACATAACGTCACAAAAATAAATGACGTCACAAAATACATAACGTCACAAAAATAAATGACGTCACAAAACACATAACGTCACAAAAATAAATGACGACACAAAAATTAATTACGTCACAAAATACATAACGTCATAAAAATAAATGACGTCACAAAATACATAACGTCACAAAAATAAATGACGTCACATAATACATAACGTCACAAAAATAAATGAGGACACAAAAATTAATTACGTCACAAAATACATAACGTCACAAAAATAAATGACGTCACATATACATAACGTCAAAAAAATAAATGAAGTCACAAAATACATAACGCCACAAAAATAAATGACGTCACAAAATACATAACGTCACAAAAATAAAAGACGTCACAATAATAAATGACGTCACAAAATACTAAACGTCACAAAAATAAATGACGTCACAAAATACATAACGTCACAAAAATAAATGACGTCACAAAATACATAACGTCACAAAAATAAATGACGTCACAAAATACATAACGTCACAAAAATAAATGACGTCACAAAATACATAACGTCACAAAAATAAATGACGTCACAATAATACATGACGTCACAAAATACATAGCGTCACAAAAATAAATGACGTCAAAAAATACATAACGTCACAAAAATAAATGACGTCACAAAATACATAACGTCACAAAAATAAATGACGTCACAAAATACATAACGTCAGAAAAATAAATGACGTCACAAAATACATTACGTCAAAAAATAATTGACGTCACAAAAATTAATAACGTCACAAAATACATAACTTCACAAAAATAAATGACGTCACAAAATACATAACGTCACAAAAATAAATGACGTCACAAAATACATAACGTCACAAAATACATAACGTCACAAAAATAAATGAAGTCACAAAATACATAACGTCACAAAAATAAATGACGTCACAAAATACATAACGTCAAAAAAATAAATGACGTCACAAAATACATAATGTCACAAAAATAAATGACGTCACAAAAATTAATTACGTCACAAAATACATAACGTCACAAAAATAAATGACGTCACAAAATATATAACCTCAAAAAAATAAATGACGTCACAAAATAAATAACGCCACAAAAATAAATGACGTCACAAAATACATAACGTCACAAAAATAAATGACGTCACAAAATACATAACGTCACAAAAATAAATGACGTCACAAAATACATAACGTCACAAAAATAAATGAAGTCACAAAATACATAACGTCACAAAAATAAATGACGTCACAAAATACATAACGTCACAAAAATAAATGACGTCAAAATAATAAATGACGTCACAAAATACTTTACGTCACAAAAATAAATGACGTCAGAAAATACATAACGTCACAAAAATAAATGATGTCACAAAATACATAATGTCACAAAAATAAATGACGTCAAAAATACATAACGTCACAAAAATAAATGACGTCACAAAATACATAACGTCACAAAAATAAATGACGTCACAATAATACATGACGTCACAAAATACATAACGTCACAAAAATTAATGACGTCACAAAATACATAACTTCACAAAATACATAACGTCACAAAAATAAATGAAGTCACAAAATACATAACGTCACAAAAATAAATGACGTCACAAAATACATAACGTCACAAAAATAAATGACGTCACAAAATACATAACGTCACAAAAATAAATGACGTCACAAAATACATAACGTCACAAAAATAAATGACGTCACAAAATACATAACGTCACAAAAATAAATGACGTCACAAAATACATAACCTCAAAAAAATAAATGACGTCACAAAATAAATAACGTCACAAAAATAAATGACGTCACAAAATACATAATGTCACAAAAATAAATGACGTCACAAAAATTAATTACGTCACAAAATACATAACGTCACAAAAATAAATGACGTCACAAAATATATAACCTCAAAAAAATAAATGACGTCACAAAATAAATAACGTCACAAAAATAAATGACGTCACAAAATACATAACGTCACAAAAATAAATGACGTCACAAAATACATAACGTCACAAAAATAAATGACGTCACAAAATACATAACCTCAAAAAAATAAATGACGTCACAAAATAAATAACGTCACAAAAATAAATGACGTCACAAAATACATAACGTCACAAAAATAAATGACGTCACAATAATACATGACGTCACAAAATACATAACGTCACAAAAATTAATGACGTCACAAAATACATAACGTCACAAAAATAAATGACGTCACAAAATACATAACGTCACAAAAATAAATGACGTCACAAAATACATAACGTCAGAAAAATAAATGACGTCACAAAATACATAACGTCACAAAAATAAATGACGTCACAAAATACATAACGTCACAAAAATAAATGACGTAACAAAATAAATAACGTCACAAAAATAAATGACGTCAAAAATACATAACGTCACAAAAATAAATGACGTCACAAAATACATAACGTCACAAAAATAAATGACGTCACAAAATACATAACATCACAAAATACATAACGTCACAAAAATAAATGAAGTCACAAAATACATAACGTCACAAAAATAAATGACGTCACAAAATACATAACGTCACAAAAATAAATGACGTCACAAAATACATAACGTCACAAAAATTAATGACGTCAAAATAATAAATGACGTCACAAAATACTTAACGTCACAAAAATAAATGACGTCACAAAATACATAACGTCACAAAAATAAATGACGTCACAAAATACATAACGTCACAAAAATAAATGACGTCAAAAATACATAACGTCACAAAAATAAATGACGTCACAAAATACATAACGTCACAAAAATAAATGACGTCACAATAATACATGACGTCACAAAATACATAACGTCACAAAAATTAATGACGTCACAAAATACATAACGTCACAAAAATAAATGACGTCACAAAATACATAACGTCACAAAAATAAATGACGTCACAAAATACATAACGTCAGAAAAATAAATGACGTCACAAAATACATAACGTCACAAAAATAAATGACGTCACAAAAATTAATAACGTCACAAAATACATAACTTCACAAAAATAAATGACGTCACAAAATACATACCGTCACTAATATAAATGACGTCACAAAATACATAACGTCACAAAATACAAAACGTCACAAAAATAAATGACGACACAAAATACATAACGTCACAAAAATAAATGACGTCACAAAATACATAACGTCACAAAAATAAATGACGTCACAAAATACATAATGTCACAAAAATAAATGACGTCACAAAATACATAACGTCCAAAAAATTAATGACGTCAAAATAATAAATGACGTCACAAAATACTTAACGTCACAAAAATAAATGACGTCACAAAATACATAACGTCACAAAAATAAATGACGTCACAAAAATTAATAACGTCACAAAATACATAACTTCACAAAAATAAATGACGTCACAAAATACATACCGTCACAAATATAAATGAAGTCACAAAATACATAACGTCACAAAAATAAATGACGTCACAAAATACATAACGTCAAAAAAATAAATGACGTCACAAAATACATAATGTCACAAAAATAAATGACGTCACAAAAATTAATTACGTCACAATATACATAACGTCACAAAAATAAATGACGTCACAAAATATATAACCTCAAAAAAATAAATGACGTCACAAAATAAATAACGCCACAAAAATAAATGACGTCACAAAATACATAACGTCACAAAAATAAATGACGTCACAAAATACATAACGTCACAAAAATAAATGACGTCACAAAATACATAACGTCACAAAAATAAATGAAGTCACAAAATACATAACGTCACAAAAATAAATGACGTCACAAAATACATAACGTCACAAAAATAAATGACGTCAAAATAATAAATGACGTCACAAAATACTTTACGTCACAAAAATAAATGACGTCAGAAAATACATAACGTCACAAAAATAAATGATGTCACAAAATACATAATGTCACAAAAATAAATGACGTCAAAAATACATAACGTCACAAAAATAAATGACGTCACAAAATACATAACGTCACAAAAATAAATGACGTCACAAAATACATTACGTCACAAAAATAAATGACGTCACAAAATACATAACGTCACAAAAATAAATGACGTCACAAAATACATAACGTCACAAAAATAAATGACGTCACAAAATACATAACGTCACAAAAATAAATGACGTCACAAAATACATAACCTCAAAAAAATAAATGACGTCACAAAATAAATAACGTCACAAAAATAAATGACGTCACAAAATACATAATGTCACAAAAATAAATGACGTCACAAAAATTAATTACGTCACAAAATACATAACGTCACAAAAATAAATGACGTCACAAAATATATAACCTCAAAAAAATAAATGACGTCACAAAATAAATAACGTCACAAAAATAAATGACGTCACAAAATACATAACGTCACAAAAATAAATGACGTCACAAAATACATAACGTCACAAAAATAAATGACGTCACAAAATACATAACCTCAAAAAAATAAATGACGTCACAAAATAAATAACGTCACAAAAATAAATGACGTCACAAAATACATAACGTCACAAAAATAAATGACGTCACAATAATACATGACGTCACAAAATACATAACGTCACAAAAATTAATGACGTCACAAAATACATAACGTCACAAAAATAAATGACGTCACAAAATACATAACGTCACAAAAATAAATGACGTCACAAAATACATAACGTCAGAAAAATAAATGACGTCACAAAATACATAACGTCACAAAAATAAATGACGTCACAAAATACATAACGTCACAAAAATAAATGACGTAACAAAATACATAACGTCACAAAAATAAATGACGTCAAAAATATATAACGTCACAAAAATAAATGACGTCACAAAATACATAACGTCACAAAAATAAATGACGTCACAAAATACATAACATCACAAAATACATAACGTTACAAAAATAAATGAAGTCACAAAATACATAACGTCACAAAAATAAATGACGTCACAAAATACATAACGTCACAAAAATAAATGACGTCACAAAATACATAACGTCACAAAAATTAATGACGTCAAAATAATAAATGACGTCACAAAATACTTAACGTCACAAAAATAAATGACGTCACAAAATACATAACGTCACAAAAATAAATGACGTCACAAAATACATAACGTCACAAAAATAAATGACGTCAAAAATACATAACGTCACAAAAATAAATGACGTCACAAAATACATAACGTCACAAAAATAAATGACGTCACAATAATACATGACGTCACAAAATACATAACGTCACAAAAATTAATGACGTCACAAAATACATAACGTCACAAAAATAAATGACGTCACAAAATACATAACGTCACAAAAATAAATGACGTCACAAAATACATAACGTCAGAAAAATAAATGACGTCACAAAATACATAACGTCACAAAAATAAATGACGTCACAAAAATTAATAACGTCACAAAATACATAACTTCACAAAAATAAATGACGTCACAAAATACATACCGTCACAAATATAAATGACGTCACAAAATACATAACGTCACAAAATACAAAACGTCACAAAAATAAATGACGAGACAAAATACATAACGTCACAAAAATAAATGACGTCACAAAATACATAACGTCACAAAAATAAATGACGTCACAAAATACATAATGTCACAAAAATAAATGACGTCACAAAATACATAACGTCCCAAAAATTAATGACGTCAAAATAATAAATGACGTCACAAAATACTTAACGTCACAAAAATAAATGACGTCACAAAATACATAACGTCACAAAAATAAATGACGTCAGAAAATACATAACGTCACAAAAATAAATGACGTCAAAAATACATAACGTCACAAAAATAAATGACGTCACAAAATACATAACGTCACAAAAATAAATGACGTCACAAAATACATAACGTCACAAAAATTAATGACGTCACAAAATACATAACGTCACAAAAATAAATGACGTCACAAAATACATAACGTCACAAAAATAAATGACGTCACAAAATACATAACGTCAGAAAAATAAATGACGTCACAAAATACATAACGTCACAAAAATAAATGACGTCACAAAAATTAATAACGTCACAAAATACATAACTTCACAAAAATAAATGACGTCACAAAATACATACCGTCACAAATAAAAATGACGTCACAAAATACATAACGTCACAAAATACAAAACGTCACAAAAATAAATGACGACACAAAATACATAACGTCACAAAAATAAATGACGTCACAAAATACATAACGTCACAAAAATAAATGACGTCACAAAATACATAACGTCACAAAAATAAATGACGTCACAAAATACATAATGTCACAAAAATAAATGACGTCACAAAAATTAATTACGTCACAAAATACATAACGTCACAAAAATAAATGACGTCTCAAAATATATAACCTCAAAAAAATAAATGACGTTACAAAATACATAACGTCACAAAAATAAATGACGTCACTTAATACATAACGTCACAAAAATAAATGACGTCACAATAATAAATGACGTCACAAAATACATAACGTCATAAAAATAAATGACGTCACAAAATACATAACGTCACAAAAATAAATGACGTCACAAAATACATAACGTCACAAAAATAAATGACGTCACAAAATACATAACGTCACAAAAATAAATGACGTCACAATAATACATGACGTCACAAAATACATAGCGTCACAAAAATAAATGACGTCAAAAAATACATAACGTCACAAAAATAAATGACGTCACAAAATACATAACGTCACAAAAATAAATGACGTCACAAAATACATAACGTCAGAAAAATAAATGACGTCACAAAATACATTACGTCACAAAAATAAATGACGTCACAAAAATTAATAACGTCACAAAATACATAACTTCACAAAAATAAATGACGTCACAAAATACATAACGTCACAAAAATAAATGACGTCACAAAATACATAACGTCACAAAATACATAACGTCACAAAAATAAATGAAGTCACAAAATACATAACGTAACAAAAATAAATGACGTCACAAAATACATAACGTCAAAAAAATAAATGACGTCACAAAATACATAATGTCACAAAAATAAATGACGTCACAAAAATTAATTACGTCACAAAATACATAACGTCACAAAAATAAATGACGTCACAAAATATATAACCTCAAAAAAATAAATGACGTCACAAAATAAATAACGTCACAAAAATGAATGACGTCACAAAATACATAACGTCACAAAAATAAATGACGTCACAAAATACATAACGTCACAAAAATAAATGACGTCACAAAATACATAACGTCACAAAAATAAATGAAGTCACAAAATACATAACGTCACAAAAATAAATGACGTCACAATAATACATGACGTCACAAAATACATAGCGTCACAAAAATAAATGACGTCAAAAAATACATAACGTCACAAAAATAAATGACGTCACAAAATACATAACGTCACAAAAATAAATGACGTCACAAAATACATAACGTCAGAAAAATAAATGACGTCACAAAATACATTACGTCACAAAAATAAATGACGTCACAAAAATTAATAACGTCACAAAATACATAACTTCACAAAAATAAATGACGTCACAAAATACATAACGTCACAAAAATAAATGACGTCACAAAATACATAACGTCACAAAATACATAACGTCACAAAAATAAATGAAGTCACAAAATACATAACGTAACAAAAATAAATGACGTCACAAAATACATAACGTCAAAAAAATAAATGACGTCACAAAATACATAATGTCACAAAAATAAATGACGTCACAAAAATTAATTACGTCACAAAATACATAACGTCACAAAAATAAATGACGTCACAAAATATATAACCTCAAAAAAATAAATGACGTCACAAAATAAATAACGTCACAAAAATAAATGACGTCACAAAATACATAACGTCACAAAAATAAATGACGTCACAAAATACATAACGTCACAAAAATAAATGACGTCACAAAATACATAACGTCACAAAAATAAATGAAGTCACAAAATACATAACGTCACAAAAATAAATGACGTCACAAAATACATAACGTCACAAAAATAAATGACGTCACAAAAATTAATGACGTCACAAAATACATAACGTCACAAAAATAAATGACGTCACAAAATACATAACGTCACAAAAATAAATGACTTCACAAAATACATAACGTCACAAAAATAAATGACGTCACAATAATACATGACGTCACAAAATACATAACGTCACAAAAATTAATGACGTCACAAAATACATAACGTCACAAAAATAAATGACGTCACAAAATACATAACGTCACAAAAATAAATGACGTCACAAAATACATAACGTCACAAAAATAAATGACGTCACAATAATACATGACGTCACAAAATACATAACGTCACAAAAATTAATGACGTCACAAAATACATAACGTCACAAAAATAAATGACGTCACAAAATACATAACGTCACAAAAATAAATGACGTCACAAAATACATAACGTCAGAAAAATAAATGACGTCACAAAATACATTACGTCACAAAAATAAATGACGTCACAAAAATTAATAACGTCACAAAATACATAACTTCACAAAAATAAATGACGTCACAAAATACATAACGTCACAAAAATAAATGACGTCACAAAATACATAACATCACAAAATACATAACGTCACAAAAATAAATGAAGTCACAAAATACATAACGTCACAAAAATAAATGACGTCACAAAATACATTACGTCACAAAAATAAATGACGTCACAAAATACATAATGTCACAAAAATAAATGACGTCACAAAAATTAATGACGTCACAAAATACATAACGTCACAAAAATAAATGACGTCACAAAATACATAACGTCAGAAAAATAAATGACGTCACAAAATACATAACGTCACAAAAATAAATGACGTCACAAAAATTAATAACGTCACAAAATACATAACTTCACAAAAATAAATGACGTCACAAAATTCATACCGTCACAAATAAAAATGACGTCACAAAATACATAACGTCACAAAATACAAAACGTCACAAAAATAAATGACGACACAAAATACATAACGTCACAAAAATAAATGACGTCACAAAATACATAACGTCACAAAAATAAATGACGTCACAAAATACATAACGTCACAAAAATAAATGACGTCACAAAATACATAATGTCACAAAAATAAATGACGTCACAAAAATTAATTACGTCACAAAATACATAACGTCACAAAAATAAATGACGTCACAAAATATATAACCTCAAAAAAATAAATGACGTTACAAAATACATAACGTCACAAAAATTAATGACGTCACTTAATACATAACGTCACAAAAATAAATGACGTCACAATAATAAATGACGTCACAAAATACATAACGTCATAAAAATAAATGACGTCACAAAATACATAACGTCACAAAAATAAATGACGTCACAAAATACATAACGTCACAAAAATAAATGACGTCACAAAATACATAACGTCACAAAAATAAATGACGTCACAATAATACATGACGTCACAAAATACATAGCGTCACAAAAATAAATGACGTCAAAAAATACATAACGTCACAAAAATAAATGACGTCACAAAATACATAACGTCACAAAAATAAATGACGTCACAAAATACATAACGTCAGAAAAATAAATGACGTCACAAAATACATTACGTCACAAAAATAAATGACGTCACAAAAATTAATAACGTCACAAAATACATAACTTCACAAAAATAAATGACGTCACAAAATACATAACGTCACAAAAATAAATGACGTCACAAAATACATAACGTCACAAAATACATAACGTCACAAAAATAAATGAAGTCACAAAATACATAACGTAACAAAAATAAATGACGTCACAAAATACATAACGTCAAAAAAATAAATGACGTCACAAAATACATAATGTCACAAAAAAAAATGACGTCACAAAAATTAATTACGTCACAAAATACATAACGTCACAAAAATAAATGACGTCACAAAATATATAACCTCAAAAAAATAAATGACGTCACAAAATAAATAACGTCACAAAAATAAATGACGTCACAAAATACATAACGTCACAAAAATAAATGACGTCACAAAATACATAACGTCACAAAAATAAATGACGTCACAAAATACATAACGTCACAAAAATAAATGAAGTCACAAAATACATAACGTCACAAAAATAAATGACGTCACAATAATACATGACGTCACAAAATACATAGCGTCACAAAAATAAATGACGTCAAAAAATACATAACGTCACAAAAATAAATGACGTCACAAAATACATAACGTCACAAAAATAAATGACGTCACAAAATACATAACGTCAGAAAAATAAATGACGTCACAAAATACATTACGTCACAAAAATAAATGACGTCACAAAAATTAATAACGTCACAAAATACATAACTTCACAAAAATAAATGACGTCACAAAATACATAACGTCAAAAAAATAAATGACGTCACAAAATACATAACGTCACAAAATACATAACGTCACAAAAATAAATGAAGTCACAAAATACATAACGTAACAAAAATAAATGACGTCACAAAATACATAACGTCAAAAAAATAAATGACGTCACAAAATACATAATGTCACAAAAATAAATGACGTCACAAAAATTAATTACGTCACAAAATACATAACGTCACAAAAATAAATGACGTCACAAAATATATAACCTCAAAAAAATAAATGACGTCACAAAATAAATAACGTCACAAAAATAAATGACGTCACAAAATACATAACAACACAAAAATAAATGACGTCACAAAATACATAACGTCACAAAAATAAATGAAGTCACAAAATACATAACGTCACAAAAATAAATGACGTCACAAAATACATAACGTCACAAAAATAAATGACGTCACAAAAATTAATGACGTCACAAAATACATAACGTCACAAAAATAAATGACGTCACAAAATACATAACGTCACAAAAATAAATGACTTCACAAAATACATAACGTCACAAAAATAAATGACGTCACAATAATACATGACGTCACAAAATACATAACGTCACAAAAATTAATGACGTCACAAAATACATAACGTCACAAAAATAAATGACGTCACAAAATACATAACGTCACAAAAATAAATGACGTCACAAAATACATAACGTCACAAAAATAAATGACGTCACAATAATACATGACGTCACAAAATACATAACGTCACAAAAATTAATGACGTCACAAAATACATAACGTCACAAAAATAAATGACGTCACAAAATACATAACGTCACAAAAATAAATGACGTCACAAAATACATAACGTCAGAAAAATAAATGACGTCACAAAATACATTACGTCACAAAAATAAATGACGTCACAAAAATTAATAACGTCACAAAATACATAACTTCACAAAAATAAATGACGTCACAAAATACATAACGTCACAAAAATAAATGACGTCACAAAATACATAACGTCACAAAATACATAACGTCACAAAAATAAATGAAGTCACAAAATACATAACGTAACAAAAATAAATGACGTCACAAAATACATAACGTCAAAAAAATAAATGACGTCACAAAATACATAATGTCACAAAAAAAAATGACGTCACAAAAATTAATTACGTCACAAAATACATAACGTCACAAAAATAAATGACGTCACAAAATATATAACCTCAAAAAAATAAATGACGTCACAAAATAAATAACGTCACAAAAATAAATGACGTCACAAAATACATAACGTCACAAAAATAAATGACGTCACAAAATACATAACGTCACAAAAATAAATGACGTCACAAAATACATAACGTCACAAAAATAAATGAAGTCACAAAATACATAACGTCACAAAAATAAATGACGTCACAATAATACATGACGTCACAAAATACATAGCGTCACAAAAATAAATGACGTCAAAAAATACATAACGTCACAAAAATAAATGACGTCACAAAATACATAACGTCACAAAAATAAATGACGTCACAAAATACATAACGTCAGAAAAATAAATGACGTCACAAAATACATTACGTCACAAAAATAAATGACGTCACAAAAATTAATAACGTCACAAAATACATAACTTCACAAAAATAAATGACGTCACAAAATACATAACGTCAAAAAAATAAATGACGTCACAAAATACATAACGTCACAAAATACATAACGTCACAAAAATAAATGAAGTCACAAAATACATAACGTAACAAAAATAAATGACGTCACAAAATACATAACGTCAAAAAAATAAATGACGTCACAAAATACATAATGTCACAAAAATAAATGACGTCACAAAAATTAATTACGTCACAAAATACATAACGTCACAAAAATAAATGACGTCACAAAATATATAACCTCAAAAAAATAAATGACGTCACAAAATAAATAACGTCACAAAAATAAATGACGTCACAAAATACATAACGTCACAAAAATAAATGACGTCACAAAATACATAACGTCACAAAAATAAATGAAGTCACAAAATACATAACGTCACAAAAATAAATGACGTCACAAAATACATAACGTCACAAAAATAAATGACGTCACAAAAATTAATGACGTCACAAAATACATAACGTCACAAAAATAAATGACGTCACAAAATACATAACGTCACAAAAATAAATGACTTCACAAAATACATAACGTCACAAAAATAAATGACGTCACAATAATACATGACGTCACAAAATACATAACGTCACAAAAATTAATGACGTCACAAAATACATAACGTCACAAAAATAAATGACGTCACAAAATACATAACGTCACAAAAATAAATGACGTCACAAAATACATAACGTCACAAAAATAAATGACGTCACAATAATACATGACGTCACAAAATACATAACGTCACAAAAATTAATGACGTCACAAAATACATAACGTCACAAAAATAAATGACGTCACAAAATACATAACGTCACAAAAATAAATGACGTCACAAAATACATAACGTCAGAAAAATAAATGACGTCACAAAATACATTACGTCACAAAAATAAATGACGTCACAAAAATTAATAACGTCACAAAATACATAACTTCACAAAAATAAATGACGTCACAAAATACATAACGTCACAAAAATAAATGACGTCACAAAATACATAACATCACAAAATACATAACGTCACAAAAATAAATGAAGTCACAAAATACATAACGTCACAAAAATAAATGACGTCACAAAATACATTACGTCACAAAAATAAATGACGTCACAAAATACATAATGTCACAAAAATAAATGACGTCACAAAAATTAATGACGTCACAAAATACATAACGTCACAAAAATAAATGACGTCACAAAATACATAACGTCACAAAAATAAATGACGTCACAAAATACATAACCTCAAAAAAATAAATGACGTCACAAAATAAATAACGTCACAAAAATAAATGACGTCACAAAATACATAACGTCACAAAAATAAATGACGTCACAAAATACATAACGTCACAAAAATAAATGACGTCACAAAATACATAACGTCACAAAAATAAATGAAGTCACAAAATACATAACGTCACAAAAATAAATGACGTCACAAAATACATAACGTCACAAAAATTAATGACGTCAAAATAATAAATGACGTCACAAAAAACTTAACGTCACAAAAATAAATGACGACACAAAAATTAATTACGTCACAAAATACATAACGTCACAAAAATAAATGACGTCACAAAATACATAATGTCACAAAAATAAATGACGTCACAAAAATTAATGACGTCACAAAATACATAACGTCACAAAAATAAATGACGTCACAAAATATATAACCTCAAAAAAATAAATGACGTCACAAAATAAATAACGTCACAAAAATAAATGACGTCACAAAATACATAACGTCACAAAAATAAATGACGTCACAAAATACATAACGTCACAAAAATAAATGACGTCACAAAATACATAACCTCAAAAAAATAAATGACGTCACAAAATAAATAACGTCACAAAAATAAATGACGTCACAAAATACATAACGTCACAAAAATAAATGACGTCACAAAATACATAACGTCACAAAAATAAATGACGTCACAAAATACATAACGTCACAAAAATAAATGAAGTCACAAAATACATAACGTCACAAAAATAAATGACGTCACAAAATACATAACGTCACAAAAATTAATGACGTCAAAATAATAAATGACGTCACAAAAAACTTAACGTCACAAAAATAAATGACGACACAAAAATTAATTACGTCACAAAATACATAACGTCACAAAAATAAATGACGTCACAAAATACATAACGTCACAAAAATAAATGACGTCACATAATACATAACGTCACAAAAATAAATGAGGTCACAAAAATTAATTACGTCACAAAATACATAACGTCACAAAAATAAATGACGTCACATATACATAACGTCAAAAAAATAAATGAAGTCACAAAATACATAACGTCACAAAAATAAATGACGTCACAAAATACATAACGTCACAAAAATAAAAGACGTTACAATAATAAATGACGTCACAAAATACTTAACGTCACAAAAATAAATGACGTCACAAAATACATAACGTCACAAAAATAAATGACGTCACAAAATACATAACGTCACAAAAATAAATGACGTCACAAAATACATAACGTCACAAAAATAAATGACGTCACAAAATACATAACGTCACAAAAATAAATGACGTCACCATAATACATGACGTCACAAAATACATAGCGTCACAAAAATAAATGACGTCAAAAAATACATAACGTCACAAAAATAAATGACGTCACAAAATACATAACGTCACAAAAATAAATGACGTCACAAAATACATAACGTCAGAAAAAGAAATGACGTCACAAAATACATTACGTCACAAAAATAAATGACGTCACAAAAATTAATAATGTCTCAAAATACATAACTTCACAAAAATAAATGACGTCACAAAATACATAACGTCACCAAAATAAATGACGTCACAAAATACATAACGTCACAAAATACATAACGTCACAAAAATAAATGAAGTCACAAAATACATAACGTCACAAAAATAAATGACGTCACAAAATACATAACGTCAAAAAAATAAATGACGTCACAAAATACATAATGTCACAAAAATAAATGACGTCACAACAATTAATTACGTCACAAAATACATAACGTCACAAAAATAAATGACGTCACAAAATATATAACCTCAAAAAAATAAATGACGTCACAAAATAAATAACGTCACAAAAATAAATGACGTCACAAAATACATAACGTCACAAAAATAAATGACGTCACAAAATACATAACGTCACAAAAATAAATGACGTCACAAAATACATAACGTCACAAAAATAAATGAAGTCACAAAATACATAACGTCACAAAAATAAATGACGTCACAAAATACATAACGTCACAAAAATAAATGACGTCAAAATAATAAATGACGTCACAAAATACTTTACGTCACAAAAATAATTGACGTCACAAAATACATAACGTTACAAAAATAAATGACGTCACAAAATACATAATGTCACAAAAATAAATGACGTCAAAAATACATAACGTCACAAAAATAAATGACGTCACAAAATACATAACGTCACAAAAATAAATGACGTCACAATAATACATGACGTCACAAAATACATAACGTCACAAAAATTAATGACGTCACAAAATACATAACGTCACAAAAATAAATGACGTCACAAAATACATAACGTCACAAAAATAAATGACGTCACAAAATACATAACGTCAGAAAAATAAATGACGTCACAAAATACATTACGTCACAAAAATAAATGACGTCACAAAAAATAATAACGTCACAAAACACATAACTTCACAAAAATTAATTATGTCACAAAATACATAACGTCACAAAAATAAATGACGTCACAAAATATATAACCTCAAAAAAATAAATGACGTCACAAAATAAATAACGTCACAAAAATAAATGACGTCACAAAATACATAACGTCACAAAAATAAATGACGTCACAAAATACATAACGTCACAAAAATAAATGACGTCACAAAATACATAACCTCAAAAAAATAAATGACGTCACAAAATAAATAACGTCACAAAAATAAATGACGTCACAAAATACATAACGTCACAAAAATAAATGACGTCATAAAATACATAACGTCACAAAAATAAATGACGTCACAAAATACATAACGTCACAAAACTAAATGAAGTCACAAAATACATAACGTCACAAAAATAAATGACGTCACAAAATACATAACGTCACAAAAATAAATGACGTCAAAAATACATAACGTCACAAAAATAAATGACGTCACAAAATACATAACGTCACAAAAATAAATGACGTCACAATAATACATGACGTCACAAAATACATAACGTCACAAAAATTAATGACGTCACAAAATACATAACGTCACAAAAATAAATGACGTCACAAAATACATAACGTCACAAAAATAAATGACGTCACAAAATACATAACGTCAGAAAAATAAATGACGTCACAAAATACATAACGTCACAAAAATAAATGACGTCACAAAAATTAATAACGTCACAAAATACATAACTTCACAAAAATAAATGACGTCATAAAATACATACCGTCACATATATAAATGACGTCACAAAATACATAACGTCACAAAATACATAACGTCACAAAAATAAATGACGACACAAAATACATAACGTCACAAAAATAAATGACGTCACAAAATACATAACGTCACAAAAATAAATGACGTCACAAAATACATAATGTCACAAAAATAAATGACGTCACAAAAATTAATTACGTCACAAAATACATAACGTCACAAAATACATAGCGTCACAAAAATAAATGAAGTCACAAAATACATAACGTCACAAAAATAAATGACGTCACAAAATACATAACGTCAAAAAAATAAATGACGTCACAAAATACATAATGTCACAAAAATAAATGACGTCACAAAAATTAATTACGTCACAAAATACATAACGTCACAAAAATAAATGACGTCACAAAATATATAACCTCAAAAAAATAAATGACGTCACAAAATAAATAACGTCACAAAAATAAATGACGTCACAAAATACATAACGTCACAAAAATAAATGACGTCACAAAATACATAACGTCACAAAAATAAATGAAGTCACTAAATATATAACGTCACAAAAATAAATGACGTCACAAAATACATAACGTCACAAAAATAAATGACGTCAAAATGATAAATGACGTCACAAAATACTTTACGTCACAAAAATAAACGACGTCACAAAATACATAACGTCACAAAAATAAATGACGTCACAAAATACATAATGTCACAAAAATAAATGACGTCAAAAATACATAACGTCACAAAAATAAATGACGTCACAAAATACATAACGTCACAAAAATAAATGACGTCACAATAATACATGACGTCACAAAATACATAACGTCACAAAAATTAATGACGTCACAAAATACATAACGTCACAAAAATAAATGACGTCACAAAATACATAACGTCACAAAAATAAATGACGTCACAAAATACATAACGTCAGAAAAATAAATGACGTCACAAAATACATTACGTCACAAAAATAAATGACGTCACAAAAATTAATAACGTCACAAATTACATAACTTCACAAAAATAAATGACGTCACAAAATACATAACGTCACAAAAATAAATGACGTCACAAAATACATAACATCACAAAATACATAACGTCACAAAAATAAATGAAGTCACAAAATACATAACGTCACAAAAATAAATGACGTCACAAAATACATTACGTCACAAAAATAAATGACGTCACAAAATACATAATGTCACAAAAATAAATGACGTCACAAAAATTAATGACGTCACAAAATACATAAAGTCACAAAAATAAATGACGTCACAAAATATATAACCTCAAAAAAATAAATGACGTCACAAAATACATAACGTCACAAAAATAAATGACGTCACAAAATACATAACGTCACAAAAATAAATGACGTCACAAAATACATAACGTCACAAAAATAAATGACGTCACAAAATACATAACCTCAAAAAAATAAATGACGTCACAAAATAAATAACGTCACAAAAATAAATGACGTCACAAAATAAATAACGTCACAAAAATAAATGACGTCACAAAATACATAACGTCACAAAAATAAATGACGTCACAAAATACATAACGTCACAAAAATAAATGAAGTCACAAAATACATAACGTCACAAAAATAAATGACGTCACAAAATACATAACGTCACAAAAATTAATGACGTCAAAATAATAAATGACGTCACAAAATACTTAACGTCACAAAAATAAATGACGACACAAAAATTAATTACGTCACAAAATACATAACGTCACAAAAATAAATAACGTCACATATACATAACGTCAAAAAAATAAATGAAGTCACAAAATACATAACGTCACAAAAATAAATGACGTAACAAAATACATAACGTCACAAAAATAAAAGACGTTACAATAATAAATGACGTCACAAAATACTTAACGTCACAAAAATAAATGACGTCACAAAATACATAACGTCACAAAAATAAATGACGTCACAAAATACATAACGTCACAAAAATAAATGACGTCACAAAATACATAACGTCACAAAAATAAATGACGTCACAAAATACATAACGTCACAAAAATAAATGACGTCACCATAATACATGACGTCACAAAATACATAGCGTCACAAAAATAAATGACGTCACAAAATACATAACGTCACAAAAATAAATGACGTCACAAAATACATAACGTCACAAAAATAAATGACGTCACAAAATACATAACGTCAGAAAAATAAATGACGTCACAAAATACATTACGTCACAAAAATAAATGACGTCACAAAAATTAATAACGTCACAAAATACATAACTTCACAAAAATAAATGACGTCACAAAATACATAACGTCACCAAAATAAATGACGTCACAAAATACATAACGTCACAAAATACATAACGTCACAAAAATAAATGAAGTCACAAAATACATAACGTCACAAAAATAAATGACGTCACAAAATACATAACGTCAAAAAAATAAATGACGTCACAAAATACATAATGTCACAAAAATAAATGACGTCACAACAATTAATTGCGTCACAAAATACATAACGTCACAAAAATAAATGACGTCACAAAATATATAACCTCAAAAAAATAAATGACGTCACAAAATAAATAACGTCACAAAAATAAATGACGTCACAAAATACATAACGTCACAAAAATAAATGACGTCACAAAATACATAACGTCACAAAAATAAATGACGTCACAAAATACATAACGTCACAAAAATAAATGAAGTCACAAAATACATAACGTCACAAAAATAAATGACGTCACAAAATACATAACGTCACAAAAATAAATGACGTCAAAATAATAAATGACGTCACAAAATACTTTACGTCACAAAAATAAATGACGTCACAAAATACATAACGTTACAAAAATAAATGACGTCACAAAATACATAATGTCACAAAAATAAATGACGTCACAAAATACATAACCTCAAAAAAATAAATGACGTCACAAAATAAATAACGTCACAAAAATAAATGACGTCACAAAATACATAACGTCACAAAAATAAATGACGTCACAAAATACATAACGTCACAAAAATAAATGACGTCACAAAATACATAACGTCACAAAAATAAATGAAGTCACAAAATACATAACGTCACAAAAATAAATGACGTCACAAAATACATAACGTCACAAAAATAAATGACGTCACAAAATACATAACGTCACAAAAATAAATGACGTCACCATAATACATGACGTCACAAAATACATAGCGTCACAAAAATAAATGACGTCACAAAATACATAACGTCACAAAAATAAATGACGTCACAAAATACATAACGTCACAAAAATAAATGACGTCACAAAATACATAACGTCAGAAAAATAAATGACGTCACAAAATACATTACGTCACAAAAATAAATGACGTCACAAAAATTAATAACGTCACAAAATACATAACTTCACAAAAATAAATGACGTCACAAAATACATAACGTCACAAAAATAAATGACGTCACAAAATACATAACGTCACAAAAATAAATGACGTCACATAATACATAACGTCACAAAAATAAATGAGGTCACAAAAATTAATTACGTCACAAAATACATAACGTCACAAAAATAAATGACGTCACATATACATAACGTCAAAAAAATAAATGAAGTCACAAAATACATAACGTCACAAAAATAAATGACGTCACAAAATACATAACGTCACAAAAATAAAAGACGTTACAATAATAAATGACGTCACAAAATACTTAACGTCACAAAAATAAATGACGTCACAAAATACATAACGTCACAAAAATAAATGACGTCACAAAATACATAACGTCACAAAAATAAATGACGTCACAAAATACATAACGTCACAAAAATAAATGACGTCACAAAATACATAACGTCACAAAAATAAATGACGTCACAAAATACATAACATCACAAAATACATAACGTCACAAAAAAAAATGAAGTCACAAAATACATAACGTCACAAAAATAAATGACGTCACAAAATACATTACGTCACAAAAATAAATGACGTCACAAAATACATAATGTCACAAAAATAAATGACGTCACAAAAATTAATGACGTCACAAAATACATAACGTCACAAAAATAAATGACGTCACAAAATATATAACCTCAAAAAAATAAATGACGTCACAAAATAAATAACGTCACAATAATAAATGACGTCACAAAATACATAACGTCACAAAAATAAATGACGTCACAAAATACATAACGTCACAAAAATAAATGACGTCACAAAATACATAACCTCAAAAAAATAAATGACGTCACAAAATAAATAACGTCACAAAAATAAATGACGTCACAAAATACATAACGTCACAAAAATAAATGACGTCACAAAATACATAACGTCACAAAAATAAATGACGTCACAAAATACATAACGTCACAAAAATAAATGAAGTCACAAAATACATAACGTCACAAAAATAAATGACGTCACAAAATACATAACGTCACAAAAATTAATGACGTCAAAATAATAAATGACGTCACAAAAAACTTAACGTCACAAAAATAAATGACGACACAAAAATTAATTACGTCACAAAATACATAACGTCACAAAAATAAATGACGTCACAAAATACATAATGTCACAAAAATAAATGACGTCACAAAAATTAATGACGTCACAAAATACATAACGTCACAAAAATAAATGACGTCACAAAATATATAACCTCAAAAAAATAAATGACGTCACAAAATAAATAACGTCACAAAAATAAATGACGTCACAAAATACATAACGTCACAAAAATAAATGACGTCACAAAATACATAACGTCACAAAAATAAATGACGTCACAAAATACATAACCTCAAAAAAATAAATGACGTCACAAAATAAATAACGTCACAAAAATAAATGACGTCACAAAATACATAACGTCACAAAAATAAATGACGTCACAAAATACATAACGTCACAAAAATAAATGACGTCACAAAATACATAACGTCACAAAAATAAATGAAGTCACAAAATACATAACGTCACAAAAATAAATGACGTCACAAAATACATAACGTCACAAAAATTAATGACGTCAAAATAATAAATGACGTCACAAAAAACTTAACGTCACAAAAATAAATGACGACACAAAAATTAATTACGTCACAAAATACATAACGTCACAAAAATAAATGACGTCACAAAATACATAACGTCACAAAAATAAATGACGTCACATAATACATAACGTCACAAAAATAAATGAGGTCACAAAAATTAATTACGTCACAAAATACATAACGTCACAAAAATAAATGACGTCACATATACATAACGTCAAAAAAATAAATGAAGTCACAAAATACATAACGTCACAAAAATAAATGACGTCACAAAATACATAACGTCACAAAAATAAAAGACGTTACAATAATAAATGACGTCACAAAATACTTAACGTCACAAAAATAAATGACGTCACAAAATACATAACGTCACAAAAATAAATGACGTCACAAAATACATAACGTCACAAAAATAAATGACGTCACAAAATACATAACGTCACAAAAATAAATGACGTCACAAAATACATAACGTCACAAAAATAAATGACGTCACCATAATACATGACGTCACAAAATACATAGCGTCACAAAAATAAATGACGTCAAAAAATACATAACGTCACAAAAATAAATGACGTCACAAAATACATAACGTCACAAAAATAAATGACGTCACAAAATACATAACGTCAGAAAAATAAATGACGTCACAAAATACATTACCTCACAAAAATAAATGACGTCACAAAAATTAATAATGTCACAAAATACATAACTTCACAAAAATAAATGACGTCACAAAATACATAACGTCACCAAAATAAATGACGTCACAAAATACATAACGTCACAAAATACATAACGTCACAAAAATAAATGAAGTCACAAAATACATAACGTCACAAAAATAAATGACGTCACAAAATACATAACGTCAAAAAAATAAATGACGTCACAAAATACATAATGTCACAAAAATAAATGACGTCACAACAATTAATTACGTCACAAAATACATAACGTCACAAAAATAAATGACGTCACAAAATATATAACCTCAAAAAAATAAATGACGTCACAAAATAAATAACGTCACAAAAATAAATGACGTCACAAAATACATAACGTCACAAAAATAAATGACGTCACAAAATACATAACGTCACAAAAATAAATGACGTCACAAAATACATAACGTCACAAAAATAAATGAAGTCACAAAATACATAACGTCACAAAAATAAATGACGTCACAAAATACATAACGTCACAAAAATAAATGACGTCAAAATAATAAATGACGTCACAAAATACTTTACGTCACAAAAATAAATGACGTCACAAAATACATAACGTTACAAAAATAAATGACGTCACAAAATACATAATGTCACAAAAATAAATGACGTCAAAAATACATAACGTCACAAAAATAAATGACGTCACAAAATACATAACGTCACAAAAATAAATGACGTCACAATAATACATGACGTCACAAAATACATAACGTCACAAAAATTAATGACGTCACAAAATACATAACGTCACAAAAATAAATGACGTCACAAAATACATAACGTCACAAAAATAAATGACGTCACAAAATACATAACGTCAGAAAAATAAATGACGTCACAAAATACATTACGTCACAAAAATAAATGACGTCACAAAAAATAATAACGTCACAAAACACATAACTTCACAAAAATTAATTATGTCACAAAATACATAACGTCACAAAAATAAATGACGTCACTAAATATATAACCTCAAAAAAATAAATGACGTCACAAAATAAATAACGTCACAAAAATAAATGACGTCACAAAATACATAACGTCACAAAAATAAATGACGTCACAAAATACATAACGTCACAAAAATAAATGACGTCACAAAATACATAACCTCAAAAAAATAAATGACGTCACAAAATAAATAACGTCACAAAAATAAATGACGTCACAAAATACATAACGTCACAAAAATAAATGACGTCATAAAATACATAACGTCACAAAAATAAATGACGTCACAAAATACATAACGTCACAAAAATAAATGAAGTCACAAAATACATAACGTCACAAAAATAAATGACGTCACAAAATACATAACGTCACAAAAATAAATGACGTCAAAAATACATAACGTCACAAAAATAAATGACGTCACAAAATACATAACGTCACAAAAATAAATGACGTCACAATAATACATGACGTCACAAAATACATAACGTCACAAAAATTAATGACGTCACAAAATACATAACGTCACAAAAATAAATGACGTCACAAAATACATAACGTCACAAAAATAAATGATGTCACAAAATACATAACGTCAGAAAAATAAATGACGTCACAAAATACATAACGTCACAAAAATAAATGACGTCACAAAAATTAATAACGTCACAAAATACATAACTTCACAAAAATAAATGACGTCATAAAATACATACCGTCACATATATAAATGACGTCACAAAATACATAACGTCACAAAATACATAACGTCACAAAAATAAATGACGACACAAAATACATAACGTCACAAAAATAAATGACGTCACAAAATACATAACGTCACAAAAATAAATGACGTCACAAAATACATAATGTCACAAAAATAAATGACGTCACAAAAATTAATTACGTCACAAAATACATAACGTCACAAAATACATAGCGTCACAAAAATAAATGAAGTCACAAAATACATAACGTCACAAAAATAAATGACGTCACAAAATACATAACGTCAAAAAAATAAATGACGTCACAAAATACATAATGTCACAAAAATAAATGACGTCACAAAAATTAATTACGTCACAAAATACATAACGTCACAAAAATAAATGACGTCACAAAATATATAACCTCAAAAAAATAAATGACGTCACAAAATAAATAACGTCACAAAAATAAATGACGTCACAAAATACATAACGTCACAAAAATAAATGACGTCACAAAATACATAACGTCACAAAAATAAATGAAGTCACTAAATATATAACGTCACAAAAATAAATGACGTCACAAAATACATAACGTCACAAAAATAAATGACGTCAAAATGATAAATGACGTCACAAAATACTTTACGTCACAAAAATAAACGACGTCACAAAATACATAACGTCACAAAAATAAATGACGTCACAAAATACATAATGTCACAAAAATAAATGACGTCAAAAATACATAACGTCACAAAAATAAATGACGTCACAAAATACATAACGTCACAAAAATAAATGACGTCACAATAATACATGACGTCACAAAATACATAACGTCACAAAAATTAATGACGTCACAAAATACATAACGTCACAAAAATAAATGACGTCACAAAATACATAACGTCACAAAAATAAATGACGTCACAAAATACATAACGTCAGAAAAATAAATGACGTCACAAAATACATTACGTCACAAAAATAAATGACGTCACAAAAATTAATAACGTCACAAATTACATAACTTCACAAAAATAAATGACGTCACAAAATACATAACGTCACAAAAATAAATGACGTCACAAAATACATAACATCACAAAATACATAACGTCACAAAAATAAATGAAGTCACAAAATACATAACGTCACAAAAATAAATGACGTCACAAAATACATTACGTCACAAAAATAAATGTCGTCACAAAATACATAATGTCACAAAAATAAATGACGTCACAAAAATTAATGACGTCACAAAATACATAACGTCACAAAAATAAATGACGTCACAAAATATATAACCTCAAAAAAATAAATGAAGTCACAAAATACATAACGTCACAAAAATAAATGACGTCACAAAATACATAACGTCACAAAAATAAATGACGTCACAAAATACATAACGTCACAAAAATAAATGACGTCACAAAATACATAACCTCAAAAAAATAAATGACGTCACAAAATAAATAACGTCACAAAAATAAATGACGTCACAAAATACATGACGTCACAAAAATAAATGACGTCACAAAATACATAACGTCACAAAAATAAATGACGTCACAAAATACATAACGTCACAAAAATAAATGAAGTCACAAAATACATAACGTCACAAAAATAAATGACGTCACAAAATACATAACGTCACAAAAATTAATGACGTCAAAATAATAAATGACGTCACAAAATACTTAACGTCACAAAAATAAATGACGACACAAAAATTAATTACGTCACAAAATACATAACGTCACAAAAATAAATGACGTCACAAAATACATAACGTCACAAAAATAAATGACGTCACATAATACATAACGTCACAAAAATAAATGAGGTCACAAAAATTAATTACGTCACAAAATACATAACGTCACAAAAATAAATGACGTCACATATACATAACGTCAAAAAAATAAATGAAGTCACAAAATACATAACGTCACAAAAATAAATGACGTCACAAAATACATAACGTCACAAAAATAAAAGACGTTACAATAATAAATGACGTCACAAAATACTTAACGTCACAAAAATAAATGACGTCACAAAATACATAACGTCACAAAAATAAATGACGTCACAAAATACATAACGTCACAAAAATAAATGACGTCACAAAATACATAACGTCACAAAAATAAATGACGTCACAAAATACTTAACGTCACAAAAATAAATGACGTCACCATAATACATGACGTCACAAAATACATAGCGTCACAAAAATAAATGACGTCACAAAATACATAACGTCACAAAAATAAATGACGTCACAAAATACATAACGTCACAAAAATAAATGACGTCACAAAATACATAACGTCAGAAAAATAAATGACGTCACAAAATACATTACGTCACAAAAATAAATGACGTCACAAAAATTAATAACGTCACAAAATACATAACTTCACAAAAATAAATGACGTCACAAAATACATAACGTCACCAAAATAAATGACGTCACAAAATACATAACGTCACAAAATACATAACGTCACAAAAATAAATGAAGTCACAAAATACATAACGTCACAAAAATAAATGACGTCACAAAATACATAACGTCAAAAAAATAAATGACGTCACAAAATACATAATGTCACAAAAATAAATGACGTCACAACAATTAATTACGTCACAAAATACATAACGTCACAAAAATAAATGACGTCACAAAATATATAACCTCAAAAAAATAAATGACGTCACAAAATAAATAACGTCACAAAAATAAATGACGTCACAAAATACATAACGTCACAAAAATAAATGACGTCACAAAATACATAACGTCACAAAAATAAATGACGTCACAAAATACATAACGTCACAAAAATAAATGAAGTCACAAAATACATAACGTCACAAAAATAAATGACGTCACAAAATACATAACGTCACAAAAATAAATGACGTCAAAATAATAAATGACGTCACAAAATACTTTACGTCACAAAAATAAATGACGTCACAAAATACATAACGTTACAAAAATAAATGACGTCACAAAATACATAATGTCACAAAAATAAATGACGTCACAAAATACATAACCTCAAAAAAATAAATGACGTCACAAAATAAATAACGTCACAAAAATAAATGACGTCACAAAATACATAACGTCACAAAAATAAATGACGTCACAAAATACATAACGTCACAAAAATAAATGACGTCACAAAATACATAACGTCACAAAAATAAATGAAGTCACAAAATACATAACGTCACAAAAATAAATGACGTCACAAAATACATAATGTCACAAAAATAAATGACGTCACAAAAATTAATGACGTCACAAAATACATAACGTCACAAAAATAAATGACGTCACAAAATATATAACCTCAAAAAAATAAATGACGTCACAAAATAAATAACGTCACAAAAATAAATGACGTCACAAAATACATAACGTCACAAAAATAAATGACGTCACAAAATACATAACGTCACAAAAATAAATGACGTCACAAAATACATAACCTCAAAAAAATAAATGACGTCACAAAATAAATAACGTCACAAACATAAATGACGTCACAAAATACATAACGTCACAAAAATAAATGACGTCACAAAATACATAACGTCACAAAAATAAATGACGTCACAAAATACATAACGTCACAAAAATAAATGAAGTCAAAAAATACATAACGTCACAAAAATAAATGACGTCACAAAATACATAACGTCACAAAAATTAATGACGTCAAAATAATAAATGACGTCACAAAATACTTAACGTCACAAAAATAAATGACGACACAAAAATTAATTACGTCACAAAATACATAACGTCACAAAAATAAATGACGTCACAAAATACATAACGTCACAAAAATAAATGACGTCACATAATACATAACGTCACAAAAATAAATGAGGTCACAAAAATTAATTACGTCACAAAATACATAACGTCACAAAAATAAATGACGTCACATATACATAACGTCAAAAAAATAAATGAAGTCACAAAATACATAACGTCACAAAAATAAATGACGTCACAAAATACATAACGTCACAAAAATAAAAGACGTTACAATAATAAATGACGTCACAAAATACTTAACGTCACAAAAATAAATGACGTCACAAAATACATAACGTCACAAAAATAAATGACGTCACAAAATACATAACGTCACAAAAATAAATGACGTCACAAAATACATAACGTCACAAAAATAAATGACGTCAAAAAATACATAACGTCACAAAAATAAATGACGTCACCATAATACATGACGTCACAAAATACATAGCGTCACAAAAATAAATGACGTCACAAAATACATAACGTCACAAAAATAAATGACGTCACAAAATACATAACGTCACAAAAATAAATGACGTCACAAAATACATAACGTCAGAAAAATAAATGACGTCACAAAATACATTACGTCACAAAAATAAATGACGTCACAAAAATTAATAACGTCACAAAATACATAACTTCACAAAAATAAATGACGTCACAAAATACATAACGTCACCAAAATAAATGACGTCACAAAATACATAACGTCACAAAATACATAACGTCACAAAAATAAATGAAGTCACAAAATACATAACGTCACAAAAATAAATGACGTCACAAAATACATAACGTCAAAAAAATAAATGACGTCACAAAATACATAATGTCACAAAAATAAATGACGTCACAACAATTAATTACGTCACAAAATACATAACGTCACAAAAATAAATGACGTCACAAAATATATAACCTCAAAAAAATAAATGACGTCACAAAATACATAACGTCACAAAAATAAATGACGTCACAAAGTACATAACGTCACAAAAATAAATGAAGTCACAAAATACATAACGTCAAAAAAATAAATGACGTCACAAAATACATAACGTCACAAAAATAAATGATGTCAAAATAATAAATGACGTCACAAAATACTTTACGTCACAAAAATAAATGACGTCACAAAATACATAACGTTACAAAAATAAATGACGTCACAAAATACATAATGTCACAAAAATAAATGACGTCAAAAATACATAACGTCACAAAAATAAATGACGTCACAAAATACATAACGTCACAAAAATAAATGACGTCACAATAATACATGACGTCACAAAATACATAACGTCACAAAAATAAATGACGTCAAAATGATAAATGACGTCACAAAATACTTTACGTCACAAAAATAAACGACGTCACAAAATACATAACGTCACAAAAATAAATGACGTCACAAAATACATAATGTCACAAAAATAAATGACGTCAAAAATACATAACGTCACAAAAATAAATGACGTCACAAAATACATAACGTCACAAAAATAAATGACGTCACAATAATACATGACGTCACAAAATACATAACGTCACAAAAATTAATGACGTCACAAAATACATAACGTCACAAAAATAAATGACGTCACAAAATACATAACGTCACAAAAATAAATGACGTCACAAAATACATAACGTCAGAAAAATAAATGACGTCACAAAATACATTACGTCACAAAAATAAATGACGTCACAAAAATTAATAACGTCACAAATTACATAACTTCACAAAAATAAATGACGTCACAAAATACATAACGTCACAAAAATAAATGACGTCACAAAATACATAACATCACAAAATACATAACGTCACAAAAATAAATGAAGTCACAAAATACATAACGTCACAAAAATAAATGACGTCACAAAATACATTACGTCACAAAAATAAATGACGTCACAAAATACATAATGTCACAAAAATAAATGACGTCACAAAAATTAATGACGTCACAAAATACATAACGTCACAAAAATAAATGACGTCACAAAATATATAACCTCAAAAAAATAAATGACGTCACAAAATACATAACGTCACAAAAATAAATGACGTCACAAAATACATAACGTCACAAAAATAAATGACGTCACAAAATACATAACGTCACAAAAATAAATGACGTCACAAAATACATAACCTCAAAAAAATAAATGACGTCACAAAATAAATAACGTCACAAAAATAAATGACGTCACAAAATACATTACGTCACAAAAATAAATGACGTCACAAAATACATAACGTCACAAAAATAAATGACGTCACAAAATACATAACGTCACAAAAATAAATGAAGTCACAAAATACATAACGTCACAAAAATAAATGACGTCACAAAATACATAACGTCACAAAAATTAATGACGTCAAAATAATAAATGACGTCACAAAATACTTAACGTCACAAAAATAAATGACGACACAAAAATTAATTACGTCACAAAATACATAACGTCACAAAAATAAATGACGTCACAAAATACATAACGTCACAAAAATAAATGACGTCACATAATACATAACGTCACAAAAATAAATGAGGTCACAAAAATTAATTACGTCACAAAATACATAACGTCACAAAAATAAATGACGTCACATATACATAACGTCAAAAAAATAAATGAAGTCACAAAATACATAACGTCACAAAAATAAATGACGTCACAAAATACATAACGTCACAAAAATAAAAGACGTTACAATAATAAATGACGTCACAAAATACTTAACGTCACAAAAATAAATGACGTCACAAAATACATAACGTCACAAAAATAAATGACGTCACAAAATACATAACGTCACAAAAATAAATGACGTCACAAAATACATAACGTCACAAAAATAAATGACGTCACAAAATACATAACGTCACAAAAATAAATGACGTCACCATAATACATGACGTCACAAAATACATAGCGTCACAAAAATAAATGACGTCACAAAATACATAACGTCACAAAAATAAATGACGTCACAAAATACATAACGTCACAAAAATAAATGACGTCACAAAATACATAACGTCAGAAAAATAAATGACGTCACAAAATACATTACGTCACAAAAATAAATGACGTCACAAAAATTAATAACGTCACAAAATACATAACTTCACAAAAATAAATGACGTCACAAAATACATAACGTCACCAAAATAAATGACGTCACAAAATACATAACGTCACAAAATACATAACGTCACAAAAATAAATGAAGTCACAAAATACATAACGTCACAAAAATAAATGACGTCACAAAATACATAACGTCAAAAAAATAAATGACGTCACAAAATACATAATGTCACAAAAATAAATGACGTCACAACAATTAATTACGTCACAAAATACATAACGTCACAAAAATAAATGACGTCACAAAATATATAACCTCAAAAAAATAAATGACGTCACAAAATAAATAACGTCACAAAAATAAATGACGTCACAAAATACATAACGTCACAAAAATAAATGACGTCACAAAATACATAACGTCACAAAAATAAATGACGTCACAAAATACATAACGTCACAAAAATAAATGAAGTCACAAAATACATAACGTCACAAAAATAAATGACGTCACAAAATACATAACGTCACAAAAATAAATGACGTCAAAATAATAAATGACGTCACAAAATACTTTACGTCACAAAAATAAATGACGTCACAAAATACATAACGTTACAAAAATAAATGACGTCACAAAATACATAATGTCACAAAAATAAATGACGTCACAAAATACATAACCTCAAAAAAATAAATGACGTCACAAAATAAATAACGTCACAAAAATAAATGACGTCACAAAATACATAACGTCACAAAAATAAATGACGTCACAAAATACATAACGTCACAAAAATAAATGACGTCACAAAATACATAACGTCACAAAAATAAATGAAGTCACAAAATACATAACGTCACAAAAATAAATGACGTCACAAAATACATAATGTCACAAAAATAAATGACGTCACAAAAATTAATGACGTCACAAAATACATAACGTCACAAAAATAAATGACGTCACAAAATATATAACCTCAAAAAAATAAATGACGTCACAAAATAAATAACGTCACAAAAATAAATGACGTCACAAAATACATAACGTCACAAAAATAAATGACGTCACAAAATACATAACGTCACAAAAATAAATGACGTCACAAAATACATAACCTCAAAAAAATAAATGACGTCACAAAATAAATAACGTCACAAAAATAAATGACGTCACAAAATACATAACGTCACAAAAATAAATGACGTCACAAAATACATAACGTCACAAAAATAAATGACGTCACAAAATACATAACGTCACAAAAATAAATGAAGTCACAAAATACATAACGTCACAAAAATAAATGACGTCACAAAATACATAACGTCACAAAAATTAATGACGTCAAAATAATAAATGACGTCACAAAATACTTAACGTCACAAAAATAAATGACGACACAAAAATTAATTACGTCACAAAATACATAACGTCACAAAAATAAATGACGTCACAAAATACATAACGTCACAAAAATAAATGACGTCACATAATACATAACGTCACAAAAATAAATGAGGTCACAAAAATTAATTACGTCACAAAATACATAACGTCACAAAAATAAATGACGTCACATATACATAACGTCAAAAAAATAAATGAAGTCACAAAATACATAACATCACAAAAATAAATGACGTCACAAAATACATAACGTCACAAAAATAAAAGACGTTACAATAATAAATGACGTCACAAAATACTTAACGTCACAAAAATAAATGACGTCACAAAATACATAACGTCACAAAAATAAATGACGTCACAAAATACATAACGTCACAAAAATAAATGACGTCACAAAATACATAACGTCACAAAAATAAATGACGTCACAAAATACATAACGTCACAAAAATAAATGACGTCACCATAATACATGACGTCACAAAATACATAGCGTCACAAAAATAAATGACGTCACAAAATACATAACGTCACAAAAATAAATGACGTCACAAAATACATAACGTCACAAAAATAAATGACGTCACAAAATACATAACGTCAGAAAAATAAATGACTTCACAAAATACATTACGTCACAAAAATAAATGACGTCACAAAAATTAATAACGTCACAAAATACATAACTTCACAAAAATAAATGACGTCACAAAATACATAACGTCACCAAAATAAATGACGTCACAAAATACATAACGTCACAAAATACATAACGTCACAAAAATAAATGAAGTCACAAAATACATAACGTCACAAAAATAAATGACGTCACAAAATACATAACGTCAAAAAAATAAATGACGTCACAAAATACATAATGTCACAAAAATAAATGACGTCACAACAATTAATTACGTCACAAAATACATAACGTCACAAAAATAAATGACGTCACAAAATATATAACCTCAAAAAAATAAATGACGTCACAAAATACATAACGTCACAAAAATAAATGACGTCACAAAATACATAACGTCACAAAAATAAATGAAGTCACAAAATACATAACGTCAAAAAAATAAATGACGTCACAAAATACATAACGTCACAAAAATAAATGATGTCAAAATAATAAATGACGTCACAAAATACTTTACGTCACAAAAATAAATGACGTCACAAAATACATAACGTTACAAAAATAAATGACGTCACAAAATACATAATGTCACAAAAATAAATGACGTCAAAAATACATAACGTCACAAAAATAAATGACGTCACAAAATACATAACGTCACAAAAATAAATGACGTCACAATAATACATGACGTCACAAAATACATAACGTCACAAAAATTAATGACGTCACAAAATACAAAACGTCACAAAAATAAATGACGTCACAAAATACATAACGTCACAAAAATAAATGACGTCACAAAATACATAACGTCAGAAAAATAAATGACGTCACAAAATACATTACGTCACAAAAATAAATGACGTCACAAAAATTAATAACGTCACAAAACACATAACTTCACAAAAATTAATTATGTCACAAAATACATAACGTCACAAAAATAAATGACGTCACAAAATATATTACCTCAAAAAAATGAATGACGTCACAAAATAAATAACGTCACAAAAATAAATGACGTCACAAAATACATAACGTCACAAAAATAAATGACGTCACAAAATACATAACGTCACAAAAATAAATGACGTCACAAAATACATAACGTCACAAAAATAAATGACGTCACAAAAATTAATTACGTCACAAAATACATAACGTCACAAAAAGAAATGACGTCACAATAATAAATGACGTCACAAAATACATAACGTCACAAAAATAAATGACGTCACAAAATACATAACGTCACAAAAATAAATGAAGTCACAAAATACATAACGTCACAAAAATAAATGACGTCACAAAATACATAACGTCACAAAAATAAATGACGTCAAAATAATAAATGACGTCACAAAATACTTAACGTCACAAAAATAAATGACGTCACAAAATACATAACGTCACAAAAATAAATGACGTCACAAAATACATAACGTCACAAAAATAAATGACGTCAAAAATACATAACGTCACAAAAATAAATGACGTCACAAAATACATAACGTCACAAAAATAAATGACGTCACAATAATACATGACGTCACAAAATACATAACGTCACAAAAATTAATGACGTCACAAAATACATAACGTCACAAAAATAAATGACGTCACAAAATACATAACGTCACAAAAATAAATGACGTCACAAAATACATAACGTCAGAAAAATAAATGACGTCACAAAATACATAACGTCACAAAAATAAATGACGTCACAAAAATTAATAACGTCACAAAATACATAACTTCACAAAAATAAATGACGTCACAAAATACATACCGTCACAAATATAAATGACGTCACAAAATACATAACGTCACAAAATACATAACGTCACAAAAATAAATGACGACACAAAATACATAACGTCACAAAAATAAATGACGTCACAAAATACATAACGTCACAAAAATAAATGAAGTCACAAAATACATAATGTCACAAAAATAAATGACGTCACAAAAATTAATGACGTCACAAAATACATAACGTCACAAAAATAAATGACGTCACAAAATATATAACCTCAAAAAAATAAATGACGTCACAAAATAAATAACGTCACAAAAATAAATGACGTCACAAAATACATAACGTCACAAAAATAAATGACGTCACAAAATACATAACGTCACAAAAATAAATGACGTCACAAAATACATAACCTCAAAAAAATAAATGACGTCACAAAATAAATAACGTCACAAAAATAAATGACGTCACAAAATACATAACGTCACAAAAATAAATGACGTCACAAAATACATAACGTCACAAAAATAAATGACGTCACAAAATACATAACGTCACAAAAATAAATGAAGTCACAAAATACATAACGTCACAAAAATAAATGACGTCACAAAATACATAACGTCACAAAAATTAATGACGTCAAAATAATAAATGACGTCACAAAAAACTTAACGTCACAAAAATAAATGACGACACAAAAATTAATTACGTCACAAAATACATAACGTCACAAAAATAAATGACGTCACAAAATACATAACGTCACAAAAATAAATGACGTCACATAATACATAACGTCACAAAAATAAATGAGGTCACAAAAATTAATTACGTCACAAAATACATAACGTCACAAAAATAAATGACGTCACATATACATAACGTCAAAAAAATAAATGAAGTCACAAAATACATAACGTCACAAAAATAAATGACGTCACAAAATACATAACGTCACAAAAATAAATGACGTCACCATAATACATGACGTCACAAAATACTTAACGTCACAAAAATAAATGACGTCACAAAATACATAACGTCACAAAAATAAATGACGTCACAAAATACATAACGTCACAAAAATAAATGACGTCACAAAATACATAACGTCAGAAAAATAAATGACTTCACAAAATACATTACGTCACAAAAATAAATGACGTCACAAAAATTAATAACGTCACAAAATACATAACTTCACAAAAATAAATGACGTCACAAAATACATAACGTCACCAAAATAAATGACGTCACAAAATACATAACGTCACAAAATACATAACGTCACAAAAATAAATGAAGTCACAAAATACATAACGTCACAAAAATAAATGACGTCACAAAATACATAACGTCAAAAAAATAAATGACGTCACAAAATACATAATGTCACAAAAATAAATGACGTCACAACAATTAATTACGTCACAAAATACATAACGTCACAAAAATAAATGACGTCACAAAATATATAACCTCAAAAAAATAAATGACGTCACAAAATACATAACGTCACAAAAATAAATGACGTCACAAAATACATAACGTCACAAAAATAAATGAAGTCACAAAATACATAACGTCAAAAAAATAAATGACGTCACAAAATACATAACGTCACAAAAATAAATGATGTCAAAATAATAAATGACGTCACAAAATACTTTACGTCACAAAAATAAATGACGTCACAAAATACATAACGTTACAAAAATAAATGACGTCACAAAATACATAATGTCACAAAAATAAATGACGTCAAAAATACATAACGTCACAAAAATAAATGACGTCACAAAATACATAACGTCACAAAAATAAATGACGTCACAATAATACATGACGTCACAAAATACATAACGTCACAAAAATTAATGACGTCACAAAATACAAAACGTCACAAAAATAAATGACGTCACAAAATACATAACGTCACAAAAATAAATGACGTCACAAAATACATAACGTCAGAAAAATAAATGACGTCACAAAATACATTACGTCACAAAAATAAATGACGTCACAAAAATTAATAACGTCACAAAACACATAACTTCACAAAAATTAATTATGTCACAAAATACATAACGTCACAAAAATAAATGACGTCACAAAATATATTACCTCAAAAAAATGAATGACGTCACAAAATAAATAACGTCACAAAAATAAATGACGTCACAAAATACATAACGTCACAAAAATAAATGACGTCACAAAATACATAACGTCACAAAAATAAATGACGTCACAAAATACATAACGTCACAAAAATAAATGACGTCACAAAAATTAATTACGTCACAAAATACATAACGTCACAAAAAGAAATGACGTCACAATAATAAATGACGTCACAAAATACATAACGTCACAAAAATAAATGACGTCACAAAATACATAACGTCACAAAAATAAATGAAGTCACAAAATACATAACGTCACAAAAATAAATGACGTCACAAAATACATAACGTCACAAAAATAAATGACGTCAAAATAATAAATGACGTCACAAAATACTTAACGTCACAAAAATAAATGACGTCACAAAATACATAACGTCACAAAAATAAATGACGTCACAAAATACATAACGTCACAAAAATAAATGACGTCAAAAATACATAACGTCACAAAAATAAATGACGTCACAAAATACATAACGTCACAAAAATAAATGACGTCACAATAATACATGACGTCACAAAATACATAACGTCACAAAAATTAATGACGTCACAAAATACATAACGTCACAAAAATAAATGACGTCACAAAATACATAACGTCACAAAAATAAATGACGTCACAAAATACATAACGTCAGAAAAATAAATGACGTCACAAAATACATAACGTCACAAAAATAAATGACGTCACAAAAATTAATAACGTCACAAAATACATAACTTCACAAAAATAAATGACGTCACAAAATACATACCGTCACAAATATAAATGACGTCACAAAATACATAACGTCACAAAATACATAACGTCACAAAAATAAATGACGACACAAAATACATAACGTCACAAAAATAAATGACGTCACAAAATACATAACGTCACAAAAATAAATGAAGTCACAAAATACATAATGTCACAAAAATAAATGACGTCACAAAAATTAATGACGTCACAAAATACATAACGTCACAAAAATAAATGACGTCACAAAATATATAACCTCAAAAAAATAAATGACGTCACAAAATAAATAACGTCACAAAAATAAATGACGTCACAAAATACATAACGTCACAAAAATAAATGACGTCACAAAATACATAACGTCACAAAAATAAATGACGTCACAAAATACATAACCTCAAAAAAATAAATGACGTCACAAAATAAATAACGTCACAAAAATAAATGACGTCACAAAATACATAACGTCACAAAAATAAATGACGTCACAAAATACATAACGTCACAAAAATAAATGACGTCACAAAATACATAACGTCACAAAAATAAATGAAGTCACAAAATACATAACGTCACAAAAATAAATGACGTCACAAAATACATAACGTCACAAAAATTAATGACGTCAAAATAATAAATGACGTCACAAAAAACTTAACGTCACAAAAATAAATGACGACACAAAAATTAATTACGTCACAAAATACATAACGTCACAAAAATAAATGACGTCACAAAATACATAACGTCACAAAAATAAATGACGTCACATAATACATAACGTCACAAAAATAAATGAGGTCACAAAAATTAATTACGTCACAAAATACATAACGTCACAAAAATAAATGACGTCACATATACATAACGTCAAAAAAATAAATGAAGTCACAAAATACATAACGTCACAAAAATAAATGACGTCACAAAATACATAACGTCACAAAAATAAAAGACGTTACAATAATAAATGACGTCACAAAATACTTAACGTCACAAAAATAAATGACGTCACAAAATACATAACGTCACAAAAATAAATGACGTCACAAAATACATAACGTCACAAAAATAAATGACGTCACAAAATACATAACGTCACAAAAATAAATGACGTCACAAAATACATAACGTCACAAAAATAAATGACGTCACCATAATACATGACGTCACAAAATACATAGCGTCACAAAAATAAATGACGTCAAAAAATACATAACGTCACAAAAATAAATGACGTCACAAAATACATAACGTCACAAAAATAAATGACGTCACAAAATACATAACGTCAGAAAAAGAAATGACGTCACAAAATACATTACGTCACAAAAATAAATGACGTCACAAAAATTAATAATGTCTCAAAATACATAACTTCACAAAAATAAATGACGTCACAAAATACATAACGTCACCAAAATAAATGACGTCACAAAATACATAACGTCACAAAATACATAACGTCACAAAAATAAATGAAGTCACAAAATACATAACGTCACAAAAATAAATGACGTCACAAAATACATAACGTCAAAAAAATAAATGACGTCACAAAATACATAATGTCACAAAAATAAATGACGTCACAACAATTAATTACGTCACAAAATACATAACGTCACAAAAATAAATGACGTCACAAAATATATAACCTCAAAAAAATAAATGACGTCACAAAATAAATAACGTCACAAAAATAAATGACGTCACAAAATACATAACGTCACAAAAATAAATGACGTCACAAAATACATAACGTCACAAAAATAAATGACGTCACAAAATACATAACGTCACAAAAATAAATGAAGTCACAAAATACATAACGTCACAAAAATAAATGACGTCACAAAATACATAACGTCACAAAAATAAATGACGTCAAAATAATAAATGACGTCACAAAATACTTTACGTCACAAAAATAATTGACGTCACAAAATACATAACGTTACAAAAATAAATGACGTCACAAAATACATAATGTCACAAAAATAAATGACGTCAAAAATACATAACGTCACAAAAATAAATGACGTCACAAAATACATAACGTCACAAAAATAAATGACGTCACAATAATACATGACGTCACAAAATACATAACGTCACAAAAATTAATGACGTCACAAAATACATAACGTCACAAAAATAAATGACGTCACAAAATACATAACGTCACAAAAATAAATGACGTCACAAAATACATAACGTCAGAAAAATAAATGACGTCACAAAATACATTACGTCACAAAAATAAATGACGTCACAAAAAATAATAACGTCACAAAACACATAACTTCACAAAAATTAATTATGTCACAAAATACATAACGTCACAAAAATAAATGACGTCACAAAATATATAACCTCAAAAAAATAAATGACGTCACAAAATAAATAACGTCACAAAAATAAATGACGTCACAAAATACATAACGTCACAAAAATAAATGACGTCACAAAATACATAACGTCACAAAAATAAATGACGTCACAAAATACATAACCTCAAAAAAATAAATGACGTCACAAAATAAATAACGTCACAAAAATAAATGACGTCACAAAATACATAACGTCACAAAAATAAATGACGTCATAAAATACATAACGTCACAAAAATAAATGACGTCACAAAATACATAACGTCACAAAACTAAATGAAGTCACAAAATACATAACGTCACAAAAATAAATGACGTCACAAAATACATAACGTCACAAAAATAAATGACGTCAAAAATACATAACGTCACAAAAATAAATGACGTCACAAAATACATAACGTCACAAAAATAAATGACGTCACAATAATACATGACGTCACAAAATACATAACGTCACAAAAATTAATGACGTCACAAAATACATAACGTCACAAAAATAAATGACGTCACAAAATACATAACGTCACAAAAATAAATGACGTCACAAAATACATAACGTCAGAAAAATAAATGACGTCACAAAATACATAACGTCACAAAAATAAATGACGTCACAAAAATTAATAACGTCACAAAATACATAACTTCACAAAAATAAATGACGTCATAAAATACATACCGTCACATATATAAATGACGTCACAAAATACATAACGTCACAAAATACATAACGTCACAAAAATAAATGACGACACAAAATACATAACGTCACAAAAATAAATGACGTCACAAAATACATAACGTCACAAAAATAAATGACGTCACAAAATACATAATGTCACAAAAATAAATGACGTCACAAAAATTAATTACGTCACAAAATACATAACGTCACAAAATACATAGCGTCACAAAAATAAATGAAGTCAAAAAATACATAACGTCACAAAAATAAATGACGTCACAAAATACATAACGTCAAAAAAATAAATGACGTCACAAAATACATAATGTCACAAAAATAAATGACGTCACAAAAATTAATTACGTCACAAAATACATAACGTCACAAAAATAAATGACGTCACAAAATATATAACCTCAAAAAAATAAATGACGTCACAAAATAAATAACGTCACAAAAATAAATGACGTCACAAAATAAATGACGTCACAAAATACATAACGTCACAAAAATAAATGACGTCACAAAATACATAACGTCACAAAAATAAATGACGTCACAAAATTAATAACGTCACAAAATACATAACGTCACAAAAATAAATGACGTCACAAAAATACATAACGTCACAAAAAACATAACGTAACAAAAATTAATGACGTCACAAAATACATAACGTCACAAAAATAAATGACGTCACAAAATACATAACGTCACAAAAATAAATGAGGTCACAAAATACATAACGTCACAAAAATAAATGACGTCAAAAATTACATAACGTCACAAAACACATATCGTCACAAAAATAAATGACGTCACAAAATACATAACGTCACAAAAATAAATGACGTCACAATAATAAATGACGTCACAGAATACTAAACGTCACAAAAAAATGACGTCACAAAATACATAACGTCACAAAAATAAATGACGTCACAAAAATAAATGACGTCACAAAAATAAATGACGTCACAAAATACATAACGTCACAAAAATAAATGACGTCACAAAATACATAACGGCACAAAAATAAATGACGTCACAAAATACCTAACGTCACAAAATAAATGACATCACAAAATACATAACGTCACAAATATAATTGACGTCATAAAATACATAACGTCACAAATATAAATGACGTCACAAAAATAAATGACGTCACAAAATACATAACGTCACAAAAATAAATAACGTCACAAAATACATAACGTCACAAAAATAAATGAGGTCACAAAATACATAACGTCACAAATATAAATGACGTCACAAATATTAATACATAACGTCACAAAAATAAATGACGTCAGAAAATACATAACGTCACAAATATAAATGACGTCACAATAATAAATGACGTCACAAAATACATAACGTCACAAAAATAAATAACGTCACAAAATACATAACGTCACAAAAATAAATGAGGTCACAAAATACATAACGTCACAAAAATAAATGACGCCACAATATACATAACGTCACAAAAATAAATGACGTCACAAAATACAAAACGTCACAAAAACAAATGACGTCACAAAATACATAACGTCACAAAAATAAATGACGTCACAAAATACATAACGTCACAAAAATAAATGACAACACAAAAATTAATTATGTCACAAAAATAAATGACGTCACAATAACAAATGACGTCACAAAATACATAACGTCACAAAAATAAATGACGTCAAAAAATACATAACGTCACAAAAATAAATGACGTCACAAAATACATAACGTCACAAAAATAAATGACTTCGCAAAATACATAACGTCACAAAAATAAATGACGTCACAAAATACATAACGTCACAAAAATAAATGACGTCACAATAATACATGACGTCACAAAATACATAACGTCACAAAAATTAATGACGTCACAAAATACAAAACGTCACAAAAATAAATGACGTCACAAAATACATAACGTCACAAAAATAAATGACGTCACAAAATACATAACGTCAGAAAAATAAATGACGTCACAAAATACATTACGTCACAAAAATAAATGACGTCACAAAAATTAATAACGTCACAAAACACATAACTTCACAAAAATTAATTATGTCACAAAATACATAACGTCACAAAAATAAATGACGTCACAAAATATATTACCTCAAAAAAATAAATGACGTCACAAAATAAATAACGTCACAAAAATAAATGACGTCACAAAATACATAACGTCACAAAAATAAATGACGTCACAAAATACATAACGTCACAAAAATAAATGACGTCACAAAATACATAACGTCACAAAAATAAATGACGTCACAAAAATTAATTACGTCACAAAATACATAACGTCACAAAAAGAAATGACGTCACAATAATAAATGACGTCACAAAATACATAACGTCACAAAAATAAATGACGTCACAAAATACATAACGTCACAAAAATAAATGAAGTCACAAAATACATAACGTCACAAAAATAAATGACGTCACAAAATACATAACGTCACAAAAATAAATGACGTCAAAATAATAAATGACGTCACAAAATACTTAACGTCACAAAAATAAATGACGTCACAAAATACATAACGTCACAAAAATAAATGACGTCACAAAATACATAACGTCACAAAAATAAATGACGTCAAAAATACATAACGTCACAAAAATAAATGACGTCACAAAATACATAACGTCACAAAAATAAATGACGTCACAATAATACATGACGTCACAAAATACATAACGTCACAAAAATTAATGACGTCACAAAATACATAACGTCACAAAAATAAATGACGTCACAAAATACATAACGTCACAAAAATAAATGACGTCACAAAATACATAACGTCAGAAAAATAAATGACGTCACAAAATACATAACGTCACAAAAATAAATGACGTCACAAAAATTAATAACGTCACAAAATACATAACTTCACAAAAATAAATGACGTCACAAAATACATACCGTCACAAATATAAATGACGTCACAAAATACATAACGTCACAAAATACATAACGTCACAAAAATAAATGACGACACAAAATACATAACGTCACAAAAATAAATGACGTCACAAAATACATAACGTCACAAAAATAAATGAAGTCACAAAATACATAATGTCACAAAAATAAATGACGTCACAAAAATTAATGACGTCACAAAATACATAACGTCACAAAAATAAATGACGTCACAAAATATATAACCTCAAAAAAATAAATGACGTCACAAAATAAATAACGTCACAAAAATAAATGACGTCACAAAATACATAACGTCACAAAAATAAATGACGTCACAAAATACATAACGTCACAAAAATAAATGACGTCACAAAATACATAACCTCAAAAAAATAAATGACGTCACAAAATAAATAACGTCACAAAAATAAATGACGTCACAAAATACATAACGTCACAAAAATAAATGACATCACAAAATACATAACGTCACAAAAATAAATGACGTCACAAAATACATAACGTCACAAAAATAAATGAAGTCACAAAATACATAACGTCACAAAAATAAATGACGTCACAAAATACATAACGTCACAAAAATTAATGACGTCAAAATAATAAATGACGTCACAAAAAACTTAACGTCACAAAAATAAATGACGACACAAAAATTAATTACGTCACAAAATACATAACGTCACAAAAATAAATGACGTCACAAAATACATAACGTCACAAAATTAAATGACGTCACATAATACATAACGTCACAAAAATAAATGAGGTCACAAAAATTAATTACGTCACAAAATACATAACGTCACAAAAATAAATGACGTCACATATACATAACGTCAAAAAAATAAATGAAGTCACAAAATACATAACGTCACAAAAATAAATGACGTCACAAAATACATAACGTCACAAAAATAAAAGACGTTACAATAATAAATGACGTCACAAAATACTTAACGTCACAAAAATAAATGACGTCACAAAATACATAACGTCACAAAAATAAATGACGTCACAAAATACATAACGTCACAAAAATAAATGACGTCACAAAATACATAACGTCACAAAAATAAATGACGTCACAAAATACATAACGTCACAAAAATAAATGACGTCACCATAATACATGACGTCACAAGATACATAGCGTCACAAAAATAAATGACGTCAAAAAATACATAACGTCACAAAAATAAATGACGTCACAAAATACATAACGTCACAAAAATAAATGACGTCACAAAATACATAACGTCAGAAAAAGAAATGACGTCACAAAATACATTACGTCACAAAAATAAATGACGTCACAAAAATTAATAATGTCTCAAAATACATAACTTCACAAAAATAAATGACGTCACAAAATACATAACGTCACCAAAATAAATGACGTCACAAAATACATAACGTCACAAAATACATAACGTCACAAAAATAAATGAAGTCACAAAATACATAACGTCACAAAAATAAATGACGTCACAAAATACATAACGTCAAAAAAATAAATGACGTCACAAAATACATAATGTCACAAAAATAAATGACGTCACAACAATTAATTACGTCACAAAATACATAACGTCACAAAAATAAATGACGTCACAAAATATATAACCTCAAAAAAATAAATGACGTCACAAAATAAATAACGTCACAAAAATAAATGACGTCACAAAATACATAACGTCACAAAAATAAATGACGTCACAAAATACATAACGTCACAAAAATAAATGACGTCACAAAATACATAACGTCACAAAAATAAATGAAGTCACAAAATACATAACGTCACAAAAATAAATGACGTCACAAAATACATAACGTCACAAAAATAAATGACGTCAAAATAATAAATGACGTCACAAAATACTTTACGTCACAAAAATAATTGACGTCACAAAATACATAACGTTACAAAAATAAATGACGTCACAAAATACATAATGTCACAAAAATAAATGACGTCAAAAATACATAACGTCACAAAAATAAATGACGTCACAAAATACATAACGTCACAAAAATAAATGACGTCACAATAATACATGACGTCACAAAATACATAACGTCACAAAAATTAATGACGTCACAAAATACATAACGTCACAAAAATAAATGACGTCACAAAATACATAACGTCACAAAAATAAATGACGTCACAAAATACATAACGTCAGAAAAATAAATGACGTCACAAAATACATTACGTCACAAAAATAAATGACGTCACAAAAAATAATAACGTCACAAAACACATAACTTCACAAAAATTAATTATGTCACAAAATACATAACGTCACAAAAATAAATGACGTCACAAAATATATAACCTCAAAAAAATAAATGACGTCACAAAATAAATAACGTCACAAAAATAAATGACGTCACAAAATACATAACGTCACAAAAATAAATGACGTCACAAAATACATAACGTCACAAAAATAAATGACGTCACAAAATACATAACCTCAAAAAAATAAATGACGTCACAAAATAAATAACGTCACAAAAATAAATGACGTCACAAAATACATAACGTCACAAAAATAAATGACGTCATAAAATACATAACGTCACAAAAATAAATGACGTCACAAAATACATAACGTCACAAAACTAAATGAAGTCACAAAATACATAACGTCACAAAAATAAATGACGTCACAAAATACATAACGTCACAAAAATAAATGACGTCAAAAATACATAACGTCACAAAAATAAATGACGTCACAAAATACATAACGTCACAAAAATAAATGACGTCACAATAATACATGACGTCACAAAATACATAACGTCACAAAAATTAATGACGTCACAAAATACATAACGTCAGAAAAATAAATGACGTCATAAAATACATAACGTCACAAAAATAAATGACGTCACAAAAATTAATAACGTCACAAAATACATAACTTCACAAAAATAAATGACGTCATAAAATACATACCGTCACATATATAAATGACGTCACAAAATACATAACGTCACAAAATACATAACGTCACAAAAATAAATGACGACACAAAATACATAACGTCACAAAAATAAATGACGTCACAAAATACATAACGTCACAAAAATAAATGACGTCACAAAATACATAATGTCACAAAAATAAATGACGTCACAAAAATTAATTACGTCACAAAATACATAACGTCACAAAATACATAGCGTCACAAAAATAAATGAAGTCAAAAAATACATAACGTCACAAAAATAAATGACGTCACAAAATACATAACGTCAAAAAAATAAATGACGTCACAAAATACATAATGTCACAAAAATAAATGACGTCACAAAAATTAATTACGTCACAAAATACATAACGTCACAAAAATAAATGACGTCACAAAATATATAACCTCAAAAAAATAAATGACGTCACAAAATAAATAACGTCACAAAAATAAATGACGTCACAAAATACATAACGTCACAAAAATAAATGAGGTCACAAAATACATAACGTCACAAAAATAAATGAAGTCACTAAATATATAACGTCACAAAAATAAATGACGTCACAAAATACATAACGTCACAAAAATAAATGACGTCAAAATGATAAATGACGTCACAAAATACTTTACGTCACAAAAATAAACGACGTCACAAAATACATAACGTCACAAAAATAAATGACGTCACAAAATACATAATGTCACAAAAATAAATGACGTCAAAAATACATAACGTCACAAAAATAAATGACGTCACAAAATACATAACGTCACAAAAATAAATGACGTCACAATAATACATGACGTCACAAAATACATAACGTCACAAAAATTAATGACGTCACAAAATACATAACGTCACAAAAATAAATGACGTCACAAAATACATAACGTCACAAAAATAAATGACGTCACAAAATACATAACGTCAGAAAAATAAATGACGTCACAAAATACATTACGTCACAAAAATAAATGACGTCACAAAAATTAATAACGTCACAAATTACATAACTTCACAAAAATAAATGACGTCACAAAATACATAACGTCACAAAAATAAATGACGTCACAAAATACATAACATCACAAAATACATAACGTCACAAAAATAAATGAAGTCACAAAATACATAACGTCACAAAAATAAATGACGTCACAAAATACATTACGTCACAAAAATAAATGACGTCACAAAATACATAATGTCACAAAAATAAATGACGTCACAAAAATTAATGACGTCACAAAATACATAAAGTCACAAAAATAAATGACGTCACAAAATATATAACCTCAAAAAAATAAATGACGTCACAAAATACATAACGTCACAAAAATAAATGACGTCACAAAATACATAACGTCACAAAAATAAATGACGTCACAAAATACATAACGTCACAAAAATAAATGACGTCACAAAATACATAACCTCAAAAAAATAAATGACGTCACAAAATAAATAACGTCACAAAAATAAATGACGTCACAAAATACATAACGTCACAAAAATAAATGACGTCACAAAATACATAACGTCACAAAAATAAATGACGTCACAAAATACATAACGTCACAAAAATAAATGAAGTCACAAAATACATAACGTCACAAAAATAAATGACGTCACAAAATACATAACGTCACAAAAATTAATGACGTCAAAATAATAAATGACGTCACAAAATACTTAACGTCACAAAAATAAATGACGACACAAAAATTAATTACGTCACAAAATACATAACGTCACAAAAATAAATGACGTCACAAAATACATAACGTCACAAAAATAAATGACGTCACATAATACATAACGTCACAAAAATAAATGAGGTCACAAAAATTAATTACGTCACAAAATACATAACGTCACAAAAATAAATAACGTCACATATACATAACGTCAAAAAAATAAATGAAGTCACAAAATACATAACGTCACAAAAATAAATTACGTCACAAAATACATAACGTCACAAAAATAAAAGACGTTACAATAATAAATGACGTCACAAAATACTTAACGTCACAAAAATAAATGACGTCACAAAATACATAACGTCACAAAAATAAATGACGTCACAAAATACATAACGTCACAAAAATAAATGACGTCACCATAATACATGACGTCACAAAATACATAGCGTCACAAAAATAAATGACGTCACAAAATACATAACGTCACAAAAATAAATGACGTCACAAAATACATAACGTCACAAAAATAAATGACGTCACAAAATACATAACGTCAGAAAAATAAATGACGTCACAAAATACATTACGTCACAAAAATAAATGACGTCACAAAAATTAATAACGTCACAAAATACATAACTTCACAAAAATAAATGACGTCACAAAATACATAACGTCACCAAAATAAATGACGTCACAAAATACATAACGTCACAAAAATAAATGACGTCACAAAATACATAACGTCACAAAAATAAATGACGTCACCATAATACATGACGTCACAAAATACATAGCGTCACAAAAATAAATGACGTCACAAAATACATAACGTCACAAAAATAAATGACGTCACAAAATACATAACGTCACAAAAATAAATGACGTCACAAAATACATAACGTCACAAAAATAAATGACGTCACAAAATACATAACGTCACAAAAATAAATGACGTCACAAAATACATAACGTCACAAAAATAAATGACGTCACAAAATACATAACGTCACAAAAATAAATGACGTCACAAAATACATAACGTCACAAAAATAAATGACGTCACAAAATACATAACGTCACAAAAATAAATGACGTCACCATAATACATGACGTCACAAAATACATAGCGTCACAAAAATAAATGACGTCACAAAATACATAACGTCACAAAAATAAATGACGTCACAAAATACATAACGTCACAAAAATAAATGACGTCACAAAATACATAACGTCAGAAAAATAAATGACGTCACAAAATACATTACGTCACAAAAATAAATGACGTCACAAAAATTAATAACGTCACAAAATACATAACTTCACAAAAATAAATGACGTCACAAAATACATAACGTCACAAAAATAAATGACGTCACAAAATACATAACGTCACAAAATACATAACGTCACAAAAATAAATGAAGTCACAAAATACATAACGTCACAAAAATAAATGACGTCACAAAATACATAACGTCAAAAAAATAAATGACGTCACAAAATACATAATGTCACAAAAATAAATGACGTCACAACAATTAATTACGTCACAAAATACATAACGTCACAAAAATAAATGACGTCACAAAATATATAACCTCAAAAAAATAAATGACGTCACAAAATAAATAACGTCACAAAAATAAATGACGTCACAAAATACATAACGTCACAAAAATAAATGACGTCACAAAATACATAACGTCACAAAAATAAATGACGTCACAAAATACATAACGTCACAAAAATAAATGAAGTCACAAAATACATAACGTCACAAAAATAAATGACGTCACAAAATACATAACGTCACAAAAATAAATGACGTCAAAATAATAAATGACGTCACAAAATACTTTACGTCACAAAAATAAATGACGTCACAAAATACATAACGTTACAAAAATAAATGACGTCACAAAATACATAATGTCACAAAAATAAATGACGTCACAAAATACATAACCTCAAAAAAATAAATGACGTCACAAAATAAATAACGTCACAAAAATAAATGACGTCACAAAATACATAACGTCACAAAAATAAATGACGTCACAAAATACATAACGTCACAAAAATAAATGACGTCACAAAATACATAACGTCACAAAAATAAATGAAGTCACAAAATACATAACGTCACAAAAATAAATGACGTCACAAAATACATAATGTCACAAAAATAAATGACGTCACAAAAATTAATGACGTCACAAAATACATAACGTCACAAAAATAAATGACGTCACAAAATATATAACCTCAAAAAAATAAATGACGTCACAAAATAAATAACGTCACAAAAATAAATGACGTCACAAAATACATAACGTCACAAAAATAAATGACGTCACAAAATACATAACGTCACAAAAATAAATGACGTCACAAAATACATAACCTCAAAAAAATAAATGACGTCACAAAATAAATAACGTCACAAAAATAAATGACGTCACAAAATACATAACGTCACAAAAATAAATGACGTCACAAAATACATAACGTCACAAAAATAAATGACGTCACAAAATACATAACGTCACAAAAATAAATGAAGTCACAAAATACATAACGTCACAAAAATAAATGACGTCACAAAATACATAACGTCACAAAAATTAATGACGTCAAAATAATAAATGACGTCACAAAATACTTAACGTCACAAAAATAAATGACGACACAAAAATTAATTACGTCACAAAATACATAACGTCACAAAAATAAATGACGTCACAAAATACATAACGTCACAAAAATAAATGACGTCACATAATACATAACGTCACAAAAATAAATGAGGTCACAAAAATTAATTACGTCACAAAATACATAACGTCACAAAAATAAATGACGTCACATATACATAACGTCAAAAAAATAAATGAAGTCACAAAATACATAACGTCACAAAAATAAATGACGTCACAAAATACATAACGTCACAAAAATAAAAGACGTTACAATAATAAATGACGTCACAAAATACTTAACGTCACAAAAATAAATGACGTCACAAAATACATAACGTCACAAAAATAAATGACGTCACAAAATACATAACGTCACAAAAATAAATGACGTCACAAAATACATAACGTCACAAAAATAAATGACGTCACAAAATACATAACGTCACAAAAATAAATGACGTCACAAAATACATAACATCACAAAATACATAACGTCACAAAAAAAAATGAAGTCACAAAATACATAACGTCACAAAAATAAATGACGTCACAAAATACATTACGTCACAAAAATAAATGACGTCACAAAATACATAATGTCACAAAAATAAATGACGTCACAAAAATTAATGACGTCACAAAATACATAACGTCACAAAAATAAATGACGTCACAAAATATATAACCTCAAAAAAATAAATGACGTCACAAAATAAATAACGTCACAATAATAAATGACGTCACAAAATACATAACGTCACAAAAATAAATGACGTCACAAAATACATAACGTCACAAAAATAAATGACGTCACAAAATACATAACCTCAAAAAAATAAATGACGTCACAAAATAAATAACGTCACAAAAATAAATGACGTCACAAAATACATAACGTCACAAAAATAAATGACGTCACAAAATACATAACGTCACAAAAATAAATGACGTCACAAAATACATAACGTCACAAAAATAAATGAAGTCACAAAATACATAACGTCACAAAAATAAATGACGTCACAAAATACATAACGTCACAAAAATTAATGACGTCAAAATAATAAATGACGTCACAAAAAACTTAACGTCACAAAAATAAATGACGACACAAAAATTAATTACGTCACAAAATACATAACGTCACAAAAATAAATGACGTCACAAAATACATAATGTCACAAAAATAAATGACGTCACAAAAATTAATGACGTCACAAAATACATAACGTCACAAAAATAAATGACGTCACAAAATATATAACCTCAAAAAAATAAATGACGTCACAAAATAAATAACGTCACAAAAATAAATGACGTCACAAAATACATAACGTCACAAAAATAAATGACGTCACAAAATACATAACGTCACAAAAATAAATGACGTCACAAAATACATAACCTCAAAAAAATAAATGACGTCACAAAATAAATAACGTCACAAAAATAAATGACGTCACAAAATACATAACGTCACAAAAATAAATGACGTCACAAAATACATAACGTCACAAAAATAAATGACGTCACAAAATACATAACGTCACAAAAATAAATGAAGTCACAAAATACATAACGTCACAAAAATAAATGACGTCACAAAATACATAACGTCACCAAAATTAATGACGTCAAAATAATAAATGACGTCACAAAAAACTTAACGTCACAAAAATAAATGACGACACAAAAATTAATTACGTCACAAAATACATAACGTCACAAAAATAAATGACGTCACAAAATACATAACGTCACAAAAATAAATGACGTCACATAATACATAACGTCACAAAAATAAATGAGGTCACAAAAATTAATTACGTCACAAAATACATAACGTCACAAAAATAAATGACGTCACATATACATAACGTCAAAAAAATAAATGAAGTCACAAAATACATAACGTCACAAAAATAAATGACGTCACAAAATACATAACGTCACAAAAATAAAAGACGTTACAATAATAAATGACGTCACAAAATACTTAACGTCACAAAAATAAATGACGTCACAAAATACATAACGTCACAAAAATAAATGACGTCACAAAATACATAACGTCACAAAAATAAATGACGTCACAAAATACATAACGTCACAAAAATAAATGACGTCACAAAATACATAACGTCACAAAAATAAATGACGTCACCATAATACATGACGTCACAAAATACATAGCGTCACAAAAATAAATGACGTCAAAAAATACATAACGTCACAAAAATAAATGACGTCACAAAATACATAACGTCACAAAAATAAATGACGTCACAAAATACATAACGTCAGAAAAATAAATGACGTCACAAAATACATTACGTCACAAAAATAAATGACGTCACAAAAATTAATAATGTCACAAAATACATAACTTCACAAAAATAAATGACGTCACAAAATACATAACAACACCAAAATAAATGACGTCACAAAATACATAACGTCACAAAATACATAACGTCACAAAAATAAATGAAGTCACAAAATACATAACGTCACAAAAATAAATGACGTCACAAAATACATAACGTCAAAAAAATAAATGACGTCACAAAATACATAATGTCACAAAAATAAATGACGTCACAACAATTAATTACGTCACAAAATACATAAAGTCACAAAAATAAATGACGTCACAAAATATATAACCTCAAAAAAATAAATGACGTCACAAAATAAATAACGTCACAAAAATAAATGACGTCACAAAATACATAACGTCACAAAAATAAACGACGTCACAAAATACATAACGTCACAAAAATAAATGACGTCACAAAATACATAACGTCACAAAAATAAATGAAGTCACAAAATACATAACGTCACAAAAATAAATGACGTCACAAAATACATAACGTCACAAAAATAAATGACGTCAAAATAATAAATGACGTCACAAAATACTTTACGTCACAAAAATAAATGACGTCACAAAATACATAACGTTACAAAAATAAATGACGTCACAAAATACATAATGTCACAAAAATAAATGACGTCAAAAATACATAACGTCACAAAAATAAATGACGTCACAAAATACATAACGTCACAAAAATAAATGACGTCACAATAATACATGACGTCACAAAATACATAACGTCACAAAAATTAATGACGTCACAAAATACATAACGTCACAAAAATAAATGACGTCACAAAATACATAACGTCACAAAAATAAATGACGTCACAAAATACATAACGTCAGAAAAATAAATGACGTCACAAAATACATTACGTCACAAAAATAAATGACGTCACAAAAAATAATAACGTCACAAAACACATAACTTCACAAAAATTAATTATGTCACAAAATACATAACGTCACAAAAATAAATGACGTCACAAAATATATAACCTCAAAAAAATAAATGACGTCACAAAATAAATAACGTCACAAAAATAAATGACGTCACAAAATACATAACGTCACAAAAATAAATGACGTCACAAAATACATAACGTCACAAAAATAAATGACGTCACAAAATACATAACCTCAAAAAAATAAATGACGTCACAAAATAAATAACGTCACAAAAATAAATGACGTCACAAAATACATAACGTCACAAAAATAAATGACGTCATAAAATACATAACGTCACAAAAATAAATGACGTCACAAAATACATAACGTCACAAAAATAAATGAAGTCACAAAATACATAACGTCACAAAAATAAATGACGTCACAAAATACATAACGTCACAAAAATAAATGACGTCAAAAATACATAACGTCACAAAAATAAATGACGTCACAAAATACATAACGTCACAAAAATAAATGACGTCACAATAATACATGACGTCACAAAATACATAACGTCACAAAAATTAATGACGTCACAAAATACATAACGTCACAAAAATAAATGACGTCACAAAATACATAACGTCACAAAAATAAATGATGTCACAAAATACATAACGTCAGAAAAATAAATGACGTCACAAAATACATAACGTCACAAAAATAAATGACGTCACAAAAATTAATAACGTCACAAAATACATAACTTCACAAAAATAAATGACGTCATAAAATACATACCGTCACATATATAAATGACGTCACAAAATACATAACGTCACAAAATACATAACGTCACAAAAATAAATGACGACACAAAATACATAACGTCACAAAAATAAATGACGTCACAAAATACATAACGTCACAAAAATAAATGACGTCACAAAATACATAATGTCACAAAAATAAATGACGTCACAAAAATTAATTACGTCACAAAATACATAACGTCACAAAATACATAGCGTCACAAAAATAAATGAAGTCACAAAATACATAACGTCACAAAAATAAATGACGTCACAAAATACATAACGTCAAAAAAATAAATGACGTCACAAAATACATAATGTCACAAAAATAAATGACGTCACAAAAATTAATTACGTCACAAAATACATAACGTCACAAAAATAAATGACGTCACAAAATATATAACCTCAAAAAAATAAATGACGTCACAAAATAAATAACGTCACAAAAATAAATGACGTCACAAAATACATAACGTCACAAAAATAAATGACGTCACAAAATACATAACGTCACAAAAATAAATGAAGTCACTAAATATATAACGTCACAAAAATAAATGACGTCACAAAATAAATAACGTCACAAAAATAAATGACGTCAAAATGATAAATGACGTCACAAAATACTTTACGTCACAAAAATAAACGACGTCACAAAATACATAACGTCACAAAAATAAATGACGTCACAAAATACATAATGTCACAAAAATAAATGACGTCAAAAATACATAACGTCACAAAAATAAATGACGTCACAAAATACATAACGTCACAAAAATAAATGACGTCACAATAATACATGACGTCACAAAATACATAACGTCACAAAAATTAATGACGTCACAAAATACATAACGTCACAAAAATAAATGACGTCACAAAATACATAACGTCACAAAAATAAATGACGTCACAAAATACATAACGTCACAAAAATAAATGACGTCACAAAATACATTACGTCACAAAAATAAATGACGTCACAAAAATTAATAACGTCACAAATTACATAACTTCACAAAAATAAATGACGTCACAAAATACATAACGTCACAAAAATAAATGACGTCACAAAATACATAACATCACAAAATACATAACGTCACAAAAATAAATGAAGTCACAAAATACATAACGTCACAAAAATAAATGACGTCACAAAATACATTACGTCACAAAAATAAATGACGTCACAAAATACATAATGTCACAAAAATAAATGACGTCACAAAAATTAATGACGTCACAAAATACATAACGTCACAAAAATAAATGACGTCACAAAATATATAACCTCAAAAAAATAAATGACGTCACAAAATACATAACGTCACAAAAATAAATGACGTCACAAAATACATAACGTCACAAAAATAAATGACGTCACAAAATACATAACGTCACAAAAATAAATGACGTCACAAAATACATAACCTCAAAAAAATAAATGACGTCACAAAATAAATAACGTCACAAAAATAAATGACGTCACAAAATACATGACGTCACAAAAATAAATGACGTCACAAAATACATAACGTCACAAAAATAAATGACGTCACAAAATACATAACGTCACAAAAATAAATGAAGTCACAAAATACATAACGTCACAAAAATAAATGACGTCACAAAATACATAACGTCACAAAAATTAATGACGTCAAAATAATAAATGACGTCACAAAATACTTAACGTCACAAAAATAAATGACGACACAAAAATTAATTACGTCACAAAATACATAACGTCACAAAAATAAATGACGTCACAAAATACATAACGTCACAAAAATAAATGACGTCACATAATACATAACGTCACAAAAATAAATGAGGTCACAAAAATTAATTACGTCACAAAATACATAACGTCACAAAAATAAATGACGTCACATATACATAACGTCAAAAAAATAAATGAAGTCACAAAATACATAACGTCACAAAAATAAATGACGTCACAAAATACATAACGTCACAAAAATAAAAGACGTTACAATAATAAATGACGTCACAAAATACTTAACGTCACAAAAATAAATGACGTCACAAAATACATAACGTCACAAAAATAAATGACGTCACAAAATACATAACGTCACAAAAATAAATGACGTCACAAAATACATAACGTCACAAAAATAAATGACGTCACAAAATACATAACGTCACAAAAATAAATGACGTCACCATAATACATGACGTCACAAAATACATAGCGTCACAAAAATAAATGACGTCACAAAATACATAACGTCACAAAAATAAATGACGTCACAAAATACATAACGTCACAAAAATAAATGACGTCACAAAATACATAACGTCAGAAAAATAAATGACGTCACAAAATACATTACGTCACAAAAATAAATGACGTCACAAAAATTAATAACGTCACAAAATACATAACTTCACAAAAATAAATGACGTCACAAAATACATAACGTCACCAAAATAAATGACGTCACAAAATACATAACGTCACAAAATACATAACGTCACAAAAATAAATGAAGTCACAAAATACATAACGTCACAAAAATAAATGACGTCACAAAATACATAACGTCAAAAAAATAAATGACGTCACAAAATACATAATGTCACAAAAATAAATGACGTCACAACAATTAATTACGTCACAAAATACATAACGTCACAAAAATAAATGACGTCACAAAATATATAACCTCAAAAAAATAAATGACGTCACAAAATAAATAACGTCACAAAAATAAATGACGTCACAAAATACATAACGTCACAAAAATAAATGACGTCACAAAATACATAACGTCACAAAAATAAATGACGTCACAAAATACATAACGTCACAAAAATAAATGAAGTCACAAAATACATAACGTCACAAAAATAAATGACGTCACAAAATACATAACGTCACAAAAATAAATGACGTCAAAATAATAAATGACGTCACAAAATACTTTACGTCACAAAAATAAATGACGTCACAAAATACATAACGTTACAAAAATAAATGACGTCACAAAATACATAATGTCACAAAAATAAATGACGTCACAAAATACATAACCTCAAAAAAATAAATGACGTCACAAAATAAATAACGTCACAAAAATAAATGACGTCACAAAATACATAACGTCACAAAAATAAATGACGTCACAAAATACATAACGTCACAAAAATAAATGACGTCACAAAATACATAACGTCACAAAAATAAATGAAGTCACAAAATACATAACGACACAAAAATAAATGACGTCACAAAATACATAATGTCACAAAAATAAATGACGTCACAAAAATTAATGACGTCACAAAATACATAACGTCACAAAAATAAATGATGTCACAAAATATATAACCTCAAAAAAATAAATGACGTCACAAAATAAATAACGTCACAAAAATAAATGACGTCACAAAATACATAACGTCACAAAAATAAATGACGTCACAAAATACATAACGTCACAAAAATAAATGACGTCACAAAATACATAACCTCAAAAAAATAAATGACGTCACAAAATAAATAACGTCACAAAAATAAATGACGTCACAAAATACATAACGTCACAAAAATAAATGACGTCACAAAATACATAACGTCACAAAAATAAATGACGTCACAAAATACATAACGTCACAAAAATAAATGAAGTCACAAAATACATAACGTCACAAAAATAAATGACGTCACAAAATACATAACGTCACAAAAATTAATGACGTCAAAATAATAAATGACGTCACAAAATACTTAACGTCACAAAAATAAATGACGACACAAAAATTAATTACGTCACAAAATACATAACGTCACAAAAATAAATGACGTCACAAAATACATAACGTCAAAAAAATAAATGACGTCACATAATACATAACGTCACAAAAATAAATGAGGTCACAAAAATTAATTACGTCACAAAATACATAACGTCACAAAAATAAATGACGTCACATATACATAACGTCAAAAAAATAAATGAAGTCACAAAATACATAACGTCACAAAAATAAATGACGTCACAAAATACATAACGTCACAAAAATAAAAGACGTTACAATAATAAATGACGTCACAAAATACTTAACGTCACAAAAATAAATGACGTCACAAAATACATAACGTCACAAAAATAAATGACGTCACAAAATACATAACGTCACAAAAATAAATGACGTCACAAAATACATAACGTCACAAAAATAAATGACGTCACCATAATACATGACGTCACAAAATACATAGCGTCACAAAAATAAATGACGTCACAAAATACATAACGTCACAAAAATAAATGACGTCACAAAATACATAACGTCACAAAAATAAATGACGTCACAAAATACATAACGTCAGAAAAATAAATGACGTCACAAAATACCTTACGTCACAAAAATAAATGACGTCACAAAAATTAATAACGTCACAAAATACATAACTTCACAAAAATAAATGACGTCACAAAATACATAACGTCACCAAAATAAATGACGTCACAAAATACATAACGTCACAAAATACATAACGTCACAAAAATAAATGAAGTCACAAAATACATAACGTCACAAAAATAAATGACGTCACAAAATACATAACGTCAAAAAAATAAATGACGTCACAAAATACATAATGTCACAAAAATAAATGACGTCACAACAATTAATTACGTCACAAAATACATAACGTCACAAAAATAAATGACGTCACAAAATATATAACCTCAAAAAAATAAATGACGTCACAAAATACATAACGTCACAAAAATAAATGACGTCACAAAATACATAACGTCACAAAAATAAATGAAGTCACAAAATACATAACGTCAAAAAAATAAATGACGTCACAAAATACATAACGTCACAAAAATAAATGATGTCAAAATAATAAATGACGTCACAAAATACTTTACGTCACAAAAATAAATGACGTCACAAAATACATAACGTTACAAAAATAAATGACGTCACAAAATACATAATGTCACAAAAATAAATGACGTCAAAAATACATAACGTCACAAAAATAAATGACGTCACAAAATACATAACGTCACAAAAATAAATGACGTCACAATAATACATGACGTCACAAAATACATAACGTCACAAAAATAAATGACGTCAAAATGATAAATGACGTCACAAAATACTTTACGTCACAAAAATAAACGACGTCACAAAATACATAACGTCACAAAAATAAATGACGTCACAAAATACATAATGTCACAAAAATAAATGACGTCAAAAATACATAACGTCACAAAAATAAATGACGTCACAAAATACATAACGTCACAAAAATAAATGACGTCACAATAATACATGACGTCACAAAATACATAACGTCACAAAAACTAATGACGTCACAAAATACATAACGTCACAAAAATAAATGACGTCACAAAATACATAACGTCACAAAAATAAATGACGTCACAAAATACATAACGTCAGAAAAATAAATGACGTCACAAAATACATTACGTCACAAAAATAAATGACGTCACAAAAATTAATAACGTCACAAATTACATAACTTCACAAAAATAAATGACGTCACAAAATACATAACGTCAGAAAAATAAATGACGTCACAAAATACATAACATCACAAAATACATAACGTCACAAAAATAAATGAAGTCACAAAATACATAACGTCACAAAAATAAATGACGTCACAAAATACATAACGTCACAAAAATAAAAGACGTTACAATAATAAATGACGTCACAAAATACTTAACGTCACAAAAATAAATGACGTCACAAAATACATAACGTCACAAAAATAAATGACGTCACAAAATACATAACGTCACAAAAATAAATGACGTCACAAAATACATAACGTCACAAAAATAAATGACGTCACAAAATACATAACGTCACAAAAATAAATGACGTCACCATAATACATGACGTCACAAAATACATAGCGTCACAAAAATAAATGACGTCACAAAATACATAACGTCACAAAAATAAATGACGTCACAAAATACATAACGTCACAAAAATAAATGACGTCACAAAATACATAACGTCAGAAAAATAAATGACGTCACAAAATACATTACGTCACAAAAATAAATGACGTCACAAAAATTAATAACGTCACAAAATACATAACTTCACAAAAATAAATGACGTCACAAAATACATAACGTCACCAAAATAAATGACGTCACAAAATACATAACGTCACAAAATACATAACGTCACAAAAATAAATGAAGTCACAAAATACATAACGTCACAAAAATAAATGACGTCACAAAATACATAACGTCAAAAAAATAAATGACGTCACAAAATACATAATGTCACAAAAATAAATGACGTCACAACAATTAATTACGTCACAAAATACATAACGTCACAAAAATAAATGACGTCACAAAATATATAACCTCAAAAAAATAAATGACGTCACAAAATAAATAACGTCACAAAAATAAATGACGTCACAAAATACATAACGTCACAAAAATAAATGACGTCACAAAATACATAACGTCACAAAAATAAATGACGTCATAAAATACATAACGTCACAAAAATAAATGAAGTCACAAAATACATAACGTCACAAAAATAAATGACGTCACAAAATACATAACGTCACAAAAATAAATGACGTCAAAATAATAAATGACGTCACAAAATACTTTACGTCACAAAAATAAATGACGTCACAAAATACATAACGTTACAAAAATAAATGACGTCACAAAATACATAATGTCACAAAAATAAATGACGTCACAAAATACATAACCTCAAAAAAATAAATGACGTCACAAAATAAATAACGTCACAAAAATAAATGACGTCACAAAATACATAACGTCACAAAAATAAATGACGTCACAAAATACATAACGTCACAAAAATAAATGACGTCACAAAATACATAACGTCACAAAAATAAATGAAGTCACAAAATACATAACGACACAAAAATAAATGACGTCACAAAATACATAATGTCACAAAAATAAATGACGTCACAAAAATTAATGACGTCACAAAATACATAACGTCACAAAAATAAATGACGTCACAAAATATATAACCTCAAAAAAATAAATGACGTCACAAAATAAATAACGTCACAAAAATAAATGACGTCACAAAATACATAACGTCACAAAAATAAATGACGTCACAAAATACGTAACGTCACAAAAATAAATGACGTCACAAAATACATAACCTCAAAAAAATAAATGACGTCACAAAATAAATAACGTCACAAAAATAAATGACGTCACAAAATACATAACGTCACAAAAATAAATGACGTCACAAAATACATAACGTCACAAAAATAAATGACGTCACAAAATACATAACGTCACAAAAATAAATGAAGTCACAAAATACATAACGTCACAAAAATAAATGACGTCACAAAATACATAACGTCACAAAAATTAATGACGTCAAAATAATAAATGACGTCACAAAATACTTAACGTCACAAAAATAAATGACGACACAAAAATTAATTACGTCACAAAATACATAACGTCACAAAAATAAATGACGTCACAAAATACATAACGTCAAAAAAATAAATGACGTCACATAATACATAACGTCACAAAAATAAATGAGGTCACAAAAATTAATTACGTCACAAAATACATAACGTCACAAAAATAAATGACGTCACATATACATAACGTCAAAAAAATAAATGAAGTCACAAAATACATAACGTCACAAAAATAAATGACGTCACAAAATACATAACGTCACAAAAATAAAAGACGTTACAATAATAAATGACGTCACAAAATACTTAACGTCACAAAAATAAATGACGTCACAAAATACATAACGTCACAAAAATAAATGACGTCACAAAATACATAACGTCACAAAAATAAATGACGTCACAAAATACATAACGTCACAAAAATAAATGACGTCACAAAATACATAACGTCACAAAAATAAATGACGTCACCATAATACATGACGTCACAAAATACATAGCGTCACAAAAATAAATGACGTCACAAAATACATAACGTCACAAAAATAAATGACGTCACAAAATACATAACGTCACAAAAATAAATGACGTCACAAAATACATAACGTCAGAAAAATAAATGACGTCACAAAATACATTACGTCACAAAAATAAATGACGTCACAAAAATTAATAACGTCACAAAATACATAACTTCACAAAAATAAATGACGTCACAAAATACATAACGTCACCAAAATAAATGACGTCACAAAATACATAACGTCACAAAATACATAACGTCACAAAAATAAATGAAGTCACAAAATACATAACGTCACAAAAATAAATGACGTCACAAAATACATAACGTCAAAAAAATAAATGACGTCACAAAATACATAATGTCACAAAAATAAATGACGTCACAACAATTAATTACGTCACAAAATACATAACGTCACAAAAATAAATGACGTCACAAAATATATAACCTCAAAAAAATAAATGACGTCACAAAATACATAACGTCACAAAAATAAATGACGTCACAAAATACATAACGTCACAAAAATAAATGAAGTCACAAAATACATAACGTCAAAAAAATAAATGACGTCACAAAATACATAACGTCACAAAAATAAATGATGTCAAAATAATAAATGACGTCACAAAATACTTTACGTCACAAAAATAAATGACGTCACAAAATACATAACGTTACAAAAATAAATGACGTCACAAAATACATAATGTCACAAAAATAAATGACGTCAAAAATACATAACGTCACAAAAATAAATGACGTCACAAAATACATAACGTCACAAAAATAAATGACGTCACAATAATACATGACGTCACAAAATACATAACGTCACAAAAATAAATGACGTCAAAATGATAAATGACGTCACAAAATACTTTACGTCACAAAAATAAACGACGTCACAAAATACATAACGTCACAAAAATAAATGACGTCACAAAATACATAATGTCACAAAAATAAATGACGTCAAAAATACATAACGTCACAAAAATAAATGACGTCACAAAATACATAACGTCACAAAAATAAATGACGTCACAATAATACATGACGTCACAAAATACATAACGTCACAAAAACTAATGACGTCACAAAATACATAACGTCACAAAAATAAATGACGTCACAAAATACATAACGTCACAAAAATAAATGACGTCACAAAATACATAACGTCAGAAAAATAAATGACGTCACAAAATACATTACGTCACAAAAATAAATGACGTCACAAAAATTAATAACGTCACAAATTACATAACTTCACAAAAATAAATGACGTCACAAAATACATAACGTCAGAAAAATAAATGACGTCACAAAATACATAACATCACAAAATACATAACGTCACAAAAATAAATGAAGTCACAAAATACATAACGTCACAAAAATAAATGACGTCACAAAATACATTACGTCACAAAAATAAATGACGTCACAAAATACATAATGTCACAAAAATAAATGACGTCACAAAAATAAATGACGTCACAAAATACATAACGTCACAAAAATTAATGACGTCAAAATAATAAATGACGTCACAAAATACTTAACGTCACAAAAATAAATGACGACACAAAAATTAATTACGTCACAAAATACATAACGTCACAAAAATAAATGACGTCACAAAATACATAACGTCACAAAAATAAATGACGTCACATAATACATAACGTCACAAAAATAAATGAGGTCACAAAAATTAATTACGTCACAAAATACATAACGTCACAAAAATAAATGACGTCACATATACATAACGTCAAAAAAATAAATGAAGTCACAAAATACATAACGTCACAAAAATAAATGACGTCACAAAATACATAACGTCACAAAAATAAAAGACGTTACAATAATAAATGACGTCACAAAATACTTAACGTCACAAAAATAAATGACGTCACAAAATACATAACGTCACAAAAATAAATGACGTCACAAAATACATAACGTCACAAAAATAAATGACGTCACAAAATACATAACGTCACAAAAATAAATGACGTCACAAAATACATAACGTCACAAAAATAAATGACGTCACCATAATACATGACGTCACAAAATACATAGCGTCACAAAAATAAATGACGTCACAAAATACATAACGTCACAAAAATAAATGACGTCACAAAATACATAACGTCACAAAAATAAATGACGTCACAAAATACATAACGTCAGAAAAATAAATGACGTCACAAAATACATTACGTCACAAAAATAAATGACGTCACAAAAATTAATAACGTCACAAAATACATAACTTCACAAAAATAAATGACGTCACAAAATACATAACGTCACCAAAATAAATGACGTCACAAAATACATAACGTCACAAAATACATAACGTCACAAAAATAAATGAAGTCACAAAATACATAACGTCACAAAAATAAATGACGTCACAAAATACATAACGTCAAAAAAATAAATGACGTCACAAAATACATAATGTCACAAAAATAAATGACGTCACAACAATTAATTACGTCACAAAATACATAACGTCACAAAAATAAATGACGTCACAAAATATATAACCTCAAAAAAATAAATGACGTCACAAAATAAATAACGTCACAAAAATAAATGACGTCACAAAATACATAACGTCACAAAAATAAATGACGTCACAAAATACATAACGTCACAAAAATAAATGACGTCACAAAATACATAACGTCACAAAAATAAATGAAGTCACAAAATACATAACGTCACAAAAATAAATGACGTCACAAAATACATAACGTCACAAAAATAAATGACGTCAAAATAATAAATGACGTCACAAAATACTTTACGTCACAAAAATAAATGACGTCACAAAATACATAACGTTACAAAAATAAATGACGTCACAAAATACATAATGTCACAAAAATAAATGACGTCACAAAATACATAACCTCAAAAAATAAATGACGTCACAAAATAAATAACGTCACAAAAATAAATGACGTCACAAAATACATAACGTCACAAAAATAAATGACGTCACAAAATACATAACGTCACAAAAATAAATGACGTCACAAAATACATAACGTCACAAAAATAAATGAAGTCACAAAATACATAACGTCACAAAAATAAATGACGTCACAAAATACATAATGTCACAAAAATAAATGACGTCACAAAAATTAATGACGTCACAAAATACATAACGTCACAAAAATAAATGACGTCACAAAATATATAACCTCAAAAAAATAAATGACGTCACAAAATAAATAACGTCACAAAAATAAATGACGTCACAAAATACATAACGTCACAAAAATAAATGACGTCACAAAATACATAACGTCACAAAAATAAATGACGTCACAAAATACATAACCTCAAAAAAATAAATGACGTCACAAAATAAATAACGTCACAAAAATAAATGACGTCACAAAATACATAACGTCACAAAAATAAATGACGTCACAAAATACATAACGTCACAAAAATAAATGACGTCACAAAATACATAACGTCACAAAAATAAATGAAGTCACAAAATACATAACGTCACAAAAATAAATGACGTCACAAAATACATAACGTCACAACAATTAATGACGTCAAAATAATAAATGACGTCACAAAATACTTAACGTCACAAAAATAAATGACGACACAAAAATTAATTACGTCACAAAATACATAACGTCACAAAAATAAATGACGTCACAAAATACATAACGTCACAAAAATAAATGACGTCACATAATACATAACGTCACAAAAATAAATGAGGTCACAAAAATTAATTACGTCACAAAATACATAACGTCACAAAAATAAATGACGTCACATATACATAACGTCAAAAAAATAAATGAAGTCACAAAATACATAACGTCACAAAAATAAATGACGTCACAAAATACATAACGTCACAAAAATAAAAGACGTTACAATAATAAATGACGTCACAAAATACTTAACGTCACAAAAATAAATGACGTCACAAAATACATAACGTCACAAAAATAAATGACGTCACAAAATACATAACGTCACAAAAATAAATGACGTCACAAAATACATAACGTCACAAAAATAAATGACGTCACAAAATACATAACGTCACAAAAATAAATGACGTCACCATAATACATGACGTCACAAAATACATAGCGTCACAAAAATAAATGACGTCACAAAATACATAACGTCACAAAAATAAATGACGTCACAAAATACATAACGTCACAAAAATAAATGACGTCACAAAATACATAACGTCAGAAAAATAAATGACGTCACAAAATACATTACGTCACAAAAATAAATGACGTCACAAAAATTAATAACGTCACAAAATACATAACTTCACAAAAATAAATGACGTCACAAAATACATAACGTCACCAAAATAAATGACGTCACAAAATACATAACGTCACAAAATACATAACGTCACAAAAATAAATGAAGTCACAAAATACATAACGTCACAAAAATAAATGACGTCACAAAATACATAACGTCAAAAAAATAAATGACGTCACAAAATACATAATGTCACAAAAATAAATGACGTCACAACAATTAATTACGTCACAAAATACATAACGTCACAAAAATAAATGACGTCACAAAATATATAACCTCAAAAAAATAAATGACGTCACAAAATAAATAACGTCACAAAAATAAATGACGTCACAAAATACATAACGTCACAAAAATAAATGACGTCACAAAATACATAACGTCACAAAAATAAATGACGTCACAAAATACATAACGTCACAAAAATAAATGAAGTCACAAAATACATAACGTCACAAAAATAAATGACGTCACAAAATACATAACGTCACAAAAATAAATGACGTCAAAATAATAAATGACGTCACAAAATACTTTACGTCACAAAAATAAATGACGTCACAAAATACATAACGTTACAAAAATAAATGACGTCACAAAATACATAATGTCACAAAAATAAATGACGTCACAAAATACATAACCTCAAAAAATAAATGACGTCACAAAATAAATAACGTCACAAAAATAAATGACGTCACAAAATACATAACGTCACAAAAATAAATGACGTCACAAAATACATAACGTCACAAAAATAAATGACGTCACAAAATACATAACGTCACAAAAATAAATGAAGTCACAAAATACATAACGTCACAAAAATAAATGACGTCACAAAATACATAATGTCACAAAAATAAATGACGTCACAAAAATTAATGACGTCACAAAATACATAACGTCACAAAAATAAATGACGTCACAAAATATATAACCTCAAAAAAATAAATGACGTCACAAAATAAATAACGTCACAAAAATAAATGACGTCACAAAATACATAACGTCACAAAAATAAATGACGTCACAAAATACATAACGTCACAAAAATAAATGACGTCACAAAATACATAACCTCAAAAAAATAAATGACGTCACAAAATAAATAACGTCACAAAAATAAATGACGTCACAAAATACATAACGTCACAAAAATAAATGACGTCACAAAATACATAACGTCACAAAAATAAATGACGTCACAAAATACATAACGTCACAAAAATAAATGAAGTCACAAAATACATAACGTCACAAAAATAAATGACGTCACAAAATACATAACGTCACAAAAATTAATGACGTCAAAATAATAAATGACGTCACAAAATACTTAACGTCACAAAAATAAATGACGACACAAAAATTAATTACGTCACAAAATACATAACGTCACAAAAATAAATGACGTCACAAAATACATAACGTCACAAAAATAAATGACGTCACATAATACATAACGTCACAAAAATAAATGAGGTCACAAAAATTAATTACGTCACAAAATACATAACGTCACAAAAATAAATGACGTCACATATACATAACGTCAAAAAAAAAATGAAGTCACAAAATACATAACGTCACAAAAATAAATGACGTCACAAAATACATAACGTCACAAAAATAAAAGACGTTACAATAATAAATGACGTCACAAAATACTTAACGTCACAAAAATAAATGACGTCACAAAATACATAACGTCACAAAAATAAATGACGTCACAAAATACATAACGTCACAAAAATAAATGACGTCACAAAATACATAACGTCACAAAAATAAATGACGTCACAAAATACATAACGTCACAAAAATAAATGACGTCACCATAATACATGACGTCACAAAATACATAGCGTCACAAAAATAAATGACGTCACAAAATACATAACGTCACAAAAATAAATGACGTCACAAAATACATAACGTCACAAAAATAAATGACGTCACAAAATACATAACGTCAGCAAAATAAATGACGTCACAAAATACATTACGTCACAAAAATAAATGACGTCACAAAAATTAATAACGTCACAAAATACATAACTTCACAAAAATAAATGACGTCACAAAATACATAACGTCACCAAAATAAATGACGTCACAAAATACATAACGTCACAAAATACATAACGTCACAAAAATAAATGAAGTCACAAAATACATAACGTCACAAAAATAAATGACGTCACAAAATACATAACGTCAAAAAAATAAATGACGTCACAAAATACATAATGTCACAAAAATAAATGACGTCACAACAATTAATTACGTCACAAAATACATAACGTCACAAAAATAAATGACGTCACAAAATATATAACCTCAAAAAAATAAATGACGTCACAAAATACATAACGTCACAAAAATAAATGACGTCACAAAATACATAACGTCACAAAAATAAATGAAGTCACAAAATACATAACGTCAAAAAAATAAATGACGTCACAAAATACATTACGTCACAAAAATAAATGACGTCACAAAAATTAATAACGTCACAAAACACATAACTTCACAAAAATTAATTATGTCACAAAATACATAACGTCACAAAAATAAATGACGTCACAAAATATATTACCTCAAAAAAATAAATGACGTCACAAAATAAATAACGTCACAAAAATAAATGACGTCACAAAATACATAACGTCACAAAAATAAATGACGTCACAAAATACATAACGTCACAAAAATAAATGACGTCACAAAATACATAACGTCACAAAAATAAATGACGTCACAAAAATTAATTACGTCACAAAATACATAACGTCACAAAAAGAAATGACGTCACAATAATAAATGACGTCACAAAATACATAACGTCACAAAAATAAATGACGTCACAAAATACATAACGTCACAAAAATAAATGAAGTCACAAAATACATAACGTCACAAAAATAAATGACGTCACAAAATACATAACGTCACAAAAATAAATGACGTCAAAATAATAAATGACGTCACAAAATACTTAACGTCACAAAAATAAATGACGTCACAAAATACATAACGTCACAAAAATAAATGACGTCACAAAATACATAACGTCACAAAAATAAATGACGTCAAAAATACATAACGTCACAAAAATAAATGACGTCACAAAATACATAACGTCACAAAAATAAATGACGTCACAATAATACATGACGTCACAAAATACATAACGTCACAAAAATTAATGACGTCACAAAATACATAACGTCACAAAAATAAATGACGTCACAAAATACATAACGTCACAAAAATAAATGACGTCACAAAATACATAACGTCAGAAAAATAAATGACGTCACAAAATACATAACGTCACAAAAATAAATGACGTCACAAAAATTAATAACGTCACAAAATACATAACTTCACAAAAATAAATGACGTCACAAAATACATACCGTCACAAATATAAATGACGTCACAAAATACATAACGTCACAAAATACATAACGTCACAAAAATAAATGACGACACAAAATACATAACGTCACAAAAATAAATGACGTCACAAAATACATAACGTCACAAAAATAAATGAAGTCACAAAATACATAATGTCACAAAAATAAATGACGTCACAAAAATTAATTACGTCACAAAATACATAACGTCACAAAAATAAATGACGTCACAAAATATATAACCTCAAAAAAATAAAAGACGTCACAAAATACATAACGTCACAAAAATAAATGACGTCACTTAATACATAACGTCACAAAAATAAATGACGTCACAATAATAAATGACGTCACAAAATACATAACGTCATAAAAATAAATGACGTCACATAATACATAACGTCACAAAAATAAATGACGTCACAAAATACATAACGTCACAAAAATAAATGACGTCACAAAATACATAACGTTACAAAAATAAATGACGTCAAAAAAATACATAACGTCACAAAAATAAATGACGTCACTAAACACATAACGTCACAAAAATAAATGACGACACAAAAATTAATTACGTCACAAAATACATAACGTCACAAAAATAAATGACGTCACAAAATACATAACGTCACAAAAATAAATGACGTCACAAAATACATAACGTCACAAAAATAAATGACGTCACATAATACATAACGTCACAAAAATAAATGAGGTCACAAAAATTAATTACGTCACAAAATACATAACGTCACAAAAATAAATGACGTCTTATATACATAACGTCAAAAAAATAAATGAAGTCACAAAATACATAACGTCACAAAAATAAATGACGTCACAAAATACATAACGTCACAAAAATAAAAGACGTTACAATAATAAATGACGTCACAAAATACTTAACGTCACAAAAATAAATGACGTCACAAAATACATAACGTCACAAAAATAAATGACGTCACAAAATACATAACGTCACAAAAATAAATGACGTCACAAAATACATAACGTCACAAAAATAAATGACGTCACAAAATACATAACGTCACAAAAATAAATGACGTCACCATAATACATGACGTCACAAAATACATAGCGTCACAAAAATAAATGACGTCACAAAATACATAACGTCACAAAAATAAATGACGTCACAAAATACATAACGTCACAAAAATAAATGACGTCAAAAAATACATAACGTCAGAAAAATAAATGACGTCACAAAATACATTACGTCACAAAAATAAATGACGTCACAAAAATTAATAACGTCACAAAATACATAACGTTACAAAAATAAATGACGTCACAAAATACATAATGTCACAAAAATAAATGACGTCACAAAATACATAACCTCAAAAAATAAATGACGTCACAAAATAAATAACGTCACAAAAATAAATGACGTCACAAAATACATAACGTCACAAAAATAAATGACGTCACAAAATACATAACGTCACAAAAATAAATGACGTCACAAAATACATAACGTCACAAAAATAAATGAAGTCACAAAATACATAACGTCACAAAAATAAATGACGTCACAAAATACATAATGTCACAAAAATAAATGACGTCACAAAAATTAATGACGTCACAAAATACATAACGTCACAAAAATAAATGACGTCACAAAATATATAACCTCAAAAAAATAAATGACGTCACAAAATAAATAACGTCACAAAAATAAATGACGTCACAAAATACATAACGTCACAAAAATAAATGACGTCACAAAATACATAACGTCACAAAAATAAATGACGTCACAAAATACATAACCTCAAAAAAATAAATGACGTCACAAAATAAATAACGTCACAAAAATAAATGACGTCACAAAATACATAACGTCACAAAAATAAATGACGTCACAAAATACATAACGTCACAAAAAGAAATGACGTCACAAAATACATAACGTCACAAAAATAAATGAAGTCACAAAATACATAACGTCACAAAAATAAATGACGTCACAAAATACATAACGTCACAAAAATTAATGACGTCAAAATAATAAATGACGTCACAAAATACTTAACGTCACAAAAATAAATGACGACACAAAAATTAATTACGTCACAAAATACATAACGTCACAAAAATAAATGACGTCACAAAATACATAACGTCACAAAAATAAATGACGTCACATAATACATAACGTCACAAAAATAAATGAGGTCACAAAAATTAATTACGTCACAAAATACATAACGTCACAAAAATAAATGACGTCACATATACATAACGTCAAAAAAAAAATGAAGTCACAAAATACATAACGTCACAAAAATAAATGACGTCACAAAATACATAACGTCACAAAAATAAAAGACGTTACAATAATAAATGACGTCACAAAATACTTAACGTCACAAAAATAAATGACGTCACAAAATACATAACGTCACAAAAATAAATGACGTCACAAAATACATAACGTCACAAAAATAAATGACGTCACAAAATACATAACGTCACAAAAATAAATGACGTCACAAAATACATAACGTCACAAAAATAAATGACGTCACCATAATACATGACGTCACAAAATACATAGCGTCACAAAAATAAATGACGTCACAAAATACATAACGTCACAAAAATAAATGACGTCACAAAATACATAACGTCACAAAAATAAATGACGTCACAAAATACATAACGTCAGCAAAATAAATGACGTCACAAAATACATTACGTCACAAAAATAAATGACGTCACAAAAATTAATAACGTCACAAAATACATAACTTCACAAAAATAAATGACGTCACAAAATACATAACGTCACCAAAATAAATGACGTCACAAAATACATAACGTCACAAAATACATAACGTCACAAAAATAAATGAAGTCACAAAATACATAACGTCACAAAAATAAATGACGTCACAAAATACATAACGTCAAAAAAATAAATGACGTCACAAAATACATAATGTCACAAAAATAAATGACGTCACAACAATTAATTACGTCACAAAATACATAACGTCACAAAAATAAATGACGTCACAAAATATATAACCTCAAAAAAATAAATGACGTCACAAAATACATAACGTCACAAAAATAAATGACGTCACAAAATACATAACGTCACAAAAATAAATGAAGTCACAAAATACATAACGTCAAAAAAATAAATGACGTCACAAAATACATTACGTCACAAAAATAAATGACGTCACAAAAATTAATAACGTCACAAAACACATAACTTCACAAAAATTATTTATGTCACAAAATACATAACGTCACAAAAATAAATGACGTCACAAAATATATTACCTCAAAAAAATAAATGACGTCACAAAATAAATAACGTCACAAAAATAAATGACGTCACAAAATACATAACGTCACAAAAATAAATGACGTCACAAAATACATAACGTCACAAAAATAAATGACGTCACAAAATACATAACGTCACAAAAATAAATGACGTCACAAAAATTAATTACGTCACAAAATACATAACGTCACAAAAAGAAATGACGTCACAATAATAAATGACGTCACAAAATACATAACGTCACAAAAATAAATGACGTCACAAAATACATAACGTCACAAAAATAAATGAAGTCACAAAATACATAACGTCACAAAAATAAATGACGTCACAAAATACATAACGTCACAAAAATAAATGACGTCAAAATAATAAATGACGTCACAAAATACTTAACGTCACAAAAATAAATGACGTCACAAAATACATAACGTCACAAAAATAAATGACGTCACAAAATACATAACGTCACAAAAATAAATGACGTCAAAAATACATAACGTCACAAAAATAAATGACGTCACAAAATACATAACGTCACAAAAATAAATGACGTCACAATAATACATGACGTCACAAAATACATAACGTCACAAAAATTAATGACGTCACAAAATACATAACGTCACAAAAATAAATGACGTCACAAAATACATAACGTCACAAAAATAAATGACGTCACAAAATACATAACGTCAGAAAAATAAATGACGTCACAAAATACATAACGTCACAAAAATAAATGACGTCACAAAAATTAATAACGTCACAAAATACATAACTTCACAAAAATAAATGACGTCACAAAATACATACCGTCACAAATATAAATGACGTCACAAAATACATAACGTCACAAAATACATAACGTCACAAAAATAAATGACGACACAAAATACATAACGTCACAAAAATAAATGACGTCACAAAATACATAACGTCACAAAAATAAATGAAGTCACAAAATACATAATGTCACAAAAATAAATGACGTCACAAAAATTAATTACGTCACAAAATACATAACGTCACAAAAATAAATGACGTCACAAAATATATAACCTCAAAAAAATAAAAGACGTCACAAAATACATAACGTCACAAAAATAAATGACGTCACTTAATACATAACGTCACAAAAATAAATGACGTCACAATAATAAATGACGTCACAAAATACATAACGTCATAAAAATAAATGACGTCACATAATACATAACGTCACAAAAATAAATGACGTCACAAAATACATAACGTCACAAAAATAAATGACGTCACAAAATACATAACGTTACAAAAATAAATGACGTCAAAAAAATACATAACGTCACAAAAATAAATGACGTCACTAAACACATAACGTCACAAAAATAAATGACGACACAAAAATTAATTACGTCACAAAATACATAACGTCACAAAAATAAATGACGTCACAAAATACATAACGTCACAAAAATAAATGACGTCACAAAATACATAACGTCACAAAAATAAATGACGTCACATAATACATAACGTCACAAAAATAAATGAGGTCACAAAAATTAATTACGTCACAAAATACATAACGTCACAAAAATAAATGACGTCTTATATACATAACGTCAAAAAAATAAATGAAGTCACAAAATACATAACGTCACAAAAATAAATGACGTCACAAAATACATAACGTCACAAAAATAAAAGACGTTACAATAATAAATGACGTCACAAAATACTTAACGTCACAAAAATAAATGACGTCACAAAATACATAACGTCACAAAAATAAATGACGTCACAAAATACATAACGTCACAAAAATAAATGACGTCACAAAATACATAACGTCACAAAAATAAATGACGTCACAAAATACATAACGTCACAAAAATAAATGACGTCACCATAATACATGACGTCACAAAATACATAGCGTCACAAAAATAAATGACGTCACAAAATACATAACGTCACAAAAATAAATGACGTCACAAAATACATAACGTCACAAAAATAAATGACGTCAAAAAATACATAACGTCAGAAAAATAAATGACGTCACAAAATACATTACGTCACAAAAATAAATGACGTCACAAAAATTAATAACGTCACAAAATACATAACTTCACAAAAATAAATGACGTCACAAAATACATAACGTCACCAAAATAAATGACGTCACAAAATACATAACGTCACAAAATACATAACGTCACAAAAATAAATGAAGTCACAAAATACATAACGTCACAAAAATAAATGACGTCACAAAATACATAACGTCAAAAAAATAAATGACGTCACAAAATACATAATGTCACAAAAATAAATGACGTCACAACAATTAATTACGTCACAAAAAACATAACGTCACAAAAATAAATGACGTCACAAAATATATAACCTCAAAAAAATAAATGACGTCACAAAATAAATAACGTCACAAAAATAAATGACGTCACAAAATACATAACGTCACAAAAATAAATGACGTCACAAAATACATAACGTCACAAAAATAAATGACGTCACAAAATACATAACGTCACAAAAATAAATGAAGTCACAAAATACATAACGTCAAAAAAATAAATGACGTCACAAAATACATAACGTCACAAAAATAAATGATGTCAAAATAATAAATGACGTCACAAAATACTTTACGTCACAAAAATAAATGACGTCACAAAATACATAACGTTACAAAAATAAATGACGTCACAAAATACATAATGTCACAAAAATATATGACGTCAAAAATACATAACGTCACAAAAATAAATGACGTCACAAAATACATAACGTCACAAAAATAAATGACGTCACAATAATACATGACGTCACAAAATACATAACGTCACAAAAATTAATGACGTCACAAAATACAAAACGTCACAAAAATAAATGACGTCACAAAATACATAACGTCACAAAAATAAATGACGTCACAAAATACATAACGTCAGAAAAATAAATGACGTCACAAAATACATTACGTCACAAAAATAAATGACGTCACAAAAATTAATAACGTCACAAAAATAAATGACGTCACAAAATACATAACGTCACAAAAATAAATGACGTCACAAAATACATAACGTCACAAAAATAAATGACGTCACAAAATACATAACGTCACAAAAATAAATGACGTCACAAAAATTAATTACGTCACAAAATACATAACGTCACAAAAAGAAATGACGTCACAATAATAAATGACGTCACAAAATACATAACGTCACAAAAATAAATGACGTCACAAAATACATAACGTCACAAAAATAAATGAAGTCACAAAATACATAACGTCACAAAAATAAATGACGTCACAAAATACATAACGTCACAAAAATAAATGACGTCAAAATAATAAATGACGTCACAAAATACTTAACGTCACAAAAATAAATGACGTCACAAAATACATAACGTCACAAAAATAAATGACGTCACAAAATACATAACGTCACAAAAATAAATGACGTCAAAAATACATAACGTTACAAAAATAAATGACGTCACAAAATACATAATGTCACAAAAATAAATGACGTCAAAAATACATAACGTCACAAAAATAAATGACGTCACAAAATACATAACGTCACAAAAATAAATGACGTCACAATAATACATGACGTCACAAAATACATAACGTCACAAAAATTAATGACGTCACAAAATACAAAACGTCACAAAAATAAATGACGTCACAAAATACATAACGTCACAAAAATAAATGACGTCACAAAATACATAACGTCAGAAAAATAAATGACGTCACAAAATACATTACGTCACAAAAATAAATGACGTCACAAAAATTAATAACGTCACAAAACACATTACTTCACAAAAATTAATTATGTCACAAAATACATAACGTCACAAAAATAAATGACGTCACAAAATATATAACCTCAAAAAAATAAATGACGTCACAAAATAAATAACGTCACAAAAATAAATGACGTCACAAAATACATAACGTCACAAAAATAAATGACGTCACAAAATACATAACGTCACAAAAATAAATGACGTCACAAAATACATAACGTCACAAAAATAAATGACGTCACAAAAATTAATTACGTCACAAAATACGTAACGTCACAAAAAGAAATGACGTCACAATAATAAATGACGTCACAAAATACATAACGTCACAAAAATAAATGACGTCACAAAATACATAACGTCACAAAAATAAATGAAGTCACAAAATACATAACGTCACAAAAATAAATGACGTCACAAAATACATAACGTCACAAAAATAAATGACGTCAAAATAATAAATGACGTCACAAAATACTTAACGTCACAAAAATAAATGACGTCACAAAATACATAACGTCACAAAAATAAATGACGTCACAAAATACATAACGTCACAAAAATAAATGACGTCAAAAATACATAACGTCACAAAAATAAATGACGTCACAAAATACATAACGTCACAAAAATAAATGACGTCACAATAATACATGACGTCACAAAATACATAACGTCACAAAAATTAATGACGTCACAAAATACATAACGTCACAAAAATAAATGACGTCACAAAATACATAACGTCACAAAAATAAATGACGTCACAAAATACATAACGTCAGAAAAATAAATGACGTCACAAAATACATAACGTCACAAAAATAAATGACGTCACAAAAATTAATAACGTCACAAAATACATAACTTCACAAAAATAAATGACGTCACAAAATACATACCGTCACAAATATAAATGACGTCACAAAATACATAACGTCACAAAATACATAACGTCACAAAAATAAATGACGTCACAAAAATTAATAACGTCACAAAATACATAACTTCACAAAAATAAATGACGTCACAAAATACATAACGTCACCAAAATAAATGACGTCACAAAATACATAACGTCACAAAATACATAACGTCACAAAAATAAATGAAGTCACAAAATACATAACGTCACAAAAATAAATGACGTCACAAAATACATAACGTCAAAAAAATAAATGACGTCACAAAATACATAATGTCACAAAAATAAATGACGTCACAACAATTAATTACGTCACAAAATACATAACGTCACAAAAATAAATGACGTCACAAAATATATAACCTCAAAAAAATAAATGACGTCACAAAATAAATAACGTCACAAAAATAAATGACGTCACAAAATACATAACGTCACAAAAATAAATGACGTCACAAAATACATAACGTCACAAAAATAAATGACGTCACAAAATACATAACGTCACAAAAATAAATGAAGTCACAAAATACATAACGTCAAAAAAATAAATGACGTCACAAAATACATAACGTCACAAAAATAAATGATGTCAAAATAATAAATGACGTCACAAAATACTTTACGTCACAAAAATAAATGACGTCACAAAATACATAACGTTACAAAAATAAATGACGTCACAAAATACATAATGTCACAAAAATATATGACGTCAAAAATACATAACGTCACAAAAATAAATGACGTCACAAAATACATAACGTCACAAAAATAAATGACGTCACAATAATACATGACGTCACAAAATACATAACGTCACAAAAATTAATGACGTCACAAAATACAAAACGTCACAAAAATAAATGACGTCACAAAATACATAACGTCACAAAAATAAATGACGTCACAAAATACATAACGTCAGAAAAATAAATGACGTCACAAAATACATTACGTCACAAAAATAAATGACGTCACAAAAATTAATAACGTCACAAAAATAAATGACGTCACAAAATACATAACGTCACAAAAATAAATGACGTCACAAAATACCTAACGTCACAAAAATAAATGACGTCACAAAATACATAACGTCACAAAAATAAATGACGTCACAAAAATTAATTACGTCACAAAATACATAACGTCACAAAAAGAAATGACGTCACAATAATAAATGACGTCACAAAATACATAACGTCACAAAAATAAATGACGTCACAAAATACATAACGTCACAAAAATAAATGAAGTCACAAAATACATAACGTCACAAAAATAAATGACGTCACAAAATACATAACGTCACAAAAATAAATGACGTCAAAATAATAAATGACGTCACAAAATACTTAACGTCACAAAAATAAATGACGTCACAAAATACATAACGTCACAAAAATAAATGACGTCACAAAATACATAACGTCACAAAAATAAATGACGTCAAAAATACATAACGTTACAAAAATAAATGACGTCACAAAATACATAATGTCACAAAAATAAATGACGTCAAAAATACATAACGTCACAAAAATAAATGACGTCACAAAATACATAACGTCACAAAAATAAATGACGTCACAATAATACATGACGTCACAAAATACATAACGTCACAAAAATTAATGACGTCACAAAATACAAAACGTCACAAAAATAAATGACGTCACAAAATACATAACGTCACAAAAATAAATGACGTCACAAAATACATAACGTCAGAAAAATAAATGACGTCACAAAATACATTACGTCACAAAAATAAATGACGTCACAAAAATTAATAACGTCACAAAACACATAACTTCACAAAAATTAATTATGTCACAAAATACATAACGTCACAAAAATAAATGACGTCACAAAATATATAACCTCAAAAAAATAAATGACGTCACAAAATAAATAACGTCACAAAAATAAATGACGTCACAAAATACATAACGTCACAAAAATAAATGACGTCACAAAATACATAACGTCACAAAAATAAATGACGTCACAAAATACATAACGTCACAAAAATAAATGACGTCACAAAAATTAATTACGTCACAAAATACGTAACGTCACAAAAAGAAATGACGTCACAATAATAAATGACGTCACAAAATACATAACGTCACAAAAATAAATGACGTCACAAAAATTAATAACGTCACAAAATACATAACTTCACAAAAATAAATGACGTCACAAAATACATACCGTCACAAATATAAATGACGTCACAAAATACATAACGTCACAAAATACATAACGTCACAAAAATAAATGACGACACAAAATACATAACGTCACAAAAATAAATGATGTCACAAAATACATAACGTCACAAAAATAAATGAAGTCACAAAATACATAATGTCACAAAAATAAATGACGTCACAAAAATTAATTACGTCACAAAATACATAACGTCACAAAAATAAATGACGTCACAAAATATATAACCTCAAAAAAATAAAAGACGTCACGAAATACATAACGTCACAAAAATAAATGACGTCACTTAATACATAACGTCACAAAAATAAATGACGTCACAATAATAAATGACGTCACAAAATACATAACGTCATAAAAATAAATGACGTCACATAATACATAACGTCACAAAAATAAATGACGTCACAAAATACATAACGTCACAAAAATAAATGACGTCACAAAATACATAACGTTACAAAAATAAATGACGTCAAAAAAATACATAACGTCACAAAAATAAATGACGTCACTAAACACATAACGTCACAAAAATAAATGACGACACAAAAATTAATTACGTCACAAAATACATAACGTCACAAAAATAAATGACGTCACAAAATACATAACGTCACAAAAATAAATTACGTCTCAAAATACATAACGTCACAAAAATAAATGACGTCACAAAATAAATGATGTCACAATAATAAATGACGTCACAAAATACATAACGTCACAAAAATAAATGACGTCACAAAATACATAACGTCACAAAAATAAATGACGTCAAAAAAATACTTAACGTCACAAAAATAAATGACGTCACAAAACACATAACGTCACAAAAATAAATGACGACACAAAAATTAATTACGTCACAAAATACATAACGTCACAAAAATAAATGACGTCACAAAATACATAACGTCACAAAAATAAATGACGTCACATAATACATAACGTCACAAAAATAAATGAGGTCACAAAAATTAATTACGTCACAAAATACATTACGTCACAAAAATAAATGACGTCACATATACATAACGTCAAAAAAATAAATGAAGTCACAAAATACATAACGTCACAAAAATAAATGACGTCACAAAATACATAACGTCACAAAAATAAATGACGTCACAATAATAAATGACGTCACAAAATACTTAACGTCACAAAAATAAATGACGTCACAAACTACATAACGTCACAAAAATAAATGACGTCACAAAATACATAACGTCACAAAAATAAATGACGTCACAAAATACATAACGTCACAAAAATAAATGACGTCACAATAATACATGACGTCACAAAATACATAGCGTCACAAAAATAAATGACGTCACAAAATACATAACGTCACAAAAATAAATGACGTCACAAAATACATAACGTCACAAAAATAAATGACGTCACAAAATACATAACGTCAGAAAAATAAATGACGTCACAAAATACATTACGTCACAAAAATAAATGACGTCACAAAAATTAATAACGTCACAAAATACATAACTTCACAAAAATAAATGACGTCACAAAATACATAACGTCACAAAAATAAATGACGTCACAAAATACATAACGTCACAAAAAACATAACGTCACAAAAATAAATGAAGTCACAAAATACATAACGTCACAAAAATAAATGACGTCACAAAATACATAACGTCACAAAAATAAATGACGTCACAAAATACTTAACGTCACAAAAATAAATGACGTCACAATAATAAATGACGTCACAAAATACTTAACGTCACAAAAATAAATGACGTCACAAAATACATAACGTCACAAAAATAAATGACGTCACAAAATACTTAACGTCACAAAAATAAATGACGTCACAAAATACATAACGTCACAAAAATAAATGACGTCACAAAATACATAACGTCACAAAAATAAATGACGTCACAAAATACATAACGTCACAAAAATAAATGACGTCACAAAATACATAACGTCACAAAAATAAATGACGTCACAAAATACATAACGTTACAAAAATTAATAACGTCACAAAATACATAACTTCACAAAAATAAATGACGTCACAAAATACATAACGTCACAAAAATAAATGACGTCACAAAATACATAACGTCACAAAATACATAACGTCACAAAATACATAACGTCACAAAAATAAATGAAGTCACAAAATACATAACGTCACAAAAATAAATGACGTCACAAAATACATAACGTCACAAAAATAAATGACGTCACAAAATACATAATGTCACAAAAATAAATGACGTCACAAAAATTAATTACGTCACAAAATACATAACGTCACAAAAATAAATGACGTCACAAAATATATAACCTCAAAAAAATAAATGACGTCACAAAATAAATAACGTCACAAAGATAAATGACGTCACAAAATACATAACGTCACAAAAATAAATGACGTCACAAAATACATAACGTCACAAAAATAAATGACGTCACAAAATACATAACGTCACAAAAATAAATGAAGTCACAAAATACATAACGTCACAAAAATAAATGACGTCACAAAATACTTAACGTCACAAAAATAAATGACGTCACAAAATACATAACGTCACAAAAATAAATGACGTCACAAAATACATAACGTCACAAAAATAAATGACGTCACAAAATACATAACGTCACAAAAATAAATGACGTCACAAAATACATAACGTCACAAAAATAAATGACGTCACAAAATACATAACGTCACAAAAATAAATCAAGTCACAAAATACATAACGTCACAAAAATAAATGACGTCACAATAATAAATGACGTCACAAAATACATAACGTCACAAAAATAAATGACGTCACAAAATACATAACGTCGCAACAATAAATGACGTCACAAAATACATAACGTCACAAAAATAAATGACGTCACAAAATACATAACGTCACAAAATACATAACGTCACAAAAATAAATGACGTCACAAAAAATAAATGACGTCAAAATAAAAAATGACGTCAAAAAATACATAACGTCACAAACATAAATGACTTCACAAAATACATAACGTCACAAAAATAAATGACGTCACAAAATACATAACGTCACAAAAATAAATGACGTCACAAAATACATAACGTCACAAAAATAAATGACGTCACAAAATACATAACGTCACAAAAATAAATGACGTCACAAAATACATAACGTCACAAAAATAAATGACGTCACAAAATACATAACGTCACAAAAATAAATGACGTCTCAAAATACATAACGTCACAAAAATAAATGACGTCACAAAATAAATGATGTCACAATAATAAATGACGTCACAAAATACATAACGTCACAAAAATAAATGACGTCACAAAATACATAACGTCACAAAAATAAATGACGTCAAAAAAATACATAACGTCACAAAAATAAATGACGTGACAAAACACATAACGTCACAAAAATAAATGACGACACAAAAATTAATTACGTCACAAAATACTTAACGTCACAAAAATAAATGACGTCACTAAATACATAACGTCACAAAAATAAATGACGTCACATAATACATAACGTCACAAAAATAAATGAGGTCACAAAAATTAATTACGTCACAAAATACATAACGTCACAAAAATAAATGACGTCACATATACATAACGTCAAAAAATAAATGACGTCACAAAATACATAACGTCACAAAAATAAATGACGTCAAAAAATACATAACGTCACAAAAATAAATGACGTCACAATAATAAATGACGTCACAATATACATAACGTCACAAAAATAAATGACGTCACAAAATACATAACGTCACAAAAATAAATGACGTCACAAAATACATAACGTCACAAAAATAAATGACGTCACAAAGTACATAACGTCACAAAAATAAATGACGTCACAATAATAAATGACGTCACAAAATACATAACGTCACAAAAATAAATGACGTCACAAAATACATAACGTCACAAAAATAAATGACGTCAAAAAATACATAACGTCACAAAAATAAATGACGTCACAATAATAAATGACGTCACAAAATACTTAACGTCACAAAAATAAATGACGTCACAAAATACTTAACGTCACAAAAATAAATGACGTCACAATAATACAGGACGTCACAAAATACATAGCGTCACAAAAATAAATGACGTCACAAAATACATAACGTCACAAAAATAAATGACGTCACAAAATACATAACGTCAGAAAAATAAATGACGTCACAAAATACATAACGTCACAAAAATAAATGACGTCACAAAAATTAATAACGTCACAAAATACATAACTTTACAAAAATAAATGACGTCACAAAATACATAACGTCACAAAATACATAACGTCACAAAAATAAATCACGTCACAAAATACATGACGTCACAAAAATAAATGACGTCACAAAATACATAACGTCACAAAAATAAATGACGTCACAAAATACATAATGTCACAAAAATAAATGACGTCACAAAAATTAATTACGTCACAAAATACATAACGTCACAAAAATAAATGACGTCACAAAATACATAACGTCACAAAAATAAATGACGTCACATAATACATAACGTCACAAAAATAAATGAGGTCACAAAAATTAATTACGTCACAAAATACATAACGTCACAAAAATAAATGACTTCACATATACATAACGTCAAAAAAATAAATGACGTCACAAAATACATAACGTCACAAAAATAAATGACCTCACAAAATACATAACGTCACAAAAATAAATGACGTCACAATAATAAATGACGTCACAAAATACATAACGTCACAAAAATAAATGACGTCACAAAATACATAACGTCACAAAAATAAATGACGTCACAAAATACATAACGTCACAAAAATAAATGACGTCACAAAATACATAACGTCACAAGAATAAATGACGTCACAAAATACATAACGTCACAAAAATAAATGACGTCACAAAATACATAACGTCACAAAAATAAATGACGTCACAAAATACATATCGTCACAAAAATAAATGACGTCACAAAATACATAACGTCACAACAATGAATGACGTCACAAAATACATAACGTCACAAAAATAAATGACGTCACAAAATACATAACGTCACAAAATACATAACGTCACAAAAATAAATGACGTCACAAAAAATAAATGACGTCACAATAAAAAATGACGTCAAAAAATACATAACGTCACAAACATAAATGACGTCACAAAATACACAACGTCACAAAAATAAATGACGTCACAAAATACATAACGTCACAAAAATAAATGACGTCACAAAATACATAACGTCACAAAAATAAATGACGTCACAAAATACATAACGTCACAAAAATAAATGACGTCACAAAATACATAACGTCACAAAAATAAATGACGTCACAAAATACATAACGTCACAAAAATAAATGACGTCTTAAAATACATAACGTCACAAAAATAAATGACGTCACAAAATAAATGATGTCACAATAATAAATGACGTCACAAAATACATAACGTCACAAAAATAAATGACGTCACAAAATACATAACGTCACAAAAATAAATGACGTCAAAAAAATACATAACGTCACAAAAATAAATGACGTCACAAAACACATAACGTCACAAAAATAAATGACGACACAAAAATTAATTACGTCACAAAATACATAACGTCACAAAAATAAATGACGTCACAAAATACATAACGTCACAAAAATAAATGACGTCACATAATACATAACGTCACAAAAATAAATGAGGTCACAAAAATTAATTACGTCACAAAATACATAACGTCACAAAAATAAATGACGTCACATATACATAACGTCAAAAAAATAAATGACGTCACAAAATACATAACGTCACAAAAATAAATGACGTCAAAAAATACATAACGTCACAAAAATAAATGACGTCACAATAATAAATGACGTCACAATATTTATAACGTCACAAAAATAAATGACGTCACAAAATACATAACGTCACAAAAATAAATGACGTCACAAAATACATAACGTCACAAAAATAAATGACGTCACAAAGTACATAACGTCACAAAAATAAATGACGTCACAATAATAAATGACGTCACAAAATTCATAACGTCACAAAAATAAATGACGTCACAAAATACATAACGTCACAAAAATAAATGACGTCACAAAATACATAACGTCACAAAAATAAATGACGTCACAAAATACATAACGTCACAAAAATAAATGACGTCACAAAATACATAACGTCACAAAAATAAATCAAGTCACAAAATACATTACGTCACAAAAATAAATGACGTCACAATAATAAATGACGTCACAAAATACTTAACGTCACAAAAATAAATGACGTCACAAAATACTTAACGTCACAAAAATAAATGACGTCACAATAATACAGGACGTCACAAAATACATAGCGTCACAAAAATAAATGACGTCACAAAATACATAACGTCACAAAAATAAATGACGTCACAAAATACATAACGTCACAAAAATAAATGACGTCACAAAATACATAACGTCAGAAAAATAAATGACGTCACAAAATACATAACGTCACACAAATAAATGACGTCACAAAAATTAATAACGTCACAAAATACATAACTTTACAAAAATAAATGACGTCACAAAATACATAACGTCACAAAATACATAACGTCACAAAAATAAATCACGTCACAAAATACATAACGTCACAAAAATAAATGACGTTACAAAATACATAACGTCACAAAAATAAATGACGTCACAAAATACATAATGTCACAAAAATAAATGACGTCACAAAAATTAATTACGTCACAAAATACATAACGTCACAAAAATAAATGACGTCACAAAATACATAACGTCACAAAAATAAATGACGTCACATAATACATAACGTCACAAAAATAAATGAGGTCACAAAAATTAATTACGTCACAAAATACATAACGTCACAAAAATAAATGACTTCACATATACATAACGTCAAAAAAATAAATGACGTCACAAAATACATAACGTCACAAAAATAAATGACCTCACAAAATCCTTAACGTCACAAAAATAAATGACGTCACAATAATAAATGACGTCACAAAATACATAACGTCACAAAAATAAATGACGTCAAAAAAATACATAACGTCACAAAAATAAATGACGTCACAAAACACATAACGTCACAAAAATAAATGACGACACTTAATACATAACGTCACAAAAATAAATGACGTCACATAATACATAACGTCACAAAAATAAATGAGGTCACAAAAATTAATTACGTCACAAAATACATAACGTCACAAAAATAAATGACGTCACATATACATAACGTCAAAAAAATAAATGACGTCACAAAATACATAACGTCACAAAAATAAATGACGTCAAAAAATACATAACGTCACAAAAATAAATGACGTCACAATAATAAATGACGTCACAATATACATAACGTCACAAAAATAAATGACGTCACAAAATACATAACGTCACAAAAATAAATGACGTCACAAAATACATAACGTCACAAAAATAAATGACGTCACAAAGTACATAACGTCACAAAAATAAATGACGTCACAATAATAAATGACGTCACAAAATACATAACGTCACAAAAATAAATGACGTCACAAAATACATAACGTCACAAAAATAAATGACGTCACAAAATACATAACGTCACAAAAATAAATGACGTCACAAAATACATAACGTCTCAAAAATAAATGACGTCACAAAATACATAACGTCACAAAAATAAATCAAGTCACAAAATACATAACGTCACAAAAATAAATGACGTCACAATAATAAATGACGTCACAAAATACTTAACGTCACAAAAATAAATGACGTCACAAAATACTTAACGTCACAAAAATAAATGACGTCACAATAATACAGGACGTCACAAAATACATAGCGTCACAAAAATAAATGACGTCACAAAATACATAACGTCACAAAAATAAATGACGTCACAAAATACATAACGTCACAAAAATAAATGACGTCACAAAATACATAACGTCAGAAAAATAAATGACGTCACAAAATACATAACGTCACAAAAATAAATGACGTCACAAAAATTAATAACGTCACAAAATACATAACTTTACAAAAATAAATGACGTCACAAAATACATAACGTCACAAAATACATAACGTCACAAAAATAAATCACGTCACAAAATACATAACGTCACAAAATACATAACGTCACAAAAATAAATCACGTCACAAAATACATAACGTCACAAAAAAAAATGACGTCACAAAATACATAACGTCACAAAAATAAATGACGTCACAAAATACATAATGTCACAAAAATAAATGACGTCACAAAAATTAATTACGTCACAAAATACATAACGTCACAAAAATAAATGACGTCACAAAATACATAACGTCACAAAAATAAATGACGTCACATAATACATAACGTCACAAAAATAAATGAGGTCACAAAAATTAATTACGTCACAAAATACATAACGTCACAAAAATAAATGACTTCACATATACATAACGTCAAAAAAATAAATGACGTCACAAAATACATAACGTCACAAAAATAAATGACCTCACAAAATACGTAACGTCACAAAAATAAATGACGTCACAATAATAAATGACGGCACAAAATACATAACGTCACAAAAATAAATGACGTCACAAAATACATAACGTCACAAAAATAAATGACGTCACAAAATACATAACGTCACAAAAATAAATGACGTCACAAAATACATAACGTCACAAAAATAAATGACGTCACAAAATACATAACGTCACAAAAATAAATGACGTCACAAAATACATAACGTCACAAAAATAAATGACGTCACAAAATACATAACGTCACAAAAATAAATGACGTCACAAAATACATAACGTCACGAAAATAAATGACGTCACAAAATACATAACGTCACAAAAATAAATGACGTCACAAAATACATAACGTCGCAACAATAAATGACGTCACAAAATACATAACGTCACAAAAATAAATGACTTCACAAAATACATAACGTCACAAAATACATAACGTCACAAAAATAAATGACGTCACAAAAAATAAATGACGTCACAATAAAAAATGACGTCAAAAAATACATAACGTCACAAACATAAATGACGTCACAAAATACATAACGTCACAAAAATAAATGACGTCACAAAATACATAACGTCACAAAAATAAATGACGTCACAAAATACATAACGTCACAAAAATAAATGACGTCACAAAATACATAACGTCACAAAAATAAATGACGTCACAAAATACATAACGTCACAAAAATAAATGACGTCACAAAATACATAACGTCACAAAGATAAATGACGTCTCAAAATACATAACGTCACAAAAATAAATGACGTCACAAAATAAATGATGTCACGATAATAAATGACGTCACAAAATACATAACGTCACAAAAATAAATGACGTCACAAAATACATAACGTCACAAAAATAAATGACGTCAAAAAAATACATAACGTCACAAAAATAAATGACGTCACAAAACACATAACGTCACAAAAATAAATGACGACACAAAAATTAATTACGTCACAAAATACATAACGTCACAAAAATAAATGACGTCACTAAATACATAACGTCACAAAAATAAATGACGTCACATAATACATAACGTCACAAAAATAAATGAGGTCACAAAAATTAATTACGTCACAAAATACATAACGTCACAAAAATAAATGACGTCACATATAAATAACGTCAAAAAAATAAATGACGTCACAAAATACATAACGTCACAAAAATAAATGACGTCAAAAAATACATAACGTCACAAAAATAAATGACGTCACAATAATAAATGACGTCACAATATACATAACGTCACAAAAATAAATGACGTCACAAAATACATAACGTCACAAAAATAAATGACGTCACAAAATACATAACGTCACAAAAATAAATGACGTCACAAAGTACATAACGTCACAAAAATAAATGACGTCACAATAATAAATGACGTCACAAAATACATAACGTCACAAAAATAAATGACGTCACAAAATACATAACGTCACAAAAATAAATGACGTCACAAAATACATAACGTCACAAAAATAAATGACGTCACAAAATACATAACGTCACAAAAATAAATGACGTCACAAAATACATAACGTCACAAAAATAAATCAAGTCACAAAATACATAACGTCACAAAAATAAATGACGTCACAATAATAAATGACGTCACAAAATACTTAACTTCACAAAAATAAATGACGTCACAAAATACTTAACGTCACAAAAATAAATGACGTCACAATAATACAGGACGTCACAAAATACATAGCGTCACAAAAATAAATGACGTCACAAAATACATAACGTCACAAAAATAAATGACGTCACAAAATACATAACGTCACAAAAATAAATGACGTCACAAAATACATAACGTCAGAAAAATAAATGACGTCACAAAATACATAACGTCACAAAAATAAATGACGTCACAAAAATTAATAACGTCACAAAATACATAACTTTACAAAAATAAATGACGTCACAAAATACATAACGTCACAAAATACATAACGTCACAGAAATAAATCACGTCACAAAATACATAACGTCACAAAAATAAATGACGTCACAAAATACATAACGTCACAAAAATAAATGACGTCACAAAATACATAATGTCACAAAAATAAATGACGTCACAAAAATTAATTACGTCACAAAATACATAACGTCACAAAAATAAATGACGTCACAAAATACATAACGTCACAAAAATAAATGACGTCACATAATACATAACGTCACAAAAATAAATGAGGTCACAAAAATTAATTACGTCACAAAATACATAACGTCACAAAAATAAATGACTTCACATATACATAACGTCAAAAAAATAAATGACGTCACAAAATACATAACGTCACAAAAATAAATGACCTCACAAAATACATAACGTCACAAAAATAAATGACGTCACAATAATAAATGACGTCACAAAATACATAACGTCACAAAAATAAATGACGTCACAAAATACATATGTCACAAAAATAAATGACGTCACAAAATACATAACGTCACAAAAATAAATGACGTCACAAAATACATAACGTCACAAAAATAAATGACGTCCCAAAGTACATAACGTCACAAAAATAAATGACGTCACAATAATAAATGACGTCACAAAATACTTAACGTCACAAAAATAAATGACGTCACAAAATACATAATGTCACAAAAATAAATGACGTCACAAAAATTAATGACGTCACAAAATACATTACGTCACAAAAATAAATGACGTCACAAAATACATAATGTCACAAAAATAAATGACGTCACAAAAATTAATTTCGTCACAAAATACATAACCTCACAAAAATAAATGAGGTCACAAAATATATAACCTCAAAAAAAAATGACGTCACAAAATAAATAACGTCACAAAAATAAATGACGTCACAAAATACATAACGTCACAAAAATAAATGACGTCACAAAATACATAACGTCACAAAAATAAATGACGTCACAAAATACATAACGTCACAAAAATAAATGAAGTCACAAAATACATAACGTCACAAAAATAAATGACGTCACAAAATACATAACGTCACAAAAATAAATGACGTCAAAATAATAAATGACGTCACAAAATACTTAACGTCACAAAAATAAATGACGTCACAAAATACATAACGTCACAAAAATAAATGACGTCACAAAATACATAACGTCACAAAAATAAATGACGTCAAAAATACATAACGTCACAAAAATAAATGACGTCACAAAATACATATCGTCACAAAAATAAATGACGTCACAATAATACATGACGTCACAAAATACATAACGTCACAAAAATAAATGACGTCACAAAATACATAACGTCACAAAAATAAATGACGTCACAAAATACATAACGTCACAAAAATAAAGGACGTCACAAAATACATAACGTCAGAAAAATAAATGACGTCACAAAATACATAACGTCACAAAAATAAATAACGTCACAAAATACATAACTTCACAAAAATAAATGACGTCACAAAATACATACCGTCACAAATATAAATGACATCACAAAATACAAAACGTCACAAAATACATAACGTCACAAAAATAAATGACGACACAAAATACATAACATCACAAAAATAAATGACGTCACAAAATACATAACGTCTCAAAAATAAATGACGTCACAAAATACATAATGTCACAAAAATAAATGACGTCACAAAAATTAATTACGTCACAAAATACATAACGTCACAAAAATAAATGACGTCACAAAATATATAACCTCAAAAAAATAAATGACGTCACAAAATACATAACGTCACAAAAATAAATGACGTCACTTAATACATAACGTCACAAAAATAAATGACGTCACAATAATAAATGACGTCACAAAATACATAACGTCATAAAAATAAATGACGTCACATAATACATAACGTCACAAAAGTAAATGACGTCACAAAATACATAACGTCACAAAAATAAATGACGTCACAAAATACATAACGTTACAAAAATAAATGACGTCAAAAAACTACATAACGTCACAAAAATAAATGACGTCACATAATACATAACGTCAAAAAAATAAATGACGTCACAAAATACATAACGTCACAAAAATAAATGACGTCACAAAATACATAACGTCACAAAAATAAATAACGTCACAATAATAAATGACGTCACAAATTACATAACGTCACAAAAATAAATGACGTCACAAAATACATAACGTCACAAAAATAAATGACGTCACTAAACACATAACGTCACAAAAATAAATGACGACACAAAAATTAATTACGTCACAAAATACATAACGTCACAAAAATAAATGACGTCACAAAATACATAACGTCACAAAAATAAATGACGTCACATAATACATAACGTCACAAAAATAAATGACATCACAAAAATTAATTACGTCACAAAATACATAACGTCAAAAAAATAAATGACGTCACATAATACATAACGTCAAAAAAAAATGACGTCACAAAATACATAACGTCACAAAAATAAATGACGTCACAAAATACATAACGTCACAAAAATAAATAACGTCACAATAATAAATGACGTCACAAATTACATAACGTCACAAAAATAAATGACGTCACAAAATACATAACGTCACAAAAATAAATGACGTCACAAAATACATAACGTCACAAATATAAATGACGTCACAAAATACATAACGTCACAAAAATAAATGACGTCACAAAATACATAACCTCACAAAAATAAATGACGTCACAAAATACATAACGTCACAAAAATAAATGACGTCACAAAATACATAACGTCACAAAAATAAATGACGTCACAAAATACATAACGTCACAAAAATAAATGACGTCACAAAATACATAACGTCACAAAAATAAATGACGTCACAAAATACATAACGTCACAAAAATAAATGACGTCACAAAATACATAACGTCGCAACAATAAATGACGTCACAAAATACATAACGTCACAAAAATAAATGACGTCACAAAATACATAACGTCACAAAATACATAACGTCACAAAAATAAATGACGTCACAAAAAATAAATGACGTCACAATAAAAAATGACGTCAAAAAATACATAACGTCACAAACATAAATGACGTCACAAAATACATAACATCACAAAAATAAATGACGTCACAAAATACATAACGTCACAAAATACATAACGTCACAAAAATAAATGACGTCACAAAATACATAATGTCACAAAAATAAATGACGTCACAAAATACATAACGTCACAAAAATAAATGACGTCACAAAATACATAACGTCACAAAAATAAATGACGTCTCAAAATACATAACGTCACAAAAATAAATAACGTCACAAAATAAATGATGTCACAATAATAAATTACGTCACAATTTACATAACGTCACAAAAATAAATGACGTCACAAAATACATAACGTCACAAAAATAAATGACGTCAAAAAAATACATAACGTCACAAAAATAAATGACGTCACAAAACACATAACGTCACAAAAATAAATGACGACACAAAAATTAATTACGTCACAAAATACATAACGTCACAAAAATAAATGACGTCACAAAATACATAACGTCACAAAAATAAATGACGTCACATAATACATAACGTCACAAAAATAAATGAGGTCACAAAAATTAATTACGTCAAAAAATACATAACGTCACAAAAATAAATGACGTCACATATACATAACGTCAAAAAAATAAATGACGTCACAAAATACATAACGTCACAAAAATAAATGACGTCAAAAAATACATAACGTCACAAAAATAAATGACATCACAATAATAAATGACGTCACAATATACATAACGTCACAAAAATAAATGACGTCACAAAATACATAACGTCACAAAAATAAATGACGTCACAAAATACATAACGTCACAAACATAAATGACGTCACAAAATACATAACGTCACAAAAATAAATGACGTCACAAAGTACATAACGTCACAAAAATAAATGACGTAACAATAATAAATGACGTCACAAAATACATAACGTCACAAAAATAAATGACGTCACAAAATACATAACGTCACAAAAATAAATGACGTCACAAAATACATAACGTCACAAAAATAAATGACGTCACAAAATACATAACATCACAAAAATAAATGACGTCACAAAATACATAACGTCACAAAAATAAATCAAGTCACAAAATACATACGTCACAAAAATAAATGACGTCACAATAATAAATGACGTCACAAAATACTTAACGTCACAAAAATAAATGACGTCACAAAATACTTAACGTCACAAAAATAAATGACGTCACAAAATACATAACGTCACAAAAATAAATGACGTCACAAAATACATAACGTCACAAAAATAAATGACGTCACAAAATACATAACGTCACAAAAATAAATGACGTCACAATAATACATGACGTCACAAAATACATAGCGTCACAAAAATAATTGACGTCACAAAATACATAACGTCACAAAAATAAATGACGTCACAAAATACATAACGTCACAAAAATAAATGACGTCACAAAATACATAACGTCAGAAAAATAAATGACGTCACAAAATACATAACGTCACAAAAATAAATGACGTCACAAAAATTAATAACGTCACAAAATACATAACTTTACAAAAATAAATGACGTCACAAAATACATAATGTCACAAAATACATAACGTCACAAAAATAAATCACGTCACAAAATACATAACGTCACAAAAATAAATGACGTCACAAAATACATAACGTCACAAAAATAAATGACGTCACAAAATACATAATGTCACAAAAATAAATGACGTCACAAAAATTAATTACGTCACAAAATACATAACGTCACAAAAATAAATGACGTCACAAAATACATAATGTCACAAAAATAAATGACGTCACAAAAATTAATTACGTCACAAAATACATAACGTCACAAAAATAAATGACGTCACAAAATACATAACGTCACAAAAATAAATCAAGTCACAAAATACATACGTCACAAAAATAAATGACGTCACAATAATAAATGACGTCACAAAATACATAACGTCACAAAAATAAATGACGTCACAAAATACATAACGTCAGAAAAATAAATGACGTCACAAAATACATAACGTCACAAAAATAAATGACGTCACAAAAATTAATAACGTCACAAAATACATAACTTTACAAAAATAAATGACGTCACAAAATACATAACGTCACAAAATACATAACGTCACAAAAATAAATCACGTCACAAAATACATAACGTCACAAAAATAAATGACGTCACAAAATACATAACGTCACAAAAATAAATGACGTCACAAAATACATAATGTCACAAAAATAAATGACGTCACAAAAATTAATTACGTCACAAAATACATAACGTCACAAAAATAAATGACGTCACAAAATACATAACGTCACAAAAATAAATGACGTCACATAATACATAACGTCACAATAATAAATGAGGTCACAAAAATTAATTACGTCACAAAATACATAACGTCACAAAAATAAATGACGTCACAAAATACATAACGTCACAAAAATAAATGACGTCACAAAATACATAACGTCAGAAAAATAAATGACGTCACAAAATACATAACGTCACAAAAATAAATGACGTCACAAAATACATAACGTCACAAAAATAAATGACGTCACAAAATACATAACGTCACAAAAATAAATGACGTCAAAAAAATACATAACGTCACAAAAATAAATGACGTCACAAAACACATAACGTCACAAAAATAAATGACGACACAAAAATTAATTACGTCACAAAATACATAACTTTACAAAAATAAATGACGTCACAATAATACATGACGTCACAAAATACATAACGTCACAAAAATAAATGACGTCACATATACATAACGTCAAAAAAATAAATGACGTCACAAAATACATAACGTCACAAAAATAAATGACGTCAAAAAATACATAACGTCACAAAAATAAATGACGTCACAATAATAAATGACGTCACAATATACATAACGTCACAAAAATAAATGACGTCACAAAATACATAACGTCACAAAAATAAATGACGTCACAAAATACATAACGTCACAAAAATAAATGACGTCACAAAATACATAACGTCACAAAAATAAATGACGTCACAAAGTACATAACGTCACAAAAATAAATGACGTCACAATAATAAATGACGTCACAAAATACATAACGTCACAAAAATAAATGACGTCACAAAATACATAACGTCACAAAAATAAATGACGTCACAAAATACATAACGTCACAAAAATAAATGACGTCACAAAATACATACCGTCACAAAAATAAATGACGTCACAAAATACATAACGTCAGAAAAATAAATGACGTCACAAAATACATAACGTCACAAAAATAAATGACGTCACAAAAATTAATAACGTCACAAAATACATAACTTTACAAAAATAAATGACGTCACAAAATACATAACGTCACAAAATACATAACGTCACAAAAATAAATCACGTCACAAAATACATAACGTCACAAAAATAAATGACGTCACAAAATACATAACGTCACAAAAATAATTGACGTCACAAAATACATAATGTCACAAAAATAAATGACGTCACAAAAATTAATTACGTCACAAAATACATAACGTCACAAAAATAAATGAAGTCACAAAATACATAACGTCACAAAAATAAATGACGTCACATAATACATAACGTCACAATAATAAATGAGGTCACAAAAATTAATTACGTCACAAAATACATAACGTCACAAAAATAAATGACTTCACATATACATAACGTCAAAAAAATAAATGACGTCACAAAATACATAACGTCACAAAAATAAATGACGTCACAAAATACATAACGTCAAAAAAATAAATGACGTCACAAAATACATAACGTCACAAAAATAAATGACGTCACAATAATACATGACGTCACAAAATACATAACGTCACAAAAATAAATGACGTCACAAAATACATAACGTCACAAAAATAAATGACGTCACAAAATACATAACGTCACAAAAATAAATGACGTCACAAAATACATAACGTCAGAAAAATAAATGACGTCACAAAATACATAACGTCACAAAAATAAATGACGTCACAAAAATTAATAACGTCACAAAATACATAACGTCACAAAAATAAATGACGACACAAAATACATAACATCACAAAAATAAATGACGTCACAAAATACATAACGTCACAAAAATAAATGACGTCACAAAATACATAATGTCACAAAAATAAATGACGTCACAAAAATTAATTACGTCACAAAATACATAACGTCACAAAAATAAATGACGTCACAAAATATATAACCTCAAAAAAATAAATGACGTCACAAAATACATAACGTCACAAAAATAAATGACGTCAGTTAATACATAACGTCACAAAAATAAATGACGTCACAATAATAATTGACGTCACAAAATACATAACGTCATAAAAATAAATGACGTCACATAATACATAACGTCACAAAAATAAATGACGTCACAAAATACATAACGTCACAAAAATAAATGACGTCACAAAATACATAACGTTACAAAAATAAATGACGTCAAAAAAATACATAACGTCACAAAAATAAATGACGTCACTAAACACATAACGTCACAAAAATAAATGACGACACAAAAATTAATTACGTCACAAAATACATAACGTCACAAAAATAAATGACGTCACAAAATACATAACGTCACAAAAATAAATGACGTCACAAAATACATAACGTTACAAAAATAAATGACGTCAAAAAAATACATAACGTCACAAAAATAAATGACGTCACTAAACACATAACGTCACAAAAATAAATGACGACACAAAAATTAATTACGTCACAAAATACATAACGTCACAAAAATAAATGACGTCACAAAATACATAACGTCACAAAAATAAATGACGTCACATAATACATAACGTCACAAAAATAAATGACATCACAAAAATTAATTACGTCACAAAATACATAACGTCAAAAAAATAAATGACGTCACATAATACATAACGTCAAAAAAATAAATGACGTCACAAAATACATAACGTCACAAAAATAAATGACGTCACAAAATACATAACGTCACAAAAATAAATAACGTCACAATAATAAATGACGTCACAAATTACATAACGTCACAAAAATAAATGACGTCACAAAATACATAACGTCACAAAAATAAATGACGTCACAAAATACATAACGTCACAAAAATAAATGACGTCACAAAATACACTACGTCACAAAAATAAATGACGTCACAAAATACATAACGTCACAAAAATAAATGACGTCACAAAATACATAACGTCACAAAAATAAATGACGTCACAAAATACATAACGTCACAAAAATAAATGACGTCACAAAATACATAACGTCACAAAAATAAATGACGTCACAAAATACATAACGTCACAAAAATAAATGACGTCACAAAATACATAACGTCACAAAAATAAATGACGTCACAAAATACATAACGTCGCAACAATAAATGACGTCACAAAATACATAACGTCACAAAAATAAATGACGTCACAAAATACATAACGTCACAAAATACATAACGTCACAAAAATAAATGACGTCACAAAAAATAAATGACGTCACAATAAAAAATGACGTCAAAAAATACATAACGTCACAAACATAAATGACGTCACAAAATACATAACGTCACAAAAATAAATGACGTCACAAAATACATAACGTCACAAAAATAAATGACGTCACAAAATACATAACGTCACAAAAATAAATGACGTCACAAAATACATAACCTCACAAAAATAAATGACGTCACAAAATACATAACGTCACAAAAATAAATGACGTCACAAAATACATAACGTCACAAAAATAAATGACGTCAAAAAAATACATAACGTCACAAAAATAAATAACGTCACAAAACACATAACGTCACAAAAATAAATGACGACACAAAAATTAATTACGTCACAAAATACATAACGTCACAAAAATAAATGACGTCACAAAATACATAACGTCACAAAAATAAATGACGTCACAAAATACATAACGTCACAAAAATAAATGACGTCACAATAATACATGACGTCACAAAATACATAGCGTCACAAAAATAATTGACGTCACAAAATACATAACGTCACAAAAATAAATGACGTCACAAAATACATAACGTCACAAAAATAAATGACGTCACAAAATACATAACGTCAGAAAAATAAATGACGTCACAAAATACATAACGTCACAAAAATAAATGACGTCACAAAAATTAATAACGTCACAAAATACATAACTTTACAAAAATAAATGACGTCACAAAATACATAACGTCACAAAATACATAACGTCACAAAAATAAATCACGTCACAAAATACATAAAGTCACAAAAATAAATGACGTCACAAAATACATAACGTCACAAAAATAAATGACGTCACAAAATACATAATGTCACAAAAATAAATAACGTCACAAAAATTAATTACGTCACAAAATACATAACGTCACAAAAATAAATGACGTCACAAAATACATAACGTCACAAAAATAAATGACGTCACATAATACATAACGTCACAATAATAAATGAGGTCACAAAAATTAATTACGTCACAAAATACATAACGTCACAAAAATAAATGACTTCACATATACATAACGTCAAAAAAATAAATGACGTCACAAAATACATAACGTCACAAAAATAAATGACGTCACAAAATACATAACGTCGAAAAAATAAATGACGTCACAAAATACATAACGTCACAAAAATAAATGACGTCACAAAAATAAATTACGTCACAATAATACATGACGTCACAAAATACATAACGTCACAAAAATAAATGACGTCACGAAATACATAACGTCACAAAAATAAATGACGTCACAAAATACATAACGTCACAAAAATAAATGACGTCACAAAATACATAACGTCAGAAAAATAAATGACGTCACAAAATACATAACGTCACAAAAATAAATGACGTCACAAAAATTAATAACGTCACAAAATACATAACGTCACAAAAATAAATGACGACACAAAATACATAACATCACAAAAATAAATGACGTCACAAAATACATAACGTCACAAAAATAAATGACGTCACAAAATACATAATGTCACAAAAATAAATGACGTCACAAAAATTAATTACGTCACAAAATACATAACGTCACAAAAATAAATGACGTCACAAAATATATAACCTCAAAAAAATAAATGACGTCACAAAATACATAACGTCACAAAAATAAATGACGTCACTTAATACATAACGTCACAAAAATAAATGACGTCACAATAATAATTGACGTCACAAAATACATAACGTCATAAAAATAAATGACGTCACATAATACATAACGTCACAAAAATAAATGACGTCACAAAATACATAACGTCACAAAATACATAACGTTACAAAAATAAATGACGTCAAAAAAATACATAACGTCACAAAAATAAATGACGTCACTAAACACATAACGTCACAAAAATAAATGACGACACAAAAATTAATTACGTCACAAAATACATAACGTCAAAAAAATAAATGACGTCACAAAATACATAACGTCACAAAAATAAATGACGTCACAAAATACATAACGTCACAAAAATAATTGACGTCACAAAATACATAATGTCACAAAAATAAATGACGTCACAAAAATTAATTACGTCACAAAATACATAACGTCACAAAAATAAATGACGTCACAAAATACATAACGTCACAAAAATAAATGACGTCACATAATACATAACGTCACAATAATAAATGAGGTCACAAAAATTAATTACGTCACAAAATATATAACGTCACAAAAATAAATGACTTCACATATACATAACGTCAAAAAAATAAATGACGTCACAAAATACATAACGTCACAAAAATAAATGACGTCACAAAATACATAACGTCAAAAAAATAAATGACGTCACAAAATACATAACGTCACAAAAATAAATGACGTCACAATAATACATGACGTCACAAAATACATAACGTCACAAAAATAAATGACGTCACAAAATACATAACGTCACAAAAATAAATGACGTCACAAAATACATAACGTCACAAAAATAATTGACGTCACAAAATACATAACGTCACAAAAATAAATGACGTCACAAAATACATAACGTCACAAAAATAAATGACGTCACAAAATACGTAACGTCACAAAAATAAATGACGTCACAAAATACATAACGTCACAAAAAAAATGACGTCACAAAATACATAACGTAAAAAAAATAAATGACGTCACAAAATACATAACGTCGCAACAATAAATGACGTCACAAAATACAAAACGTCACAAAAATAAATGACGTCACAAAATACATAACGTCACAAAATACATAACGTCACAAAAATAAATGACGTCACAAAAAATAAATGACGTCACAATAAAAAATGACGTCAAAAAATACATAACGTCACAAACATAAATGACGTCACAAAATACATAACGTCACAAAAATAAATGACGTCACAAAATACATAACGTCGCAACAATAAATGACGTCACAAAATACATAACGTCACAAAAATAAATGACGTCACAAAATACATAACGTCACAAAATACATAACGTCACAAAAATAAATGACGTCACAAAAAATAAATGACGTCACAATAAAAAATGACGTCAAAAAATACATAACGTCACAAACATAAATGACGTCACAAAATACATAACGTCACAAAAATAAATGACGTCACAAAATACATAACGTCACAAAAATAAATGACGTCACAAAATACATAACGTCACAAAAATAAATGACGTCACAAAATACATAACCTCACAAAAATAAATGACGTCACAAAATACATAACGTCACAAAAATAAATGACGTCACAAAATACATAACGTCACAAAAATAAATGACGTCAAAAAATACATAACGTCACAAAAATAAATGACATCACAATAATAAATGACGTCACAATATACATAACGTCACAAAAATAAATGACGTCACAAAATACATAACGTCACAAAAATAAATGACGTCACAAAATACATAACGTCACAAACATAAATGACGTCACAAAATACATAACGTCACAAAAATAAATGACGTCACAAAGTACATAACGTCACAAAAATAAATGACGTAACAATAATAAATGACGTCACAAAATACATAACGTCACAAAAATAAATGACGTCACAAAATACATAACGTCACAAAAATAAATGACGTCACAAAATACATAACGTCACAAAAATAAATGACGTCACAAAATACATAACATCACAAAAATAAATGACGTCACAAAATACATAACGTCACAAAAATAAATCAAGTCACAAAATACATACGTCACAAAAATAAATGACGTCACAATAATAAATGACGTCACAAAAATAAATGACGTCACAAAATACTTAACGTCACAAAAATAAATGACGTCACAAAATACATAACGTCACAAAAATAAATGACGTCACAAAATACATAACGTCACAAAAATAAATGACGTCACAAAATACATAACGTCACAAAAATAAATGACGTCACAATAATACATGACGTCACAAAATACATAGCGTCACAAAAATAATTGACGTCACAAAATACATAACGTCACAAAAATAAATGACGTCACAAAATACATAACGTCACAAAAATAAATGACGTCACAAAATACATAACGTCAGAAAAATAAATGACGTCACAAAATACATAACGTCACAAAAATAAATGACGTCACAAAAATTAATAACGTCACAAAATACATAACTTTACAAAAATAAATGACGTCACAAAATACATAATGTCACAAAATACATAACGTCACAAAAATAAATCACGTCACAAAATACATAACGTCACAAAAATAAATGACGTCACAAAATACATAACGTCACAAAAATAAATGACGTCACAAAATACATAATGTCACAAAAATAAATGACGTCACAAAAATTAATTACGTCACAAAATACATAACGTCACAAAAATAAATGACGTCACAAAATACATAATGTCACAAAAATAAATGACGTCACAAAAATTAATTACGTCACAAAATACATAACGTCACAAAAATAAATGACGTCACAAAATACATAACGTCACAAAAATAAATCAAGTCACAAAATACATACGTCACAAAAATAAATGACGTCACAAAATACATAACGTCACAAAAATAAATGACGTCACAAAATACATAACGTCAGAAAAATAAATGACGTCACAAAATACATAACGTCACAAAAATAAATGACGTCACAAAAATTAATAACGTCACAAAATACATAACTTTACAAAAATAAATGACGTCACAAAATACATAACGTCACAAAATACATAACGTCACAAAAATAAATCACGTCACAAAATACATAACGTCACAAAAATAAATGACGTCACAAAATACATAACGTCACAAAAATAAATGACGTCACAAAATACATAATGTCACAAAAATAAATGACGTCACAAAAATTAATTACGTCACAAAATACATAACGTCACAAAAATAAATGACGTCACAAAATACATAACGTCACAAAAATAAATGACGTCACATAATACATAACGTCACAATAATAAATGAGGTCACAAAAATTAATTACGTCACAAAATACATAACGTCACAAAAATAAATGACGTCACAAAATACATAACGTCACAAAAATAAATGACGTCACAAAATACATAACGTCAGAAAAATAAATGACGTCACAAAATACATAACGTCACAAAAATAAATGACGTCACAAAATACATAACGTCACAAAAATAAATGACGTCACAAAATACATAACGTCACAAAAATAAATGACGTCAAAAAAATACATAACGTCACAAAAATAAATGACGTCACAAAACACATAACGTCACAAAAATAAATGACGACACAAAAATTAATTACGTCACAAAATACATAACTTTACAAAAATAAATGACGTCACAATAATACATGACGTCACAAAATACATAACGTCACAAAAATAAATGACGTCACATATACATAACGTCAAAAAAATAAATGACGTCACAAAATACATAACGTCACAAAAATAAATGACGTCAAAAAATACATAACGTCACAAAAATAAATGACGTCACAATAATAAATGACGTCACAATATACATAACGTCACAAAAATAAATGACGTCACAAAATACATAACGTCACAAAAATAAATGACGTCACAAAATACATAACGTCACAAAAATAAATGACGTCACAAAATACATAACGTCACAAAAATAAATGACGTCACAAAGTACATAACGTCACAAAAATAAATGACGTCACAATAATAAATGACGTCACAAAATACATAACGTCACAAAAATAAATGACGTCACAAAATACATAACGTCACAAAAATAAATGACGTCACAAAATACATAACGTCACAAAAATAAATGACGTCACAAAATACATACCGTCACAAAAATAAATGACGTCACAAAATACATAACGTCAGAAAAATAAATGACGTCACAAAATACATAACGTCACAAAAATAAATGACGTCACAAAAATTAATAACGTCACAAAATACATAACGTCACAAAAATAAATGAAGTCACAAAATACATAACGTCACAAAAATAAATGACGTCACATAATACATAACGTCACAATAATAAATGAGGTCACAAAAATTAATTACGTCACAAAATACATAACGTCACAAAAATAAATGACTTCACATATACATAACGTCAAAAAAATAAATGACGTCACAAAATACATAACGTCACAAAAATAAATGACGTCACAAAATACATAACGTCAAAAAAATAAATGACGTCACAAAATACATAACGTCACAAAAATAAATGACGTCACAATAATACATGACGTCACAAAATACATAACGTCACAAAAATAAATGACGTCACAAAATACATAACGTCACAAAAATAAATGACGTCACAAAATACATAACGTCACAAAAATAAATGACGTCACAAAATACATAACGTCAGAAAAATAAATGACGTCACAAAATACATAACGTCACAAAAATAAATGACGTCACAAAAATTAATAACGTCACAAAATACATAACGTCACAAAAATAAATGACGACACAAAATACATAACATCACAAAAATAAATGACGTCACAAAATACATAACGTCACAAAAATAAATGACGTCACAAAATACATAATGTCACAAAAATAAATGACGTCACAAAAATTAATTACGTCACAAAATACATAACGTCACAAAAATAAATGACGTCACAAAATATATAACCTCAAAAAAATAAATGACGTCACAAAATACATAACGTCACAAAAATAAATGACGTCAGTTAATACATAACGTCACAAAAATAAATGACGTCACAATAATAATTGACGTCACAAAATACATAACGTCATAAAAATAAATGACGTCACATAATACATAACGTCACAAAAATAAATGACGTCACAAAATACATAACGTCACAAAAATAAATGACGTCACAAAATACATAACGTTACAAAAATAAATGACGTCAAAAAAATACATAACGTCACAAAAATAAATGACGTCACTAAACACATAACGTCACAAAAATAAATGACGACACAAAAATTAATTACGTCACAAAATACATAACGTCACAAAAATAAATGACGTCACAAAATACATAACGTCACAAAAATAAATGACGTCACAAAATACATAACGTTACAAAAATAAATGACGTCAAAAAAATACATAACGTCACAAAAATAAATGACGTCACTAAACACATAACGTCACAAAAATAAATGACGACACAAAAATTAATTACGTCACAAAATACATAACGTCACAAAAATAAATGACGTCACAAAATACATAACGTCACAAAAATAAATGACGTCACATAATACATAACGTCACAAAAATAAATGACATCACAAAAATTAATTACGTCACAAAATACATAACGTCAAAAAAATAAATGACGTCACATAATACATAACGTCAAAAAAATAAATGACGTCACAAAATACATAACGTCACAAAAATAAATGACGTCACAAAATACATAACGTCACAAAAATAAATAACGTCACAATAATAAATGACGTCACAAATTACATAACGTCACAAAAATAAATGACGTCACAAAATACATAACGTCACAAAAATAAATGACGTCACAAAATACATAACGTCACAAAAATAAATGACGTCACAAAATACACTACGTCACAAAAATAAATGACGTCACAAAATACATAACGTCACAAAAATAAATGACGTCACAAAATACATAACGTCACAAAAATAAATGACGTCACAAAATACATAACGTCACAAAAATAAATGACGTCACAAAATACATAACGTCACAAAAATAAATGACGTCACAAAATACATAACGTCACAAAAATAAATGACGTCACAAAATACATAACGTCACAAAAATAAATGACGTCACAAAATACATAACGTCGCAACAATAAATGACGTCACAAAATACATAACGTCACAAAAATAAATGACGTCACAAAATACATAACGTCACAAAATACATAACGTCACAAAAATAAATGACGTCACAAAAAATAAATGACGTCACAATAAAAAATGACGTCAAAAAATACATAACGTCACAAACATAAATGACGTCACAAAATACATAACGTCACAAAAATAAATGACGTCACAAAATACATAACGTCACAAAAATAAATGACGTCACAAAATACATAACGTCACAAAAATAAATGACGTCACAAAATACATAACCTCACAAAAATAAATGACGTCACAAAATACATAACGTCACAAAAATAAATGACGTCACAAAATACATAACGTCACAAAAATAAATGACGTCAAAAAAATACATAACGTCACAAAAATAAATAACGTCACAAAACACATAACGTCACAAAAATAAATGACGACACAAAAATTAATTACGTCACAAAATACATAACGTCACAAAAATAAATGACGTCACAAAATACATAACGTCACAAAAATAAATGACGTCACAAAATACATAACGTCACAAAAATAAATGACGTCACAATAATACATGACGTCACAAAATACATAGCGTCACAAAAATAATTGACGTCACAAAATACATAACGTCACAAAAATAAATGACGTCACAAAATACATAACGTCACAAAAATAAATGACGTCACAAAATACATAACGTCAGAAAAATAAATGACGTCACAAAATACATAACGTCACAAAAATAAATGACGTCACAAAAATTAATAACGTCACAAAATACATAACTTTACAAAAATAAATGACGTCACAAAATACATAACGTCACAAAATACATAACGTCACAAAAATAAATCACGTCACAAAATACATAAAGTCACAAAAATAAATGACGTCACAAAATACATAACGTCACAAAAATAAATGACGTCACAAAATACATAATGTCACAAAAATAAATAACGTCACAAAAATTAATTACGTCACAAAATACATAACGTCACAAAAATAAATGACGTCACAAAATACATAACGTCACAAAAATAAATGACGTCACATAATACATAACGTCACAATAATAAATGAGGTCACAAAAATTAATTACGTCACAAAATACATAACGTCACAAAAATAAATGACTTCACATATACATAACGTCAAAAAAATAAATGACGTCACAAAATACATAACGTCACAAAAATAAATGACGTCACAAAATACATAACGTCGAAAAAATAAATGACGTCACAAAATACATAACGTCACAAAAATAAATGACGTCACAAAAATAAATTACGTCACAATAATACATGACGTCACAAAATACATAACGTCACAAAAATAAATGACGTCACGAAATACATAACGTCACAAAAATAAATGACGTCACAAAATACATAACGTCACAAAAATAAATGACGTCACAAAATACATAACGTCAGAAAAATAAATGACGTCACAAAATACATAACGTCACAAAAATAAATGACGTCACAAAAATTAATAACGTCACAAAATACATAACGTCACAAAAATAAATGACGACACAAAATACATAACATCACAAAAATAAATGACGTCACAAAATACATAACGTCACAAAAATAAATGACGTCACAAAATACATAATGTCACAAAAATAAATGACGTCACAAAAATTAATTACGTCACAAAATACATAACGTCACAAAAATAAATGACGTCACAAAATATATAACCTCAAAAAAATAAATGACGTCACAAAATACATAACGTCACAAAAATAAATGACGTCACTTAATACATAACGTCACAAAAATAAATGACGTCACAATAATAATTGACGTCACAAAATACATAACGTCATAAAAATAAATGACGTCACATAATACATAACGTCACAAAAATAAATGACGTCACAAAATACATAACGTCACAAAATACATAACGTTACAAAAATAAATGACGTCAAAAAAATACATAACGTCACAAAAATAAATGACGTCACTAAACACATAACGTCACAAAAATAAATGACGACACAAAAATTAATTACGTCACAAAATACATAACGTCAAAAAAATAAATGACGTCACAAAATACATAACGTCACAAAAATAAATGACGTCACAAAATACATAACGTCACAAAAATAATTGACGTCACAAAATACATAATGTCACAAAAATAAATGACGTCACAAAAATTAATTACGTCACAAAATACATAACGTCACAAAAATAAATGACGTCACAAAATACATAACGTCACAAAAATAAATGACGTCACATAATACATAACGTCACAATAATAAATGAGGTCACAAAAATTAATTACGTCACAAAATATATAACGTCACAAAAATAAATGACTTCACATATACATAACGTCAAAAAAATAAATGACGTCACAAAATACATAACGTCACAAAAATAAATGACGTCACAAAATACATAACGTCAAAAAAATAAATGACGTCACAAAATACATAACGTCACAAAAATAAATGACGTCACAATAATACATGACGTCACAAAATACATAACGTCACAAAAATAAATGACGTCACAAAATACATAACGTCACAAAAATAAATGACGTCACAAAATACATAACGTCACAAAAATAATTGACGTCACAAAATACATAACGTCACAAAAATAAATGACGTCACAAAATACATAACGTCACAAAAATAAATGACGTCACAAAATACGTAACGTCACAAAAATAAATGACGTCACAAAATACATAACGTCACAAAAAAAATGACGTCACAAAATACATAACGTAAAAAAAATAAATGACGTCACAAAATACATAACGTCGCAACAATAAATGACGTCACAAAATACAAAACGTCACAAAAATAAATGACGTCACAAAATACATAACGTCACAAAATACATAACGTCACAAAAATAAATGACGTCACAAAAAATAAATGACGTCACAATAAAAAATGACGTCAAAAAATACATAACGTCACAAACATAAATGACGTCACAAAATACATAACGTCACAAAAATAAATGACGTCACAAAATACATAACGTCGCAACAATAAATGACGTCACAAAATACATAACGTCACAAAAATAAATGACGTCACAAAATACATAACGTCACAAAATACATAACGTCACAAAAATAAATGACGTCACAAAAAATAAATGACGTCACAATAAAAAATGACGTCAAAAAATACATAACGTCACAAACATAAATGACGTCACAAAATACATAACGTCACAAAAATAAATGACGTCACAAAATACATAACGTCACAAAAATAAATGACGTCACAAAATACATAACGTCACAAAAATAAATGACGTCACAAAATACATAACCTCACAAAAATAAATGACGTCACAAAATACATAACGTCACAAAAATAAATGACGTCACAAAATACATAACGTCACAAAAATAAATGACGTCAAAAAAATACATAACGTCACAAAAATAAATAACGTCACAAAACACATAACGTCACAAAAATAAATGACGACACAAAAATTAATTACGTCACAAAATACATAACGTCACAAAAATAAATGACGTCACAAAATACATAACGTCACAAAAATAAATGACGTCACAAAATACATAACGTCACAAAAATAAATGACGTCACAATAATACATGACGTCACAAAATACATAGCGTCACAAAAATAATTGACGTCACAAAATACATAACGTCACAAAAATAAATGACGTCACAAAATACATAACGTCACAAAAATAAATGACGTCACAAAATACATAACGTCAGAAAAATAAATGACATCACAAAATACATAACGTCACAAAAATAAATGACGTCACAAAAATTAATAACGTCACAAAATACATAACTTTACAAAAATAAATGACGTCACAAAATACATAACGTCACAAAATACATAACGTCACAAAAATAAATCACGTCACAAAATACATAAAGTCACAAAAATAAATGACGTCACAAAATACATAACGTCACAAAAATAAATGACGTCACAAAATACATAATGTCACAAAAATAAATAACGTCACAAAAATTAATTACGTCACAAAATACATAACGTCACAAAAATAAATGACTTCACATATACATAACGTCAAAAAAATAAATGACGTCACAAAATACATAACGTCACAAAAATAAATGACGTCACAAAATACATAACGTCGAAAAAATAAATGACGTCACAAAATACATAACGTCACAAAAATAAATGACGTCACAAAAATAAATGACGTCACAATAATACATGACGTCACAAAATACATAACGTCACAAAAATAAATGACGTCACAAAATACATAACGTCACAAAAATAAATGACGTCACAAAATACATAAAGTCACAAAAATAAATGACGTCACAAAATACATAACGTCACAAAAATAAATGACGTCACAAAATACATAATGTCACAAAAATAAATGACGTCACAAAAATTAATTACGTCACAAAATACATAACGTCACAAAAATAAATGACGTCACAAAATATATAACCTCAAAAAAATAAATGACGTCACAAAATACATAACGTCACAAAAATAAATGACGTCACTTAATACATAACGTCACAAAAATAAATGACGTCACAATAATAATTGACGTCACAAAATACATAACGTCATAAAAATAAATGACGTCACATAATACATAACGTCACAAAAATAAATGACGTCACAAAATACATAACGTCACAAAAATAAATGACGTCACAAAATACATAACGTTACAAAAATAAATGACGTCAAAAAAATACATAACGTCACAAAAATAAATGACGTCACTAAACACATAACGTCACAAAAATAAATGACGACACAAAAATTAATTACGTCACAAAATACATAACGTCAAAAAAATAAATGACGTCACAAAATACATAACGTCACAAAAATAAATGACGTCACAAAATACATAACGTCACAAAAATAATTGACGTCACAAAATACATAATGTCACAATAATAAATGACGTCACAAAAATTAATTACGTCACAAAATACATAACGTCACAAAAATAAATGACGTCACAAAATACATAACGTCACAAAAATAAATGACGTCACATAATACATAACGTCACAATAATAAATGAGGTCACAAAAATTAATTACGTCACAAAATACATAACGTCACAAAAATAAATGACTTCACATATACATAACGTCAAAAAAATAAATGACGTCACAAAATACATAACGTCACAAAAATAAATGACGTCACAAAATACATAACGTCAAAAAAATAAATGACGTCACAAAATACATAACGTCACAAAAATAAATGACGTCACAATAATACATGACGTCACAAAATACATAACGTCACAAAAATAAATGACGTCACAAAATACATAACGTCACAAAAATAAATGACGTCACAAAATACATAACGTCACAAAAATAAATGACGTCACAAAATACATAACGTCACAAAAATAAATGACGTCACAAAATACATAACGTCACAAAAAAAAATGACGTCACAAAATACATAACGTCACAAAAATAAATGACGTCACAAAATACATAACGTCGCAACAATAAATGACGTCACAAAATACATAACGTCACAAAAATAAATGACGTCACAAAATACATAACGTCACAAAATACATAACGTCACAAAAAAAATGACGTCACAAAATACATAACGTCACAAAAATAAATGACGTCACAAAATACATAACGTCGCAACAATAAATGACGTCACAAAATACATAACGTCACAAAAATAAATGACGTCACAAAATACATAACGTCACAAAAATAAATGACGTCACAAAATACATAACGTCACAAAAATAAATGACGTCACAAAATACATAACGTCACAAAAAAAAATGACGTCACAAAATACATAACGTCACAAAAATAAATGACGTCACAAAATACATAACGTCGCAACAATAAATGACGTCACAAAATACATAACGTCACAAAAATAAATGACGTCACAAAATACATAACGTCACAAAATACATAACGTCACAAAAATAAATGACGTCACAAAAAATAAATGACGTCACAATAAAAAATGACGTCAAAAAATACATAACGTCACAAACATAAATGACGTCACAAAATACATAACGTCACAAAAATAAATGACGTCACAAAATACATAACGTCACAAAAATAAATGACGTCACAAAATACATAACGTCACAAAAATAAATGACGTCACAAAATACATAACGTCACAAAAATAAATGACGTCACAAAATACATAACGTCACAAAAATAAATGACGTCACAAAATACATAACGTCACAAAAATAAATGACGTCAAAAAAATACATAACGTCACAAAAATAAATGACGTCACAAAACACATAACGTCACAAAAATTAATGACGACACAAAAATAAATTACGTCACAAAATACATAACGTCACAAAAATAAATGACGTCACAAAATACATAATGTCACAAAAATAAATGACGTCACATAATACATAACGTCACAAAAATAAATGAGGTCACAAAAATTAATTACGTCACAAAATACATAACGTCACAAAAATAAATGACGTCACATATACATAACGTCAAAAAAATAAATGACGTCACAAAATACATAACGTCACAAAAATAAATTACGACACAAAATACATAACGTCAGAAAAATAAATGACGTCACAAAATATATAACGTCACAAAAATAAATGACGTCACAAAAATTAATAACGTCACAAAATACATAACTTTACAAAAATAAATGACGTCACAAAATACATAACGTCACAAAATACATAACGTCACAAAAATAAATCACGTCACAAAATACATAACGTCACAAAAATAAATGACGTCACAAAATACATAACGTCACAAAAATAAATGACGTCACAAAATACATAATGTCACAAAAATAAATGACGTCACAAAAATTAATTACGTCACAAAATACATAACGTCACAAAAATAAATGACGTCACAAAATACATAACGTCACAAAAATAAATGACGTCACATAATACATAACGTCACAAAAATAAATGAGGTCACAAAAATTAATTACGTCACAAAATACATAACGTCACAAAAATAAATGACTTCACATATACATAACGTCAAAAAAATAAATGTCGTCACAAAATACATAACGTCACAAAAATAAATGACGTCACAAAATACATAACGTCACAAAAATAAATGACGTCACAATAATAAATGACGTCACAAAATACATAACGTCACAAAAATAAATGACGTCACAAAATACATAACGTCACAAAAATAAATGACGTCACAAAATACATAACGTCACAAAAATAAATGACGTCAAAAAAATACATAACGTCACAAAAATAAATGACGTCACAAAACACATAACGTCACAAAAATTAATGACGACACAAAAATAAATTACGTCACAAAATACATAACGTCACAAAAATAAATGACGTCACAAAATACATAATGTCACAAAAATAAATGACGTCATATAATACATAACGTCACAAAAATAAATGAGGTCACAAAAATTAATTACGTCACAAAATACATAACGTCACAAAAATAAATGACGTCACAATAATACATGACGTCATAAAATACATAACGTCACAAAAATAAATGACGTCACAAAATACATAACGTCACAAAAATAAATGACGTCACAAAATACATAACGTCACAAAAATAAATGACGTCACAAAATACATAACGTCAGAAAAATAAATGACGTCACAAAATACATAACGTCACAAAAATAAATGACGTCACAAAAATTAATAACGTCACAAAATACATAACTTTACAAAAATAAATGACGTCACAAAATACATAACGTCACAAAATACATAAAGTCACAAAATACATAACGTCACAAAAATAAATGACGTCACAAAATACATAACGTCACAAAAATAAATGACGTCACAAAATACATAACGTCACAAAATTAAATGACGTCAAAAAATACATAATGTCACAAAAATAAATGACGTCACAAAAATTAATTACGTCACAAAATACATAACGTCACAAAAATAAATGACGTCACAAAATATATAACCTCAAAAAAATAAATGACGTCACAAAATACATAACGTCACAAAAATAAATGACGTCACAAAATACATAACGTCACAAAAATAAATGAAGTCACAAAATACATAACGTCACAAAAATAAATGACGTCACAAAATACATAACGTCACAAAAATAAATGACGTCACAATAATAAATGACGTCACAAAATACTTAACGTCACAAAAATAAATGACGTAACAAAATACATAACGTCACAAAAATAAATGACGTCACAAAATACATAACGTCACAAAAATAAATGACGTCAAAAAATACATAACGTCACAAAAATAAATGACGTCACAAAATACATAACGTCACAAAAATAAATGACGTCACAATAATACATGACGTCCCAAAATACATAACGTCACAAAAATTAATGACGTCACAAAATACATAACGTCACAAAAATAAATGATGTCACAAAATACATAACGTCACAAAAATAAATGACGTCACAAAATACATAACGTCACAAAATACATAACGTCACAAAAATAAATGAAGTCACAAAATACATAACGTCACAAAAATAAATGACGTCAGAAAATACATAATTTCACAAAAATAAATGACGTCACAAAATACATAATGTCATTATACCACTCAAGTTACCGTCAAAACTTACGTTTTGGAAATAGGGATGATTAAAATAGTCGCTTTGGATATTTTTTGACAGCGATGCGCCTAAGTTTGACATGAAATATAAAATAAATACGGAAGTGTGCCAACACGACGTACACATAGGTTGATAGAATAGGACCAGAACATCTGTATTATACCACCCAAGTTACCGTAAAAACTTAGGTTTTGGAAATATGGCTGATTAACGTAGTCGCTTTGCGATGTGCGGACTGCGATTTGTCTAGGTTTGACATGAAATATAAAATAAATACGGAAGTGTGCCAACATGATGTACACATAGGATGATAGAATACGTCCATAACTTTAGTACTATACCATCCAAGTTACCTTAAAAACTTAGGTTTTGGAAATAGGGATGATAAATATAGTCGCTTTGTATGTGGACAGCGATCCACCTGTTTGACATAAAATATAAAATAAATACGGAAGTGTGCAAACAGGACGTACGTGTAAGGTGATAGAATAGGACCAGAACTATAGTATTATACAACTCAAGTTACCGTCAAAACTTACGTTTTGGAAATAGGGATGATTAAAATAGTCGCTTTAGATGTGTGGACAGCGATGCGCCTAAGTTTGACATGAAATATAAAATAAATACGGAAGTGTGCCAACAAGACGTACACATAGGGTGATAGAATAGGACCAGAACTTCTGTATTATACCACCCAAGTTACGGTAAAAACTTAGGTTTTGGAAATATGGCTGACTAAAGTAGTCGCTTTGCGATGTGCGGACCGCGATTTGTCTAAGTTTGACATGAAATATAAAAATAAATACGGAATTGTGGACACATGACGTACACATAGTGTGATAGAAAAGGACCAGAACTATAGTATTATACCACTCAGGTTACCGTAAAAACTTAGGTTTTGGAAATATGGGTGATTAAATTAGTCGCTATGCGATGTGCGTACAACAATTTGTCAAAGTATGACATGAAATATAAAAATAAAAACGGAATAGTGGATACATGACGTTCACATAGGGTGACAAAATAGGACCAGAAATTTAGTATTATACCACCCAAGTTACCTTAAAAACTTAGGTTTTGGAAATATGGGTGATTAAATTAGTCGCTATGCGATGTGCGGACAACGATTTGTCTAAGTTTGACATGAAATATAAAAATAAATACGGAATTGTGGACACATGACGTACACATAGTGTGATAGAAAAGGACCAGAACTATAGTATTATACCACTCAGGTTACCGTCAAAACTTAGGTTTTGGAAATATGGGTGATTAAAATAGTCGCTTTGGATGTGTGGACAGCGATCCGCCTAAGTTTGACATGAAATATAAAATAAATACGGAAGTGTGCCAACAAGACGTACACATACGGTGTTAGACTAGGACCAGAACTTCTGTATTGTACCACCCAAGTTACCGTAAAAAATTAGGTTTTGGAAATATGGCTGATTAACGTAGTCGCTTTGCGATGTGCGGATTGCGATTTGTCTAGGTTTGACATGAAATATAAAATAAATACGGAAGTGTGCCAACATGATGTACACATAGGATGATAGAATACGTCCAGAACTTTAGTACTATACCATCCAAGTTAGCTTAAAAACTTAGGTTTTGGAAATAGGGATGATAAATATAGTCGCTTTGTATGTGTGGACAGCGATCCGCCTGTTTGACATAAAATATAAAATAAATACGGAAGTGTGCAAACATGACGTACGTTTAGGGTGATAGAATAGGACCAGAACTATAGTATTATACCACTCAAGTTACCGTCAAAACCTACGTTTTGGAAATAGGGATGATTAAAATAGTCGCTTTAGATGTGTGGACAGCGATGCGCCTAAGTTTGACATGAAAAATAAAATAAATACGGAAATGTGCCAACATTACGTACACATAGGGTGATAGAATAGGACCAGAACTTCTGTATTATACCACCAAAGTTACCGTAAAAACTTAGATTTTGGAAATATGGGTGACTAAAGTAGTCGCTTTGCGATGTGCGGACCGCGATTTGTCTAAGTTTGACATAAAATATAAAATAAATACGGAAGTGTGCCAACATGACGTACGTTTAGGGTGATAGAAGAGGACCAGAACTATAGTTTTATGCCACTCAGGTTACCGTCAAAAATAAGGTTTTGGAAATACGGGTGATTAAAATAGTTGCTTTGGATGTGTGGACAGCGATCCACCTAAGTTTGACATGAAATATAAAATAAATACGGAAGTGTGCCAACAAGACGTACACATAGGGTGATAGAATAGGACCAGAACTTCTGTATTATACCACCCAAGTTACGGAAAAAACTTAGGTTTTGGAAATATGGCTGACTAAAGTAGTCGCTTTGCGATGTGCGGACCGCGATTTGTCTAAGTTTGACATGAAATATAAAAATAAAAACGGAATAGTGGATACATGAGGTTCACATAGGGTGTTAAAATAGGACCAGAAATTTAGTATTATACCACCCAAGTTACCTTAAAAACGTAGGTTTTGGAAATATGGGTGATTAAATTAGTCGCTATGCGATGTGAAGACAACGATTTTTCTAAATTTGACATGAAATATAAAATAAATACGGAAGTGTGCCAACATGACGTACACATAGGGTGATAGAATAGAAACAGAACTATAGTATTATACCACTCAAGTTACCGTCAAAACTTACGTTTTGGAAATAGGGATGATTAAAATAGTCGCTTTGGATGTTTGGACAGCGATGTGCCTAAGTTTGACATGAAATATAAAATAAATACGGAAGTGTGCAAACAAGACGTACACATACGGTGATAGAATAGGACCAGAACTTCGGTATTATACCACCCAAGTTACCGTAAAAACTTAGGTTTTGGAAATATGGGTGATTAAATTAGTCGCTATGCGATGTGCGTACAACGATTTGTCAAAGTATGACATGAAATATAAAAATAAAAACGGAATAGTGGATACATGACGTTCACATAGGGTGACAAAATAGGACCAGAAATTTAGTATTATACCATCCAAGTTACCTTAAAAACGTAGGTTTTGGAAATATGGGTGATTAAATTAGTCGCTATGCGATGTGCAGACAACGATTTTTCTAAATTTGACATGAAATGTAAAATAAATACGGAAGTGTGCCAACATGACGTACACATAGGATGATAGAATAAGTCTAGAACTTTAGTACTATACCACCCAAACGACCTTAAAAACTTAGGTTTTGGAAATATGGGTGATTCAATTAGTCGCTATGCGATGTGCGGACAACGATTTGTCTAAGTTTGAAATGAAATATAAAAATAAATACGGAATTGTGGATACATGACGTACACATAGTGTGATAGAAAAGGACCAGAACTATAGTATTATACCACTCAGGTTACCGTCAAAACTTAGGTTTTGGAAATATGGGTGATTAAAATAGTCGCTTTGGATGTGTGGACAGAAATATAAAATAAATACGGAAGTGTGCCAACAAGACGTACACATACGGTGTTAGAATAGGACCAGAACTTCTATATTGTACCACCCAAGTTACCGTAAAAAATTAGGTTTTGGAAATATGGCTGATTAACGTAGTCGCTTTGCGATGTGCGGATTGCGATTTGTCTAGGTTTGACATGAAATATAAAATAAATACGGAAGTGTGCCAACATGACGTACGTTTAGGGTGATAGAAGAGGACCAGAACTATAGTTTTATGCCACTCAGGTTACCGTCAAAAATAAGGTTTTGGAAATACGGGTGATTAAAATAGTTGCTTTGGATGTGTGGACAGCGATCCACCTAAGTTTGACATGAAATATAAAATAAATACGGAAGTGTGCCAACAAGACGTACACATAGGGTGATAGAATAGGACCAGAACTTCTGTATTATACCACCCAAGTTACGGTAAAAACTTAGGTTTTGGAAATATGGCTGACTAAAGTAGTCGCTTTGCGATGTGCGGACCGCGATTTGTCTAAGTTTGACATGAAATATAAAATAAATACGGAAGTGTGCCAACATGACGTACACATAGGGTGATAGAATAGGACCAGAACTATAGTATTATACCACTCAAGTTACCGTCAAAATTACGTTTTGGAAATAGGGATGATTAAAATAGTCGCTTTGGATGTTTGGACAGCGATGTGCCTAAGTTTGACATGAAATATAAAATAAATACGGAAGTGTGCAAACAAGACGTACACATACGGTGATAGAATAGGACCACAACTTCGGTATTATACCACCCAAGTTACCGTAAAAACTTAGGTTTTGGAAATATGGGTGATTAAATCAGTCGCTATGCGATGTGCGTACAACGATTTGTCAAAGTATGACATGAAATATAAAAATAAAAACGGAATAGTGGATACATGACGTTCACATAGGGTGACAAAATAGGACCAGAAATTTAGTATTATACCACCCAAGTTACCTTAAAAACGTAGGTTTTGGAAATATGGGTGATTAAATTAGTCGCTATGCGATGTGCAGACAACGATTTTTCTAAATTTGACATGAAATGTAACATAAATACGGAAGTGTGCCAACATGGCGTACACATAGGATGATAGAATAAGTCTAGAACTTTAGTACTATGACACCCAAACGACCTTAAAAACTTAGGTTTTGGAAATATGGGTGATTAAATTAGTCGCTATGCGATGTGCGGACAACGATTTGTCTAAGTTTGAAATGAAATATAAAAATTATACGGAATTGTGGATACATGACGTACACATAGTGTTATAGAAAAGGACCAGAACTATAGTATTATACCACTCAGGTTACCGTCAAAACTTAGGTTTTGTGAATTCGGGTGATTAAAATAGTCGCTTTGGATGTGTGGACAGCGATCCGCCTAAGTTTGACATGAAAAATAAAATAAATACGGAAATGTGCCAACATTACGTACACATAGGGTGATAGAATAGGACCAGAACGTCTCTATTATACCACCCAAGTTACCGTAAAAACTTAGGTTTTGGAAATATGGCTGATTAAATTAGTCGCATTGAGATGTGCGGACAGAGATTTGTCGAAGTTTGACACGAAATATAAAAAAATACAGAGGAGTGCCAACATGACGTACACGTAGGATGATAGAATAGGTCCAGAACGTTAGTACTATACCACCCAAGTTACCGTAAAAACTTAGGTTTTGGAAATATGGCTGATTAAAGTAGTCGCATTGAGATGTGCGGACAGAGATTTGTCGAAGTTTGACACGAAATATAAAAAAATACGGAGGTGTGCCAACATGACGTACACATAGAATGATAGAATTGGTCCAGAACTTTAGTACTATACCACCCAAGTTACCGTAAAAACTTAGGTTTTGGAAATATGTGTGATTAAAGTAGTCGCATTGAGATGTGCGGACAGAGATTTGTCGAAGCTTGACACGAAATATAAAAAAAAACGGAGGTGTGCCAACATGACGTACACATAGGATGATAGAATAGGTCTAGAACTTTAGTACTATACCACCCAAGTTACCTTAAAAACTTAGGTTTTGGAAATACGGGTGATTAAAATAGTCGCTTTGGATGTGTGGACAGCGATCCACCTAAGTTTGACATAAAATACAAAATAAATACGGCAGTGTGTCAGCATGACGTACACGTAGGATTCAAAAATAGGACCAGAACTTTAGTACTATACCACCCAAGTTACCTTAAAAACTTAGGTTTTGGAAATATGGGTGATTAAATTAGTCGCTATGCGATGTGCGGACAACGATTTCTCTAAGTTTGACATGAGATATAAAAATAAATACGGAATTGTGGATACATGACGTACACATAGTGTGATAGAATAGGACCAGAACTATAGTATTATACCACTCAGGTTACCGTTAAAACCTAGGTTTTGGAAATACGGGTGATTAAAGTAGTCGCTTTGGATGAGTAAACAGCGATCCGTCTAAGTTTGACATGAAATATAAAATAAATACGGAAATGTGCCAACATTACGTACACATAGGGTGATAAAAAAGGACCAGAACTTCTGTATTATACCACCCAAGTTACTGTAAAATATTAGGTTTTGGAAATAGGGATGATTAAAATAGTCGCTTTGGATGTTTGGACAGCGATGTGCCTAAGTTTGACATGAAATATAAAATAAATACGGAAGTGTGCAAACAAGACGTACACATACGGTGATAGAATAGGACCAGAACTTCTGTATGGGTGTTTAAAAAAATAAATAAGGAATTGTGGATACATGACGTTCACATAGGGTGATAAAATAGGACCAGAAATTTAGTATTATACCACCCAAGTTACCTTAAAACTTAGGTTTTTGAAATATGGGTGTTTAAATTAGTCGCTATGCGATGTGCGGAAAACGATTTGTCTAAGTTTGACATGAAATATAAAAATAAATACGGAATTGTGGATACATGACGTACACATAGTGTGATAGAATAGGACCAAAACTATAGTATTATATCACTCAGGTTACCGTCAAAACTTAGGTTTTGGAAATTTGGGTGATTAAAATAGTTGCTTTGGATGTGTGGACAGCAATCAACCTAAGTTTGACATGAAATATAAAATAAATACGGAAGTGTGCCAACAAGACGTACACATAGGGTGATAGAATAGGACCAGAACTTCTGTATTATACCACCCAAGTTACCGTAAAAACTTAGGTTTTGGAAATATGGCTGACTACAGTAGTCGCTTTGCGATGTGCGGACCGCGATTTGTCCAAGTTTGACATGAAATATAAAATAAATACGAAAGTGTGCCAACATGACGTACACCCCAAGTGACGTCACAAAATACATAACGTCGCAACAATAAATGACGTCACAAAATACATAACGTCACAAAAATAAATGACGTCACAAAATACATAACGTTACAAAATACATAACGTCACAAAAATAAATGACGTCACAAAAATAAATGACGTCACAATAATAAATGACGTCAAAAAATACATAACGTCACAAAAATAAATGACGTCACAAAATACATAACGTCACAAAAATAAATGACGTCACAAAATACATAACGTCACAAAAATAAATGACGTCACAAAATACATAACGTCACAAAAATAAATGACGTCACAAAATACATAACGTCACAAAAATAAATGACGTCACAAAATACATAACGTCACAAAAATAAATGACGTCACAAAATACATAACGTCACAAAAATAAATACGTCTCAAAATACATAACGTCACAAAAATAAATGACGTCACAAAATACATAACGTCACAAAAATAAATGACGTCTCGAAATACATAACGTCACAAAAATAAATGACGTCACAAAATAAATGATGTCACAATAATAAATGACGTCACAAAATACATAACGTCACAAAAATAAATGACGTCACAAAATACATAACGTCACAAAAATAAATGACGTCAAAAAAATACATAACGTCACAAAAATAAATGACGTCACAAAACACATAACGTCACAAAAATAAATGACGACACAAAAATTTATTACGTCACAAAATACATAACGTCACAAAAATAAATGACGTCACAAAATATAAAACCTCAAAAAAATAAATGACGTCACAAAATACATAACGTCAAAAAAATAAATGACGTCACAATAATACATGACGTCACAAAATACATAGTGTCACAAAAATAAATGACGTCACAAAATACATAACGTCACAAAAATAAATGACGTCACAAAATACATAACGTCACAAAAATAAATGACGTCACAAAATACATAACGTCAGAAAAATAAATGACGTCACAAAATACATTACGTCACAAAAATAAATGACGTCACAAAAATTAATAACGTCACAAAATACATAACTTCACAAAAATAAATGACGTCACAAAATACATAACGTCACAAAAATAAATGACGTCACAAAATACATAACGTCACAAAATACATAACGTCACAAAAATAAATGAAGTCACAAAATACATAACGTCACAAAAATAAATGACGTCACAAAATACATTACGTCACAAAAATAAATGACGTCACAAAATACATAATGTCACAAAAATAAATGACGTCACAAAAATTAATTACGTCACAAAATACATAACGTCACAAAAATAAATGACGTCACAAAATACATAACGTCACAAAAATAAATGACGTTACAAAATACATAACGTCACAAAAATAAATGAAGTCACAAAATACATAACGTCACAACAATAAATGACGTCACAAAATACATAACGTCACAAAAATAAATGACGTCAAAATAATAAATGACGTCACAAAATACTTAACGTCACAAAAATAAATGACGTCACAAAATACATAACGTCACAAAAATAAATGACGTCACAAAATACATAACGTCACAAAAATAAATGACGTCAAAAATACATAACGTCACAAAAATAAATGACGTCACAAAATACATAACGTCACAAAAATAAATGACGTCACAATAATACATGACGTCACAAAATACATAACGTCACAAAAATTAATGACGTCACAAAATACATAACGTCACAAAAATAAATGACGTCACAAAATACATAACGTCACAAAAATAAATGACGTCACAAAATACATAACGTCAGAAAAATAAATGACGTCACAAAATACATAACGTCACAAAAATAAATGACGTCACAAAAATTAATAACGTCACAAAATACATAACTTCACAAAAATAAATGACGTCACAAAATACATACCGTCACAAATATAAATGACGTCACAAAATACATAACTTCACAAAATACATAACGTCACAAAAATAAATGACGACACAAAATACATAACGTCACAAAAATAAATGACGTCACAAAATACATAACGTCACAAAAATAAATGACGTCACAAAATACATAACGTCACAAAAAAAATGACGTCACAAAATACATAACGTCAGAAAAATAAATGACGTCACAAAATACATAACGTCACAAAAATAAATGACGTCACAAAAATTAATAACGTCACAAAATACATAACTTCACAAAAATAAAAGACGTCACAAAATACATACCGTCACAAATATAAATGACGTCACAAAATACATAACGTCACAAAATACATAACGTCACAAAAATAAATGACGACACAAAATACATAACGTCACAAAAATAAATGACGTCACAAAATACATAACGTCAAAAAATAAATGACGTCACAAAATACATAATGTCACAAAAATAAATGACGTCACAAAATTTAATTACGTCACAAAATACATAACGTCACAAAAATAAATGACGTCACAAAATATATAACCTCAAAAAAATAAATGACTTCACAAAATACATAACGTCACAAAAATAAATGACGTCAATTAATACATAACGTCACAAAAATAAATGACGTCACAATAATAAATGACGTCACAAAATACATAACGTCATAAAAATAAATGACGTCACATAATACATAACTTCACAAAAATAAATGACGTCACAAAATACATAACGTCACAAAAATAAATGACGTCACAAAATACATAACGTTACAAAAATAAATGACGTCAAAAAAATACATAACGTCACAAAAATAAATGACGTCACTAAACACATAACGTCACAAAAATAAATGACGACACAAAAATTAATTACGTCATAAAATACATAACGTCACAAAAATAAATGACGTCACAAAATACATAACGTCACAAAAATAAATGACGTCACAAAATACATAACGTTACAAAAAAAATGACGTCAAAAAAATACATAACGTCACAAAAATAAATGACGTCACTAAACACATAACGTCACAAAAATAAATGACGACACAAAAATTAATTACGTCACAAAATACATAACGTCACAAAAATAAATGACGTCACAAAATACATAACGTCACAAAAATAAATGACGTCACATAATACATAAAGTCACAAAAATAAATGACATCTCAAAAATTAATTACGTCACAAAATACAAAACGTCAGAAAAATAAATGACGTCACATAATACATAACGTCAAAAAAATAAATGACGTCACAAAATACATAACGTCACAAAAATAAATGACGTCACAAAATACATAACGTTACAAAATACATAACGTCACAAAAATAAATGACGTCACAAAATACATAACGACACAAAAATAAATGACGTCACAAAATACATAACGTCACAAAATAAATGACGTCACAAAATACATAACGTCACAAAAATAAATGACGTCACAAAATACATAACGTCACAGAAATAAATGACGTCACAAAATACATAACGTCACAAAAATAACTGACGTCACAAATACATAACGTCACAAAAATAAATGACGTCACAAAATACATAACGTCACAAAAATAAATGACGTAACAAAATACATAACGTCACAAAAATAAATGACGTCACAAAATACATAACGTCACAAAAATAAATGACGTCACAAAATAAATGATGTCACAATAATAAATGACGTCACAAAATACATAACGTCACAAAAATAAATGACGTCACAAAATACATAACGTCACAAAAATAAATGACGTCAAAAAAATACATAACGTCACAAAAATAAATGACGTCACAAAATACATAACGTCACAAAAATAAATGACGACACAAAAATTTATTACGTCACAAAATACATAACGTTACAAAAATAAATGACGTCACAAAATATATAACCTCAAAAAAATAAATGACGTCACAAAATACATAACGTCACAATAATAAATGACGTCACAATAATACATGACGTCACAAAATACATAGCGTCACAAAAATAAATGACGTCACAAAATACATAACGTCACAAAAATAAATGACGTCACAAAATACATAACGTCACAAAAATAAATGACGTCACAAAATACATAACGTCAGAAAAATAAATGACGTCACAAAATACATTACGTCACAAAAATAAATGACGTCACAAAAATTAATAACGTCACAAAATACATAACTTCACAAAAATAAATGACGTCACAAAATACATAATGTCACAAAAATAAATGACGTCACAAAAATTAATTACGTCACAAAATACATAACGTCACAAAAATAAATGACGTCACAAAATATATAACCTCAAGAAAATAAATGACGTGACAAAATAAATAACGTCACAAAAATAAATGACGTCACAAAATACATAACGTCACAAAAATAAATGACGTCACAAAATACATAACGTCACAAAAATAAATGACGTCACAAAATACATAACGTCACAAAAATAAATGAAGTCACAAAATACATAACGTCACAAAAATAAATGACGTCACAAAATACATAACGTCACAAAAATAAATGACGTCACAAAATACATAACGTCACAAAAATAAATGACGTCACTTAATACATAACGTCACAAAAATAAATGACGTCACAATAATAAATGACGTCACAAAATACATAACGTCACAAAAATTAATGACGTCACAATATACATAACGTCACAAAAATAAATGACGTCACAAAATACATAACGTCAGAGAAATAAATGACGTCACAAAATACATAACGTCAGAGAAATAAATGACGTCACAAAATACATAACGTCACAAAAATAAATGACGTCACAAAAATTAATAACGTCACAAAATACATAACTTCACAAAAATAAATGACGTCACAAAATACATACCGTCACATATATAAATGACGTCACAAAATACATAACGTCACAAAATACATAACGTCACAAAAATAAATGACGACACAAAATACATAACGTCACAAAAATAAATGACGTCACAAAATACATAACGTCACAAAAATAAATGACGTCACAAAATAATAATGTCACAAAAATAAATGACGTCACAAAAATTAATTACGTCACAAAATACATAACGTCACAAAAATAAATGACGTCACAAAATATATAACCTCAAAAAAATAAATGACGTCAAAAAATACATAACGTCACAAAAATAAATGACGTCACTTAATACATAACGTCACAAAAATAAATGACGTCACAATAATAAATGACGTCACAAAATACATAACGTCATAAAAATAAATGACGTCACATAATACATAACGTCACAAAAATAAATGACGCCACAAAATACATAACGTTACAAAAATAAATGACGTCAAAAAAATACATAACGTCACAAAAATAAATGACGTCACTAAACACATAACGTCACAAAAATAAATGACTACACAAAAATTAATTACGTCACAAAATACATAACGTCACAAAAATAAATGACGTCACAAAATACATAACGTCACAAAAATAGATGACGTCACAAAATACATAACGTTAAAATTAAATGACGTCAAAAAATACATAACGTCACAAAAATAAATGACGTCACTAAACACATAACGTCACAAAAATAAATGACGACACAAAAATTAATTACGTCACAAAATACATAACGTCACAAAAATAAATGACGTCACAAAATACATAACGTCACAAAAATAAATGACGTCACAAAATACATAACGTCACAAAAATAGATGACGTCACAAAATACATAACGTTAAAATTAAATGACGTCAAAAAATACATAACGTCACAAAAATAAATGACGTCACAAAATACATAACGTCACAAAAATAAATGACGTCAAAAATACATAACGTCACAAAAATAAATGACGTCAGAAAATACATAACGTCACAAAAATAAATGACGTCACAATAATACATGACGTCACAAAATACATAACGTCACAAAAAATAATGACGTCACAAAATACATAACGTCACAAAAATAAATGACGTCACAAAATACATAACGTCAGAAAAATAAATGACGTCACAAAATACATAACGTCACAAAAATAAATGACGTCACAAAATACATAACGTCAGAAAAATAAATGACGTCACAAAATACATAACGTCACAAAAATAAATGACGTCAAAATAATAAATGACGTCACAAAATACTTAACGTCACAAAAATAAATGACGTCACAAAATACATAACGTCACAAAAATAAATGACGTCACAAAATACATAACGTCACAAAAATAAATGACGTCAAAAATACATAACGTCACAAAAATAAATGACGTCACAAAATACATAACGTCACAAAAATAAATGACGTCACAATAATACATGACGTCACAAAATACATAACGTCACAAAAATTTATGACGTCACAATATACATAACGTCACAAAAATAAATGACGTCACAAAATACATAACGTCACAAAAATAAATGACGTCACAAAATACATAACGTCAGAGAAATAAATGACGTCACAAAATACATAACGTCACAAAAATAAATGACGTCACAAAAATTAATAACGTCACAAAATACATAACTTCACAAAAATAAATGACGTCACAAAATACATACCGTCACATATATAAATGATGTCACAAAATACATAACGTCACAAAATACATAACGTCACAAAAATAAATGACGACACAAAATACATAACGTCACAAAAATAAATGACGTCACAAAATACATAACGTCACAAAAATAAATGACGTCACAAAATAATAATGTCACAAAAATAAATGACGTCACAAAATACTTAACGTCACAAAAATAAATGACGTCACAAAATACATAACGTCACAAAAATAAATGACGTCACAAAATACATAACGTCACAAAAATAAATGACGTCAAAAATACATAACGTCACAAAAATAAATGACGTCAGAAAATACATAACGTCACAAAAATAAATGACGTCACAATAATACATGACGTCACAAAATACATAACGTCACAAAAAATAATGACGTCACAAAATACATAACGTCACAAAAATAAATGACGTCACTAAATACATAACGTCACAAAAATAAATGACGTCACAAAATACATAACGTCAGAAAAATAAATGACGTCACAAAATACATAACGTCACAAAAATAAATGACGTCACAAAAATTAATAACGTCACAAAATACATAACTTCACAAAAGTAAATGACGTCACAAAATACATACCGTCACAAATATAAATGACGTCACAAAATACATAACGTCACAAAATACATAACGTCACAAAAATAAATGACGACACAAAATACATAACGTCACAAAAATAAATGACGTCACAAAATACATAAAGTCACAAAAATAAATGACGTCACAAAATACATAATGTCACAAAAATAAATGACGTCACAAAAATTAATTACGTCACAAAATACATAACGTCACAAAAATAAATGACGTCACAAAATATATAACCTCAAAAAAATAAATGACGTCACAAAATAAATAACGTCACAAAAATAAATGACGTCACAAAATACATAACGTCACAAAAATAAATGACGTCACAAAATATATAACCTCAAAAAAATAAATGACTTCACAAAATACATAACGTCACAAAAATAAATGACGTCAATTAATACATAACGTCACAAAAATAAATGACGTCACAATAATAAATGACGTCACAAAATACATAACGTCATAAAAATAAATGACGTCACATAATACATAACTTCACAAAAATAAATGACGTCACAAAATACATAACGTCACAAAAATAAATGACGTCACAAAATACATAACGTTACAAAAATAAATGACGTCAAAAAAATACATAACGTCACAAAAATAAATGACGTCACTAAACACATAACGTCACAAAAATAAATGACGACACAAAAATTAATTACGTCATAAAATACATAACGTCACAAAAATAAATGACGTCACAAAATACATAACGTCACAAAAATAAATGACGTCACAAAATACATAACGTTACAAAAAAAATGACGTCAAAAAAATACATAACGTCACAAAAATAAATGACGTCACTAAACACATAACGTCACAAAAATAAATGACGACACAAAAATTAATTACGTCACAAAATACATAACGTCACAAAAATAAATGACGTCACAAAATACATAACGTCACAAAAATAAATGACGTCACATAATACATAACGTCACAAAAATAAATGACATCTCAAAAATTAATTACGTCACAAAATACATAACGTCAGAAAAATAAATGACGTCACATAATACATAACGTCAAAAAAATAAATGACGTCACAAAATACATAACGTCACAAAAATAAATGACGTCACAAAATACATAACGTTACAAAATACATAACGTCACAAAAATAAATGACGTCACAAAATACATAACGACACAAAAATAAATGACGTCACAAAATACATAACGTCACAAAATAAATGACGTCACAAAATACATAACGTCACAAAAATAAATGACGTCACAAAATACATAACGTCACAGAAATAAATGACGTCACAAAATACATAACGTCACAAAAATAACTGACGTCACAAAATACATAACGTCACAAAAATAAATGACGTCACAAAATACATAACGTCACAAAAATAAATGACGTAACAAAATACATAACGTCACAAAAATAAATGACGTCACAAAATACATAACGTCACAAAAATAAATGACGTCACAAAATAAATGATGTCACAATAATAAATGACGTCACAAAATACATAACGTCACAAAAATAAATGACGTCACAAAATACATAACGTCACAAAAATAAATGACGTCAAAAAAATACATAACGTCACAAAAATAAATGACGTCACAAAATACATAACGTCACAAAAATAAATGACGACACAAAAATTTATTACGTCACAAAATACATAACGTTACAAAAATAAATGACGTCACAAAATATATAACCTCAAAAAAATAAATGACGTCACAAAATACATAACGTCACAATAATAAATGACGTCACAATAATACATGACGTCACAAAATACATAGCGTCACAAAAATAAATGACGTCACAAAATACATAACGTCACAAAAATAAATGACGTCACAAAATACATAACGTCACAAAAATAAATGACGTCACAAAATACATAACGTCAGAAAAATAAATGACGTCACAAAATACATTACGTCACAAAAATAAATGACGTCACAAAAATTAATAACGTCACAAAATACATAACTTCACAAAAATAAATGACGTCACAAAATACATAATGTCACAAAAATAAATGACGTCACAAAAATTAATTACGTCACAAAATACATAACGTCACAAAAATAAATGACGTCACAAAATATATAACCTCAAGAAAATAAATGACGTGACAAAATAAATAACGTCACAAAAATAAATGACGTCACAAAATACATAACGTCACAAAAATAAATGACGTCACAAAATACATAACGTCACAAAAATAAATGACGTCACAAAATACATAACGTCACAAAAATAAATGAAGTCACAAAATACATAACGTCACAAAAATAAATGACGTCACAATATACATAACGTCACAAAAATAAATGACGTCACAAAATACATAACGTCAGAGAAATAAATGACGTCACAAAATACATAACGTCAGAGAAATAAATGACGTCACAAAATACATAACGTCACAAAAATAAATGACGTCACAAAAATTAATAACGTCACAAAATACATAACTTCACAAAAATAAATGACGTCACAAAATACATACCGTCACATATATAAATGACGTCACAAAATACATAACGTCACAAAATACATAACGTCACAAAAATAAATGACGACACAAAATACATAACGTCACAAAAATAAATGACGTCACAAAATACATAACGTCACAAAAATAAATGACGTCACAAAATAATAATGTCACAAAAATAAATGACGTCACAAAAATTAATTACGTCACAAAATACATAACGTCACAAAAATAAATGACGTCACAAAATATATAACCTCAAAAAAATAAATGACGTCAAAAAATACATAACGTCACAAAAATAAATGACGTCACTTAATACATAACGTCACAAAAATAAATGACGTCACAATAATAAATGACGTCACAAAATACATAACGTCATAAAAATAAATGACGTCACATAATACATAACGTCACAAAAATAAATGACGCCACAAAATACATAACGTTACAAAAATAAATGACGTCAAAAAAATACATAACGTCACAAAAATAAATGACGTCACTAAACACATAACGTCACAAAAATAAATGACTACACAAAAATTAATTACGTCACAAAATACATAACGTCACAAAAATAAATGACGTCACAAAATACATAACGTCACAAAAATAGATGACGTCACAAAATACATAACGTTAAAATTAAATGACGTCAAAAAATACATAACGTCACAAAAATAAATGACGTCACTAAACACATAACGTCACAAAAATAAATGACGACACAAAAATTAATTACGTCACAAAATACATAACGTCACAAAAATAAATGACGTCACAAAATACATAACGTCACAAAAATAAATGACGTCAAAATAATAAATGACGTCACAAAATACTTAAAGTCACAAAAATAAATGACGTCACAAAATACATAACGTCACAAAAATAAATGACGTCACAAAATACATAACGTCACAAAAATAAATGACGTCAAAAATACATAACGTCACAAAAATAAATGACGTCAGAAAATACATAACGTCACAAAAATAAATGACGTCACAATAATACATGACGTCACAAAATACATAACGTCACAAAAAATAATGACGTCACAAAATACATAACGTCACAAAAATAAATGACGTCACAAAATACATAACGTCAGAAAAATAAATGACGTCACAAAATACATAACGTCAGAAAAATAAATGACGTCACAAAATACATAACGTCACAAAAATAAATGACGTCAAAATAATAAATGACGTCACAAAATACTTAACGTCACAAAAATAAATGACGTCACAAAATACATAACGTCACAAAAATAAATGACGTCACAAAATACATAACGTCACAAAAATAAATGACGTCAAAAATACATAACGTCACAAAAATAAATGACGTCACAAAATACATAACGTCACAAAAATAAATGACGTCACAATAATACATGACGTCACAAAATACATAACGTCACAAAAATTTATGACGTCACAATATACATAACGTCACAAAAATAAATGACGTCACAAAATACATAACGTCACAAAAATAAATGACGTCACAAAATACATAACGTCAGAGAAATAAATGACGTCACAAAATACATAACGTCACAAAAATAAATGACGTCACAAAAATTAATAACGTCACAAAATACATAACTTCACAAAAATAAATGACGTCACAAAATACATACCGTCACATATATAAATGATGTCACAAAATACATAACGTCACAAAATACATAACGTCACAAAAATAAATGACGACACAAAATACATAACGTCACAAAAATAAATGACGTCACAAAATACATAACGTCACAAAAATAAATGACGTCACAAAATAATAATGTCACAAAAATAAATGACGTCACAAAAATTAATTACGTCATAAAATACATAACGTCACAAAAATAAATGACGTCACAAAATATATAACCTCAAAAAAATAAATGACGTCAAAAAATACATAACGTCACAAAAATAAATGACGTCACTTAATACATAACGTCACAAAAATAAATGACGTCACAATAATAAATGACGTCACAAAATACATAACGTCATAAAAATAAATGACGTCACATAATACATAACGTCACAAAAATAAATGACGCCACAAAATACATAACGTTACAAAAATAAATGACGTCAAAAAAATACATAACGTCACAAAAATAAATGACGTCACTAAACACATAACGTGACAAAAATAAATGACTACACAAAAATTAATTACGTCACAAAATACATAACGTCACAAAAATAAATGACGTCACAAAATTCATAACGTCACAAAAATAGATGACGTCACAAAATACATAACGTTAAAATTAAATGACGTCAAAAAATACATAACGTCACAAAAATAAATGACGTCACTAAACACATAACGTCACAAAAATAAATGACGACACAAAAATTAATTACGTCACAAAATACATAACGTCACAAAAATAAATGACGTCACAAAATACATAACGTCACAAAAATAAATGACGTCAAAATAATAAATGACGTCACAAAATACTTAACGTCACAAAAATAAATGACGTCACAAAATACATAACGTCACAAAAATAAATGACGTCACAAAATACATAACGTCACAAAAATAAATGACGTCAAAAATACATAACGTCACAAAAATAAATGACGTCAGAAAATACATAACGTCACAAAAATAAATGACGTCACAATAATACATGACGTCACAAAATACATAACGTCACAAAAAATAATGACGTCACAAAATACATAACGTCACAAAAATAAATGACGTCACTAAATACATAACGTCACAAAAATAAATGACGTCACAAAATACATAACGTCAGAAAAATAAATGACGTCACAAAATACATAACGTCACAAAAATAAATGACGTCACAAAAATTAATAACGTCACAAAATACATAACTTCACAAAAGTAAATGACGTCACAAAATACATACCGTCACAAATATAAATGACGTCACAAAATACATAACGTCACAAAATACATAACGTCACAAAAATAAATGACGACACAAAATACATAACGTCACAAAAATAAATGACGTCACAAAATACATAAAGTCACAAAAATAAATGACGTCACAAAATACATAATGTCACAAAAATAAATGACGTCACAAAAATTAATTACGTCACAAAATACATAACGTCACAAAAATAAATGACGTCACAAAATATATAACCTCAAAAAAATAAATGACGTCACAAAATAAATAACGTCACAAAAATAAATGACGTCACAAAATACATAACGTCACAAAAATAAATGACGTCACAAAATACATAACGTCACAAAAATAAATGACGTCACAAAATACATAACGTCACAAAAATAAATGAAGTCACAAAATACATAACGTCACAAAAATAAATGACGTCACAAAATACATAACGTCACAAAAATAAATGACGTCAAAATAATAAATGACGTCACAAAATACTTAACGTCACAAAAATAAATGACGTCACAAAATACATAACGTCACAAAAATAAATGACGTCACAAAATACATAACGTCACAAAAATAAATGACGTCAAAAATACATAACGTCACAAAAATAAATTACGTCACAAAATACATAACGTCACAAAAATAAATGACGTCACAATAATACATGACGTCACAAAATACATAACGTCACAAAAATTAATGACGTCACAATATACATAACGTCACAAAAATAAATGACGTCACAAAATACATAACGTCACAAAAATAAATGACGTCACAAAATACATAACGTCACAAAAATAAATGACGTCACAAAATACATAACGTCACAAAAATAAATGACGTCACAAAAATTAATAACGTCACAAAATACATAACTTCACAAAAATAAATGACGTCACAAAATACATACCGTCACATATATAAATGACGTCACAAAATACATAACGTCACAAAAATAAATGACGACACAAAATACATAACGTCACAAAAATAAATGACGTCACAAAATACATAACGTCACAAAAATAAATGACGTCACAAAATAATAATGTCACAAAAATAAATGACGTCACAAAAATTAATTACGTCACAAAATACATAACGTCACAAAAATAAATGACGTCACAAAATACATAACGACACAAAAATAAATGACGTCACAAAATACATAACGTCACAAAATAAATGACGTCACAAAATACATAACGTCACAAAAATAAATGACGTCACAAAATACATAAAGTCACAGAAATAAATGACGTCACAAAATACATAACGTCACAAAAATAACTGACGTCACAAAATACATAACGTCACAAAAATAAATGACGTCACAAAATACATAACGTCACAAAAATAAATGACGTAACAAAATACATAACGTCACAAAAATAAATGACGTCACAAAATACATAACGTCACAAAAATAAATGACGTCACAAAATACATAACGTCACAAAAATAAGTGACGTCACAAAATACATAACGTCGCAACAATAAATGACGTCACAAAATACATAACGTCACAAAAATAAATGACGTCACAAAATACATAACGTTACAAAATACATAACGTCACAAAAATAAATGACGTCACAAAAAATAAATGACGTCACAATAATAAATGACGTCAAAAAATACATAACGTCACAAAAATATATGACGTCACAAAATACATAACGTCACAAAAATAAATGACGTCACAAAATACATAACGTCACAAAAATAAATGACGTCACAAAATACATAACGTCACAAAAATAAATGACGTCACAAAATACATAACGTCACAAAAATAAATGACGTCACAAAATACATTACGTCACAAAAATAAATGACGTCACAAAATACATAACGTCACAAAAATAAATGACGTCTCAAAATACATAACGTCACAAAAATAAATGACGTCACAAAATACATAACGACACAAAAATAAATGACGTCTCAAAATACATAACGTCACAAAAATAAATGACGTCACAAAATAAATGATGTCACAATAATAAATGACGTCACAAAATACATAACGTCACAAAAATAAATGACGTCACAAAATACATAACGTCACAAAAATAAATGACGTCAAAAAAATACATAACGTCACAAAAATAAATGACGTCACAAAACACATAACGTCACAAAAATAAATGACGACACAAAAATTTATTACGTCACAAAATACATAACGTTACAAAAATAAATGACGTCACAAAATATATAACCTCAAAAAAATAAATGACGTCACAAAATACATAACGTCACAATAATAAATGACGTCACAATAATACATGACGTCACAAAATACATAGCGTCACAAAAATAAATGACGTCACAAAATACATAACGTCACAAAAATAAATGACGTCACAAAATACATAACGTCACAAAAATAAATGACGTCACAAAATACATAACGTCAGAAAAATAAATGACGTCACAAAATACATTACGTCACAAAAATAAATGACGTCACAAAAATTAATAACGTCACAAAATACATAACTTCACAAAAATAAATGACGTCACAAAATACATAATGTCACAAAAATAAATGACGTCACAAAAATTAATTACGTCACAAAATACATAACGTCACAAAAATAAATGACGTCACAAAATATATAACCTCAAGAAAATATATGACGTGACAAAATAAATAACGTCACAAAAATAAATGACGTCACAAAATACATAACGTCACAAAAATAAATGACGTCACAAAATACATAACGTCACAAAAATAAATGACGTCACAAAATACATAACGTCACAAAAATAAATGAAGTCACAAAATACATAACGTCACAAAAATAAATGACGTCACAAAATACATAACGTCACAAAAATAAATGACGTCAAAATAATAAATGACGTCAAAAAATACTTAACGTCACAAAAATAAATGACGTCACAAAATACATAACGTCACAAAAATAAATGACGTCACAAAATACATAACGTCACAAAAATAAATGACGTCAAAAATACATAACGTCACAAAAATAAATGACGTCACAAAATACATAACGTCAGAGAAATAAATGACGTCACAAAATACATAACGTCAGAGAAATAAATGACGTCACAAAATACATAACGTCACAAAAATAAATGACGTCACAAAAATTAATAACGTCACAAAATACATAACTTCACAAAAATAAATGACGTCACAAAATACATACCGTCACATATATAAATGACGTCACAAAATACATAACGTCACAAAATACATAACGTCACAAAAATAAATGACGACACAAAATACATAACGTCACAAAAATAAATGACGTCACAAAATACATAACGTCACAAAAATAAATGACGTCACAAAATAATAATGTCACAAAAATAAATGACGTCACAAAAATTAATTACGTCACAAAATACATAACGTCACAAAAATAAATGACGTCACAAAATATATAACCTCAAAAAAATAAATGACGTCAAAAAATACATAACGTCACAAAAATAAATGACGTCACTTAATACATAACGTCACAAAAATAAATGACGTCACAATAATAAATGACGTCACAAAATACATAACGTCATAAAAATAAATGACGTCACATAATACATAACGTCACAAAAATAAATGACGCCACAAAATACATAACGTTACAAAAATAAATGACGTCAAAAAAATACATAACGTCACAAAAATAAATGACGTCACTAAACACATAACGTCACAAAAATAAATGACTACACAAAAATTAATTACGTCACAAAATACATAACGTCACAAAAATAAATGACGTCACAAAATACATAACGTCACAAAAATAGATGACGTCACAAAATACATAACGTTAAAATTAAATGACGTCAAAAAATACATAACGTCACAAAAATAAATGACGTCACTAAACACATAACGTCACAAAAATAAATGACGACACAAAAATTAATTACGTCACAAAATACATAACGTCACAAAAATAAATGACGTCACAAAATACATAACGTCACAAAAATAAATGACGTCAAAATAATAAATGACGTCACAAAATACTTAACGTCACAAAAATAAATGACGTCACAAAATACATAACGTCACAAAAATAAATGACGTCACAAAATACATAACGTCACAAAAATAAATGACGTCAAAAATACATAACGTCACAAAAATAAATGACGTCAGAAAATACATAACGTCACAAAAATAAATGACGTCACAATAATACATGACGTCACAAAATACATAACGTCACAAAAAATAATGACGTCACAAAATACATAACGTCACAAAAATAAATGACGTCACAAAATACATGACGTCAGAAAAATAAATGACGTCACAAAATACATAACGTCAGAAAAATAAATGACGTCACAAAATACATAACGTCACAAAAATAAATGACGTCAAAATAATAAATGACGTCACAAAATACTTAACGTCACAAAAATAAATGACGTCACAAAATACATAACGTCACAAAAATAAATGACGTCACAAAATACATAACGTCACAAAAATAAATGACGTCAAAAATACATAACGTCACAAAAATAAATGACGTTACAAAATACATAACGTCACAAAAATAAATGACGTCACAATAATACATGACGTCACAAAATACATAACGTCACAAAAATTAATGACGTCACAATATACATAACGTCACAAAAATAAATGACGTCACAAAATACATAACGTCACAAAAATAAATGACGTCACAAAATACATAACGTCAGAGAAATAAATGACGTCACAAAATACATAACGTCACAAAAATAAATGACGTCACAAAAATTAATAACGTCACAAAATACATAACTTCACAAAAATAAATGACGTCACAAAATACATACCGTCACATATATAAATGACGTCACAAAATACATAACGTCACAAAATACATAACGTCACAAAAATAAATGACGACACAAAATACATAACGTCACAAAAATAAATGACGTCACAAAATACATAACGTCACAAAAATAAATGACGTCACAAAATAATAATGTCACAAAAATAAATGACGTCACAAAAATTAATTACGTCACAAAATACATAACGTCACAAAAATAAATGACGTCACAAAATATATAACCTCAAAAAAATAAATGACGTCAAAAAATACATAACGTCACAAAAATAAATGACGTCACTTAATACATAACGTCACAAAAATAAATGACGTCACAATAATAAATGACGTCACAAAATACATAACGTCATAAAAATAAATGACGTCACATAATACATAACGTCACAAAAATAAATGACGCCACAAAATACATAACGTTACAAAAATAAATGACGTCAAAAAAATACATAACGTCACAAAAATAAATGACGTCACTAAACACATAACGTGACAAAAATAAATGACTACACAAAAATTAATTACGTCACAAAATACATAACGTCACAAAAATAAATGACGTCACAAAATACATAACGTCACAAAAATAGATGACGTCACAAAATACATAACGTTAAAATTAAATGACGTCAAAAAATACATAACGTCACAAAAATAAATGACGTCACTAAACACATTACGTCACAAAAATAAATGACGACACAAAAATTAATTACGTCACAAAATACATAACGTCACAAAAATAAATGACGTCACAAAATACATAACGTCACAAAAATAAATGACGTCAAAATAATAAATGACGTCACAAAATACTTAACGTCACAAAAATAAATGACGTCACAAAATACATAACGTCACAAAAATAAATGACGTCACAAAATACATAACGTCACAAAAATAAATGACGTCAAAAATACATAACGTCACAAAAATAAATGACGTCAGAAAATACATAACGTCACAAAAATAAATGACGTCACAATAATACATGACGTCACAAAATACATAACGTCACAAAAAATAATGACGTCACAAAATACATAACGTCACAAAAATAAATGACGTCACTAAATACATAACGTCACAAAAATAAATGACGTCACAAAATACATAACGTCAGAAAAATAAATGACGTCACAAAATACATAACGTCACAAAAATAAATGACGTCACAAAAATTAATAACGTCACAAAATACATAACTTCACAAAAGTAAATGACGTCACAAAATACATACCGTCACAAATATAAATGACGTCACAAAATACATAACGTCACAAAATACATAACGTCACAAAAATAAATGACGACACAAAATACATAATGTCACAAAAATAAATGACGTCACAAAATACATAAAGTCACAAAAATAAATGACGTCACAAAATACATAATGTCACAAAAATAAATGACGTCACAAAAATTAATTTCGTCACAAAATACATAACGTCACAAAAATAAATGACGTCACAAAATATATAACCTCAAAAAAATAAATGACGTCACAAAATAAATAACGTCACAAAAATAAATGACGTCACAAAATACATAACGTCACAAAAATAAATGACGTCACAAAATACATAACGTCACAAAAATAAATGACGTCACAAAATACATAACGTCACAAAAATAAATGAAGTCACAAAATACATAACGTCACAAAAATAAATGACGTCACAAAATACATAAAGTAACAAAAATAAATGACGTCACAAAATACATAACGTCACAAAAATAAATGACGTCACAAAATACATAACGTCACAAAAATAAATGACGTCACAATAATACATGACGTCACAAAATACATAACGTCACAAAAATTAATGACGTCACAATATACATAACGTCACAAAAATAAATGACGTCAAAATAATAAATGACGTCACAAAATACTTAACGTCACAAAAATAAATGACGTCACAAAATACATAACGTCACAAAAATAAATGACGACACAAAATACATAACGTCACAAAAATAAATGACGTCACAAAATACATAAAGTCACAAAAATAAATGACGTCACAAAATACATAACTTCACAAAAATAAATGACGTCACTAAACACATAACGTGACAAAAATAAATGACTACACAAAAATTAATTACGTCACAAAATACATAACGTCACAAAAATAAATGAAGTCACAAAATACATAACGTCACAAAAATAAATGACGTCACAAAATACATAAAGTCACAAAAATAAATGACGTCACAAAATACATAACGTCACAAAAATAAATGACGTCACAAAATACATAACGTCACAAAAATAAATGACGTCACAATAATACATGACGTCACAAAATACATAACGTCACAAAAATTAATGACGTCACAATATACATAACGTCACAAAAATAAATGACGTCAAAATAATAAATGACGTCACAAAATACTTAACGTCACAAAAATAAATGACGTCACAAAATACATACCGTCACAAATGTAAATGACGTCACAAAATACATAACGTCACAAAATACATAACGTCACAAAAATAAATGACGACACAAAATACATAACGTCACAAAAATAAATGACGTCACAAAATACATAAAGTCACAAAAATAAATGACGTCACAAAATACATAACGTCACAAAAATAAATGACGTCAAAATAATAAATGACGTCACAAAATACTTAACGTCACAAAAATAAATGACGTCACAAAATACATAACGTCACAAAAATAAATGACGTCACAAAATACATAACGTCACAAAAATAAATGACGTCAAAAATACATAACGTCACAAAAATAAATGACGTCACAAAATACATAACGTCACAAAAATAAATGACGTCACAATAATACATGACGTCACAAAATACATAACGTCACAAAAATTAATGACGTCACAATATACATAACGTCACAAAAATAAATGACGTCACAAAATACATAACGTCACAAAAATAAATGACGTCACAAAATACATAACGTCAGAGAAATAAATGACGTCACAAAATACATAACGTCACAAAAATAAATGACGTCACAAAAATTAATAACGTCACAAAATACATAACTTCACAAAAATAAATGACGTCACAAAATACATACCGTCACATATATAAATGACGTCACAAAATACATAACGTCACAAAATACATAACGTCACAAAAATAAATGACGACACAAAATACATAACGTCACAAAAATAAATGACGTCACAAAATACATAACGTCACAAAAATAAATGACGTCACAAAATAATAATGTCACAAAAATAAATGACGTCACAAAAATTAATTACGTCACAAAATACATAACGTCACAAAAATAAATGACGTCACAAAATATATAACCTCAAAAAAATAAATGACGTCAAAAAATACATAACGTCACAAAAATAAATGACGTCACTTAATACATAACGTCACAAAAATAAATGACGTCACAATAATAAATGACGTCACAAAATACATAACGTCATAAAAATAAATGACGTCACATAATACATAACGTCACAAAAATAAATGACGCCACAAAATACATAACGTTACAAAAATAAATGACGTCAAAAAAATACATAACGTCACAAAAATAAATGACGTCACTAAACACATAACGTCACAAAAATAAATGACTACACAAAAATTAATTACGTCACAAAATACATAACGTCACAAAAATAAATGACGTCACAAAATACATAACGTCACAAAAATAGATGACGTCACAAAATACATAACGTTAAAATTAAATGACGTCAAAAAATACATAACGTCACAAAAATAAATGACGTCACTAAACACATAACGTCACAAAAATAAATGACGACACAAAAATTAATTACGTCACAAAATACATAACGTCACAAAAATAAATGACGTCACAAAATACATAACGTCACAAAAATAAATGACGTCACAAAATACATAACGTCACAAAAATAAATGACGTCACAAAATACATAACGTCACAAAAATAAATGACGTCAAAAATACATAACGTCACAAAAATAAATGACGTCAGAAAATACATAACGTCACAAAAATAAATGACGTCACAATAATACATGACGTCACAAAATACATAACGTCACAAAAAATAATGACGTCACAAAATACATAACGTCACAAAAATAAATGACGTCACTAAATACATAACGTCACAAAAATAAATGACGTCACAAAATACATAACGTCAGAAAAATAAATGACGTCACAAAATACATAACGTCACAAAAATAAATGACGTCACAAAAATTAATAACGTCACAAAATACATAACTTCACAAAAGTAAATGACGTCACAAAATACATACCGTCACAAATATAAATGACGTCACAAAATACATAACGTCACAAAATACATAACGTCACAAAAATAAATGACGACACAAAATACATAACGTCACAAAAATAAATGACGTCACAAAATACATAAAGTCACAAAAATAAATGACGTCACAAAATACATAATGTCACAAAAATAAATGACGTCACAAAAATTAATTACGTCACAAAATACATAACGTCACAAAAATAAATGACGTCACAAAATATATAACCTCAAAAAAATAAATGACGTCACAAAATAAATAACGTCACAAAAATAAATGACGTCACAAAATACATAACGTCACAAAAATAAATGACGTCACAAAATACATAACGTCACAAAAATAAATGACGTCACAAAATACATAACGTCACAAAAATAAATGAAGTCACAAAATACATAACGTCACAAAAATAAATGACGTCACAAAATACATAACGTCACAAAAATAAATGACGTCAAAATAATAAATGACGTCACAAAATACTTAACGTCACAAAAATAAATGACGTCACAAAATACATAACGTCACAAAAATAAATGACGTCACAAAATACATAACGTCACAAAAATAAATGACGTCAAAAATACATAACGTCACAAAAATAAATGACGTCACAAAATACATAACGTCACAAAAATAAATGACGTCACAATAATACATGACGTCACAAAATACATAACGTCACAAAAATTAATGACGTCACAATATACATAACGTCACAAAAATAAATGACGTCACAAAATACATAACGTCACAAAAATAAATGACGTCACAAAATACATAACGTCTGAAAAATAAATGACGTCACAAAATACATAACGTCACAAAAATAAATGACGTCACAAAAATTAATAACGTCACAAAATACATAACTTCACCAAAATAAATGACGTCTCAAAATACATACCGTCACAAATATAAATGACGTCACAAAATACATAACGTCACAAAATACATAACGTCACAAAAATAAATGACGACACAAAATACATAACGTCACAAAAATAAATGACGTCACAAAATACATAACGTCACAAAAATAAATGACGTCACAAAATACATAATGTCACAAAAATAAATGACGTCACAAAATTAATTACGTCACAAAATACATAACATCACAAAAATAAATGACGTCACAAAATATATAACCTCAAAAAAATAAATGACGTCACAAAATACATAACGTCACAAAAATAAATGACGTCACTTAATACATAACGTCACAAAAATAAATGACGTCACAATAATAAATGACGTCACAAAATACGTAACGTCATAAAAATAAATGACGTCACATAATACATAACGTCACAAAAATAAATGACGTCACAAAATACATAACGTCACAAAAATAAATGACGTCACAAAATACATAACGTTACAAAAATAAATGACGTCAAAAAAATACATAACGTCACAAAAATAAATGACGTCTCTAAACACATAACGTCACAAAAATAAATGACTACACAAAAATTAATTACGTCACAAAATACATAACGTCACAAAAATAAATGACGTCACAAAATACATAACGTCACAAAAATAAATTACGTCACAAAATACATAACGTTAAAATTAATTGACGTCAAAAAATACATAACGTCACAAAAATAAATGACGTCACTAAACACATAACGTCACAAAAATAAATGACGACACAAAAATTAATTACGTCACAAAATACATAACGTCACAAAAATAAATGACGTCACAAAATACATAACGTCACAAAAATAAATGACGTCAAAATAATAAATGACGTCACAAAATATTTAACGTCACAAAAATAAATGACGTCACAAAATACATAACGTCACAAAAATAAATGACGTCACAAAATACATAACGTCACAAAAATAAATGACGTCAAAAATACATAACGTCACAAAAATAAATGACGTTAGAAAATACATAACGTCACAAAAATAAATGACGTCACAATAATACATGACGTCACAAAATACATAACGTGACAAAAATTAATGACGTCACAAAATACATAACGTCACAAAAATAAATGACGTCACAAAATACATAACGTCACAAAAATAAATGACGACACAAAAATTAATTACGTCACAAAATACATAACGTCACAAAAATAAATGACGTCACAAAATACATAACGTCACAAAAATAAATGACGTCACAAAATACATAACGTCACAAAAATAAATGACGTCACAAAATACATAACGTTACAAAAATAAATGACGTCAAAAAAATTCATAACGTCACAAAAATAAATGACGTCACTAAACACATAACGTCACAAAAATAAATGACGACACAAAAATTAATTACGTCACAAAATAAATGACTACACAAAAATTAATTACGTCACAAAATACAAAACGTCACAAAAATAAATGACGTCACAAAATACATAACGTCACAAAAATATATCAAGTCACAAAATACATAACGTCACAAAAATAAATGACGTCACAAAAATTAATAACGTCACAAAATACATAACTTCACAAAAGTAAATGACGTCACAAAATACATACCGTCACAAATATAAATGACGTCACAAAATACATAACGTCACAAAATACATAACGTCACAAAAATAAATGACGACACAAAATACATAACGTCACAAAAATAAATGATGTCACAAAATACATAACGTCACAAAAATAAATGACGTCACAAAATACATAACGTCACAAAAATTAATGACGTCAAAATAATAAATGACGTCACAAAATACTTAACGTCACAAAAATAAATGACGTCACAAAATACATAACGTCACAAAAATAAATGACGTCACAAAATACATAACGTCACAAAAATAAATGACGTCAAAAATACATAACGTCACAAAAATAAATGACGTCACAAAATACATAACGTCACAAAAATAAATGACGTCACAATAATACATGACGTCACAAAATACATAACGTCACAAAAATTAATGACGTCACAAAATACATAACGTCACAAAAATAAATGACTTCACAAAATACATAACGTCACAAAAATAAATGACGTCACAAAATACATAACGTCAGAAAAATAAATGACGTCACAAAATACATAACGTCACAAAAATAAATGACGTCACAAAAATTAATAACGTCACAAAATACATAACTTCACAAAAGTAAATGACGTCACAAAATACATACCGTCACAAATATAAATGACGTCACAAAATACATAACGTCACAAAATACATAACGTCACAAAAATAAATGACGACACAAAATACATAACGTCACAAAAATAAATGATGTCACAAAATACATAACGTCACAAAAATAAATGACGTCACAATATACATAATGTCACAAAAATAAATGACGTCACAAAAATTAATTACGTCACAAAATACATAACGTCACAAAAATAAATGACGTCACAAAATATATAACCTCAAAAAAAATGACGTCACAAAATACATAACGTCACAAAAATAAATGACGTCACAATAATAAATGACGTCACAAAATACATAACGTCACAAAAATAAATGACGTCACTAAACACATAACGTCACAAAAATAAATGACGACACAAAAATTAATTACGTCACAAAATACATAACGTCACAAAAATAAATGACGTCACAAAATACATAACGTCACAAAAATAAATGACGTCACATAATACATAACGTCACAAAAATAAATGACATCACAAAAATTAATTACGTCACAAAATACATAACGTCACAAAAATAAATAACGTCACAAAAATTAATAACGTCACAAAATACATAACTTCACAAAAGTAAATGACGTCACAAAATACATACCGTCACAAATATAAATGACGTCACAAAATACATAACGTCACAAAATACATAACGTCACAAAAATAAATGACGACACAAAATACATAACGTCACAAAAATAAATGACGTCACAAAATACATAACGTCACAAAAATAAATGACGTCACAAAATACATAATGTCACAAAAATAAATGACGTCACAAAAATTAATTACGTCACAAAATACATAACGTCACAAAAATAAATGACGTCACAAAATATATAACCTCAAAAAAAAAATGACGTCACAAAATACATAACGTCACAAAAATAAATGACGTCACTTAATACATAACGTCACAAAAATAAATGACGTCACAATAATAAATGACGTCACAAAATACATAACGTCACAAAAATAAATGACGTCACTAAACACATAACGTCACAAAAATAAATGACGACACAAAAATTAATTACGTCACAAAATACATAACGTCACAAAAATAAATGACGTCACAAAATACATAACGTCACAAAAATAAATGACGTCACAAAATACATAACGTCACAAAAATAAATGACGTCAAAAAAATACATAACGTCACAAAAATAAATGACGTCACTAAACACATAACGTCACAAAAATAAATGACGACACAAAAATTAATTACGTCACAAAATACATAACGTCACAAAAATAAATGACGTCACAAAATACATAACGTCACAAAAATAAATGACGTCATATAATACATAACGTCACAAAAATAAATGACATCACAAAAATTAATTACGTCACAAAATACATAACGTCACAAAAATAAATGACGTCACATAATAAATAACGTCAAAAAAATAAATGACGTCACAAAATACATAACGTCACAAAAATAAATGACGTCACATAATACATAACGTCACAAAAATAAATGACATCACAAAAATTAATTACGTCACAAATTACATAACGTCACAAAAATAAATGACGTCACAAAATACATAACGTCACAAAAATAAATGACGTCACAAAATACATAACGTCACAAAAATAAATGACGTCACAAAATACATAACGTCACAAAAAAATGACGTCACAAAATACATAACGTCACAAAAATAAATGACGTCACAAAATACATAACGTCACAAAAATAAATGACGTCACAAAATACATAACGTCACAAAAATAAATGACGTCACAAAATACATAACGTCGCAACAATAAATGACGTCACAAAATACATAACGTCACAAAAATAAATGACGTCACAAAATACATAACGTCACAAAATACATAACGTCACAAAAATAAATGACGTCACAAAAAATAAATTACGTCACAATAATAAATGACGTCAAAAAATACATAACGTCACAAAAATAAATGACGTCACAAAATACATGACGTCACAAAAATAAATGACGTCACAAAATACATAACGTCACAAAAATAAATGACGTCACAAAATACATAACGTCACAAAAATAAATGACGTCACAAAATACATATCGTCACAAAAATAAATGACGTCACAAAATACATAACGTCACAAAAATAAATGACGTCACAAAATACATAACGTCACAAAAATAAATGACGTCAAAAAAATACATAACGTCACAAAAATAAATGACGTCAAAAAAATACATAACGTCACAAAAATAAATGACGTCACAAAACACATAACGTCACAAAAATAAATGACGTCACAAAAATTAATAACGTCACAAAATACATAACTTTACAAAAATAAATTACGTCACAAAGTACATAACGTCACAAAATACATAACGTCACAAAAATAAATGACGTCACAAAATACATAACGTCACAAAAATAAATGTCGTCACAAAATACATAATGTCACAAAAATAAATGACGTCACAAAAATTAATTACGTCACAAAATACATAACGTCACAAAAATAAATGACGTCACAAAATACATAACGTCACAAAAATAAATGACGTCACATAATACATAACGTCACAAAAATAAATGAGGTCACAAAAATTAATTACGTCACAAAATACATAACGTCACAAAAATAAATGACTTCACATAAACATAACGTCAAAAAAAAAATGTCGTCACAAAATACATAACGTCACAAAAATAAATGACGTCACAAAATACATAACGTCACAAAAATAAATGACGTCACAAAATACATAACGTCACAAAAATAAATGACGTCACAAAATACATAACGTCACAAAAATAAATGACGTCCCAAAGTACATAACATCACAAAAATAAATGACGTCACAATAATAAATGACGTCACAAAATACTTAACGTCACAAAAATAAATGACGTCACAAAATACATAACGTCACAAAAATAAATGACGTCACTTAATACATAACGTCACAAAAATAAATGACGTCACAATAATAAATGACGTCACAAAATACATAACGTCACAAAAATAAATGACGTCACTAAACACATAACGTCACAAAAATAAATGACGACACAAAAATTAATTACGTCACAAAATACATAACGTCACAAAAATAAATGACGTCACAAAATACATAACGTCACAAAAATAAATGACGTCACAAAATACATAACGTCACAAAAATAAATGACGTCAAAAAAATACATAACGTCACAAAAATAAATGACGTCACTAAACACATAACGTCACAAAAATAAATGACGACACAAAAATTAATTACGTCACAAAATACATAACGTCACATAAATAAATGACGTCACAAAATACATAACGTCACAAAAATAAATGACGTCACATAATACATAACGTCACAAAAATAAATGACATCACAAAAATTAATTACGTCACAAAATACATAACGTCACAAAAATAAATGACGTCACATAATAAATAACGTCAAAAAAATAAATGACGTCACAAAATACATAACGTCACAAAAATAAATGACGTCACATAATACATAACGTCACAAAAATAAATGACATCACAAAAATTAATTACGTCACAAATTACATAACGTCACAAAAATAAATGACGTCACAAAATACATAACGTCACAAAAATAAATGACGTCACAAAATACATAACGTCACAAAAATAAATGACGTCACAAAATACATAACGTCACAAAAATAAATGACGTCACAAAATACATAACGTCACAAAAATAAATGACGTCACAAAATACATAACGTCACAAAAATAAATGACGTCACAAAATACATAACTTCACAAAAATAAATGACGTCACAAAATACATAACGTCACAAAAATAAATGACGTCACAAAATACGTAACGTCACAAAAATAAATGACGTCACAAAATACATAACGTCACCAAAAAAAATGACGTCACAAAATACATAACGTCGCAACAATAAATGACGTCACAAAATACATAACGTCACAAAAATAAATGACGTCACAAAATACATAACGTCACAAAATACATAACGTCACAAAAATAAATGACGTCACAAAAAATAAATGACGTCACAATAATAAATGACGTCAAATAATACATAACGTCACAAAAATAAATGACGTCACAAAATACATAACGTCACAAAAATAAATGACGTCACAAAATACATAACGTCACAAAAATAAATGACGTCACAAAATACATAACGTCACAAAAATAAATGACGTCACAAAATACATAACGTCACAAAAATAAATGACGTCACAAAATACATAACGTCACAAAAATAAATGACGTCACAAAATACATAACGTCACAAAAATAAATGACGTCAAAAAAATACATAACGTCACAAAAATAAATGACGTCACAAAACACATAACGTCACAAAAATAAATGACGACACAAAAATTAATTACGTCACAAAATACATAACGTCACAAAAATAAATGACGTCACAAAATACATAACGTCACAAAAATAAATGACGTCACATAATACATAACGTCACAAAAATAAATGAGGTCACAAAAATTAATTACGTCACAAAATACATAACGTCACAAAAATAAATGACGTCACATATACATAACGTCAAAAAAATAAATGACGTCACAAAATACATAACGTCACAAAAATAAATGACGTCAAAAAATACATAACGTCACAAAAATAAATGACGTCACAATAATAAATGACGTCACAATATACATAACGTCACAAAAATAAATGACGTCACAAAATACATAACGTCACAAAAATAAATGACGTCACAAAATACATAACGTCACAAAAATAAATGACGTCACAAAATACATAACGTCACAAAAATAAATGACGTCACAAAGTACATAACGTCACAAAAATAAATGACGTCACAATAATAAATGACGTCACAAAATACATAACGTCACAAAAATAAATGACGTCACAAAATACATAACGTCACAAAAATAAATGACGTCACAAAATACATAACGTCACAAAAATAAATGACGTCACAAAATACATAACGTCACAAAAATAAATGACGTCACAAAATACATAACGTCACAAAAATAAATCAAGTCACAAAATACATAACGTCACAAAAATAAATGACGTCACAATAATAAATGACGTCACAAAATACTTAACGTCACAAAAATAAATGACGTCACAAAATACTTAACGTCACAAAAATAAATGACGTCACAAAATACATAACGTCACAAAAATAAATGACGTCACAAAATATATAACGTCACAAAAATAAATGACGTCACAAAATACATAACGTCACAAAAATAAATGACGTCACAATAATACATGACGTCACAAAATACATAGCGTCACAAAAATAAATGACGTCACAAAATACATAACGTCACAAAAATAAATGACGTCACAAAATACATAACGTCACAAAAATAAATGACGTCACAAAATACATAACGTCAGAAAAATAAATGACGTCACAAAATATATAACGTCACAAAAATAAATGACGTCACAAAAATTAATAACGTCACAAAATACATAACTTTACAAAAATAAATGACGTCACAAAATACATAACGGCACAAAATACATAACGTCACAAAAATAAATCACGTCACAAAATACATAACGTCACAAAAATAAATGACGTCACAAAATTCATAACGTCACAAAAATAAATGACGTCACAAAATACATAATGTCACAAAAATAAATGACCTCACAAAAATTAATTACGTCACAAAATACATAACGTCACAAAAATAAATGACGTCACAAAATACATAACGTCACAAAAATAAATGACGTCACATAATACATAACGTCACAAAAATAAATGAGGTCACAAAAATTAATTACGTCACAAAATACATAACGTCACAAAAATAAATGACTTCACATATACATAACGTCAAAAAAATAAATGTCGTCACAAAATACATAACGTCACAAAAATAAATGACGTCACAAAATACATAACGTCACAAAAATAAATGACGTCCCAATAATAAATGACGTCACAAAATACATAACGTCACAAAAATAAATGACGTCACAAAATACATAACGTCACAAAAATAAATGACGTCACAAAATACATAACGTCACAATAATAAATGACGTCACAAAATACTTAACGTCACAAAAATAAATGACGTCACAAAATACATAACGTCACAAAAATAAATGACGTCACAAAATACATAACGTCACAAAAATAAATGACGTCACAAAATACATAACGTCACAAAAATAAATGACGTCACAAAATACATAACGTCACAAAAATAAATGTCATCACAATAATACATGACGTCACAAAATACATAACGTCACAAAAATAAATGACGTCACAAAATACATAACGTCACAAAAATAAATGACGTCACAAAATACATAACGTCACAAAAATAAATGACGTCACAAAATACATAACGTCAGAAAAATAAATGACGTCACAAAATACATAACGTCACAAAAATAAATGACGTCACAAAAATTAATAACGTCACAAAATACATAACTTTACAAAAATAAATGACGTCACAAAATACATAACGTCACAAAATACATAACGTCACAAAAATAAATGACGTCACAAAATACATAACGTCACAAAAATAAATGACGTCACAAAATACATAACGTCACAAAATTAAATGACGTCACAAAATACATAATGTCACAAAAATAAATGACGTCACAAAAATTAATTACGTCACAAAATACATAACGTCACAAAAATAAATGACGTCACAAAATATATAACCTCAAAAAAATAAATGACGTCACAAAATACATAACGTCACAAAAATAAATGACGTCACAAAATACATAACGTCACAAAAATAAATGAAGTCACAAAATACATAACGTCAAAAAAATAAATGACGTCACAAAATACATAACGTCACAAAAATAAATGACGTCACAATAATAAATGACGTCACAAAATACTTAACGTCACAAAAATAAATGACGTCACAAAATACATAACGTCACAAAAATAAATGACGTCACAAAATACATAATGTCACAAAAATAAATGACGTCACAAAAATTAATTACGTCACAAAATACATAACGTCACAAAAATAAATGACGTCACAAAATACATAACGTCACAAAAATAAATGACGTCAAAAAATACATAACGTCACAAAAATAAATGACGTCACAAAATACATAACGTCACAAAAATAAATGACGTCACAATAATACATGACGTCACAAAATACATAACGTCACAAAATTAATGACGTCACAAAATACATAACGTCACAAAAATAAATGACGTCACAAAATACATAACGTCACAAAAATAAATGACGTCACAAAATACATAACGTCACAAAATACATAACGTCACAAAAATAAATGACGTCACAAAATACATAACGTCACAAAAATAAATGACGTCACAAAATACATAATTTCACAAAAATAAATGACGTCACAAAATACATAATGTCATTATACCACTCAAGTTACCGTCAAAACTTACGTTTTGGAAATAGGGATGATTAAAATAGTCGCTTTGGATATTTTTTGACAGCGATGCGCCTAAGTTTGACATGAAATATAAAATAAATACGGAAGTGTGCCAACATGATGTACACATAGGATGATAGAATACGTCCAGAACTTTAGTACTATACCATCCAAGTTACCTTAAAAACTTAGGTTTTGGAAATAGGGATGATAAATATAGTCGCTTTGTATGTGGACAGCGATCCACCTGTTTGACATAAAATATAAAATAAATACGGAAGTGTGCAAACATGACGTACGTGTAAGGTGATAGAGAAGTACCAGAACTATAGTATTATACAACTCAAGTTACCGTCAAAACTTACGTTTTGGAAATAGGGATGATTAAAATAGTCGCTTTAGATGTGTGGACAGCGATCCACCTAAGTTTGACATGAAATATAAAATAAATACGGAAGTGTGCCAACAAGACGTACACATAGGGTGATAGAATAGGACCAGAACTTCTGTATTATACCACCCAAGTTACGGTAAAAACTTAGGTTTTGGAAATATGGCTGACTAAAGTAGTCGCTTTGCGATGTGCGGACCGCGATTTGTCTAAGTTTGACATGAAATATAAAATAAATACGGAAGTGTGCCAACATGACGTACACATAGGGCGATAGAATAGGACCAGAACTATAGTATTATACCACTCAAGTTACCGTCAAAACTTACGTTATGGAAATAGGGATGATTAAAATAGTCGCTTTGGATGTTTGGACAGCGATGTGCCTAAGTTTGACATGAAATATAAAATAAATACGGAAGTGTGCAAACAAGACGTACACATACGGTGATAGAATAGGACCAGAACCTCTGTATTATACCACCCAAGATACCGTAAAAACTTAGGTTTTGGAAATATGGGTGATTAAATTAGTCGCTATGCGATGTGCGTACAACAATTTGTCAAAGTATGACATGAAATATAAAAATAAAAACGGAATAGTGGATACATGACGTTCACATAGGGTGACAAAATAGGACCAGAAATTTAGTATTATACCACCCAAGTTACCTTAAAAACTTAGGTTTTGGAAATATGGGTGATTAAATTAGTCGCTATGCGATGTGCGGACAACGATTTGTCTAAGTTTGACATGAAATATAAAAATAAATACGGAATTGTGGACACATGACGTACACATAGTGTGATAGAAAAGGACCAGAACTATAGTATTATACCACTCAGGTTACCGTCAAAACTTAGGTTTTGGAAATATGGGTGATTAAAATAGTCGCTTTGGATGTGTGGACAGCGATCCGCCTAAGTTTGACATGAAATATAAAATAAATACGGAAGTGTGCCAACAAGACGTACACATACGGTGTTAGAATAGGACCAGAACTTCTGTATTGTACCACCCAAGTTACCGTAAAAAATTAGGTTTTGGAAATATGGCTGATTAACGTAATCGCTTTGCGATGTGCGGATTGCGATTTGTCTAGGTTTGACATGAAATATAAAATAAATACGGAAGTGTGCCAACATGATGTACACATAGGATGATAGAATACGTCCAGAACTTTAGTACTATACCATCCAAGTTACCTTAAAAACTTAGGTTTTGGAAATAGGGATGATAAATATAGTCGCTTTGTATGTGTGGACAGCGATCCGCCTGTTTGACATAAAATATAAAATAAATACGGAAGTGTGCAAACATGACGTACGTTTAGGGTGATAGAATAGGACCAGAACTATAGTATTATACCACTCAAGTTACCGTCAAAACCTACGTTTTGGAAATAGGGATGATTAAAATAGTCGCTTTAGATGTGTGGACAGCGATGCGCCTAAGTTTGACATGAAAAATAAAATAAATACGGAAATGTGCCAACATTACGTACACATAGGGTGATAGAATAGGACCAGAACTTCTGTATTATACCACCAAAGTTACCGTAAAAACTTAGATTTTGGAAATATGGCTGACTAAAGTAGTCGCTTTGCGATGTGCGGACCGCGATTTGTCTAAGTTTGACATAAAATATAAAATAAATACGGAAGTGTGCCAACATGACGTACGTTTAGGGTGATAGAAGAGGACCAGAACTATAGTTTTATGCCACTCAGGTTACCGTCAAAAATAAGGTTTTGGAAATACGGGTGATTAAAATAGTTGCTTTGGATGTGTGGACAGCGATCCACCTAAGTTTGACATGAAATATAAAATAAATACGGAAGTGTGCCAACAAGACGTACACATAGGGTGAAAGAATAGGACCAGAACTTCTGTATTATACCACCCAAGTTACGGTAAAAACTTAGGTTTTGGAAATATGGCTGACTAAAGTAGTCGCTTTGCGATGTGCGGACCGCGATTTGTCTAAGTTTGACATGAAATATAAAAATAAAAACGGAATAGTGGATACATGACGTTCACATAGGGTGACAAAATAGGACCAGAAATTTAGTATTATACCACCCAAGTTACCTTAAAAACGTAGGTTTTGGAAATATGGGTGATTAAATTAGTCGCTATGCGATGTGCAGACAACGATTTTTCTAAATTTGACATGAAATATAAAATAAATACGGAAGTGTGCCAACATGACGTACACATAGGGTGATAGAATAGAAACAGAACTATAGTATTATACCACTCAAGTTACCGTCAAAACTTACGTTTTGGAAATAGGGATGATTAAAATAGTCGCTTAGGATGTTTGGACAGCGATGTGCCTAAGTTTGACATGAAATATAAAATAAATACGGAAGTGTGCAAACAAGACGTACACATACGGTGATAGAATAGGACCAGAACTTCGGTATTATACCACCCAAGTTACCGTAAAAACTTAGGTTTTGGAAATATGGGTGATTAAATTAGTCGCTATGCGATGTGCGTACAACGATTTGTCAAAGTATGACATGAAATATAAAAATAAAAACGGAATAGTGGATACATGACGTTCACATAGGGTGGCAAAATAGGACCAGAAATTTAGTATTATACCATCCAAGTTACCTTAAAAACGTAGGTTTTGGAAATATGGGTGATTAAATTAGTCGCTATGCGATGTGCAGACAACGATTTTTCTAAATTTGACATGAAATAAAAAATAAATACGGAAGTGTGCCAACATGACGTACACATAGGATGATAGAATAGGACCAGAACTATAGTATTATACCACTCAGGTTACCGTCAAAACTTAGGTTTTGGAAATATGGGTGATTAAAATAGTCGCTTTGGATGTGTGGACAGAAATATAAAATAAATACGGAAGTGTGCCAACAAGACGTACACATACGGTGTTAGAATAGGACCAGAACTTCTGTATTGTACCACCCAAGTTACCGTAAAAAATTAGGTTTTGGAAATATGGCTGATTAACGTAGTCGCTTTGCGATGTGCGGATTGCGATTTGTCTAGGTTTGACATGAAATATAAAATAAATACGGAAGTGTGCCAACATGACGTACGTTTAGGGTGATAGAAGAGGACCAGAACTATAGTTTTATGCCACTCAGGTTACCGTCAAAAATAAGGTTTTGGAAATACGGGTGATTAAAATAGTTGCTTTGGATGTGTGGACAGCGATCCACCTAAGTTTGACATGAAATATAAAATAAATACGGAAGTGTGCCAACAAGACGTACACATAGGGTGATAGAATAGGACCAGATCTTCTGTATTATACCACCCAAGTTACGGTAAAAACTTAGGTTTTGGAAATATGGCTGACTAAAGTAGTCGCTTTGCGATGTGCGGACCGCGATTTGTCTAAGTTTGACATGAAATATAAAATAAATACGGAAGTGTGCCAACATGACGTACACATAGGGTGATAGAATAGTACCAGAACTATAGTATTATACCACTCAAGTTACCGTCAAAATTACGTTTTGGAAATAGGGATGATTAAAATTGTCGCTTTGGATGTTTGGACAGCGATGTGCCTAAGTTTGACATGAAATATAAAATAAATACGGAAGTGTGCAAACAAGACGTACACATACGGTGATAGAATAGGACCACAACTTCGGTATTATACCACCCAAGTTACCGTAAAAACTTAGGTTATGGAAATATGGGTGATTAAATCAGTCGCTATGCGATGTGCGTACAACGATTTGTCAAAATATGACATGAAATATAAAAATAAAAACGGAATAGTGGATACATGACGTTCACATAGGGTGACAAAATAGGACCAGAAATTTAGTATTATACCACCCAAGTTACCTTAAAAACGTAGGTTTTGGAAATATTGGTGATTAAATTAGTCGCTATGCGATGTGCAGACAACGATTTTTCTAAATTTGACATGAAATGTAAAATAAATACGGAAGTGTGCCAACATGACGTACACATAGGATGATAGAATAAGTCTAGAACTTTAGTACTATACCACCCAAACGACCTTAAAAACTTAGGTTTTGGAAATATGGGTGATTAAATTAGTCGCTATGCGATGTGCGGACAACGATTTGTCTAAGTTTGAAATGAAATATAAAAATTAATACGGAATTGTGGATACATGACGTACACATAGTGTGATAGAAGAGGACCAGAACTATAGTATTATACCACTCAGGTTACCGTCAAAACTTAGGTTTTGTGAATTCGGGTGATTAAAATAGTCGCTTTGGATGTGTGGACAGCGATCCGCCTAAGTTTGACATGAAAAATAAAATAAATACGGAAATGTGCCAACATTACGTACACATAGGGTGATAGAATAGGACCAGAACGTCTCTATTATACCACCCAAGTTACCGTAAAAACTTAGGTTTTGGAAATATGGCTGAATTAAGTAGTCGCTTTGCGATGTGCGGACAGCGATATGTCTAAGTTTGACATGAAATATAAAATAAATACGGAAGTGTGCCAACATGACGTACACATAGAGTGATAGAATAGGACCAGAACTATAGTATTATACCACTCAAATTACCGTCAAAACTCACGTTTTGGAAATAGGGATGATTAAAATCGTCGCTTTGGATGTGTGGACAGCGATCCACCTATGTTTAACATGAAATATAAAATAAATACGGAAGTGTGCCAACAAGACGTACACATAAGGTGATATAATAGGACCAGAACTATAGTTTTATGCCACTCAGGTTACCGTCAAAAATAAGGTTTTGGAAATACGGGTGATTAAAATAGTTGCTTTGGATGTGTGGACAGCGATCCACCTAAGTTTGACATGAAATATAAAATAAATACGGAAGTGTGCCAACAAGACGTACACATAGGGTGAAAGAATAGGACCAGAACTTCTGTATTATACCACCCAAGTTACGGTAAAAACTTAGGTTTTGGAAATATGGCTGACTAAAGTAGTCGCTTTGCGATGTGCGGACCGCGATTTGTCTAAGTTTGACATGAAATATAAAAATAAATAAGGAATTGTGGATACATGACGTTCACATAGGGTGATAAAATAGGACCAGAAATTTAGTATTATACCACCCAAGTTACCTTAAAACTTAGGTTTTTGAAATATGGGTGTTTAAATTAGTCGCTATGCGATGTGCGGAAAACGATTTGTCTAAGTTTGACATGAAATATAAAAATAAATACGGAATTGGCGATACATGACGTACACATAGTGTGATAGAATAGGACCAAAACTATAGTATTATATCACTCAGGTTACCGTCAAAACTTAGGTTTTGGAAATTTGGGTGATTAAAATAGTTGCTTTGGATGTGTGGACAGCGATCAACCTAAGTTTGACATGAAATATAAAATAAATACGGAAGTGTGCCAACAAGACGAACACATAGGGTGATAGAATAGGACCAGAACTTCTGTATTATACCACCCAAGTTACCGTAAAAACTTAGGTTTTGGAAATATGGCTGACTACAGTAGTCGCTTTGCGATGTGCGGACCGCGATTTGTCCAAGTTTGACATGAAATATAAAATAAATACGGAAGTGTGCCAACATGACGTACACCCCAAGTGACGTCACAAAATACATAACGTCGCAACAATAAATGACGTCACAAAATACATAACGTCACAAAAATAAATGACGTCACAAAATACATAACGTTACAAAATACATAACGTCACAAAAATAAATGACGTCACAAAAAATAAATGACGTCACAATAATAAATGACGTCAAAAAATACATAACGTCACAAAAATAAATGACGTCACAAAATACATATCGTCACAAAAATAAATGACATCACAAAATACATAACGTCACAAAAATAAATGACGTCACAAAATACATAACGTCAAAAAAATAAATGACGTCACAAAATACATAACGTCACAAAAATAAATGACGTCACAAAATACATAACGTCACAAAAATAAATGACGTCACAAAATACATAACGTCACAAAAATAAATGACGTCTCAAAATACATAACGTCACAAAAATAAATGACGTCACAAAATACATAACGTCACAAAAATAAATGACGTCTCGAAATACATAACGTCACAAAAATAAATGACGTCACAAAATAAATGATGTCACAATAATAAATGACGTCACAAAATACATAACATCACAAAAATAAATGACGTCACAAAATACATAACGTCACAAAATACATAACGTCACAAAAATAAATGAAGTCACAAAATACATAACGTCACAAAAATAAATGACGTCACAAAATACATTACGTCACAAAAATAAATGACGTCATAAAATACATAATGTCACAAAAATAAATGACGTCACAAAAATTAATTACGTCACAAAATACATAACGTCACAAAAATAAATGACGTCACAAAATATATAACCTCAAAAAAATAAATGACGTCACAAAATAAATAACGTCACAAAAATAAATGACGTCACAAAATACATAACGTCACAAAAATAAATGACGTCACAAAATACATGACGTCACAAAAATAAATGACGTCACAAAATACATAACGTCACAAAAATAAATGAAGTCACAAAATACATGACGTCACAAAAATAAATGACGTCACAAAATACATAACGTCACAAAAATAAATGACGTCAAAATAATAAATGACGTCATAAAATACTTAACGTCACAAAAATAAATGACGTCACAAAATACATAACGTCACAAAAATAAATGACGTCACAAAATACATAACGTCACAAAAATAAATGACGTCAAAAATACATAACGTCACAAAAATAAATGACGTCACAAAATACATAACGTCACAAAAATAAATGACGTCACAATAATACATGACGTCACAAAAATTAATGACGTCACAAAATACATAACGTCACAAAAATAAATGACGTCACAAAATACATAACGTCACAAAAATAAATGACGTCACAAAATACATAACGTCAGAAAAATAAATGACGTCATAAAATACATAACGTCACAAAAATAAATGACGTCAATTAATACATAACGTCACAAAAATAAATGACGTCACAATAATAAATGACGTCACAAAATACATAACGTCATAAAAATAAATGACGTCACATAATACATAACGTCACAAACATAAATGACGTCACAAAATACATAACGTCACAAAAATAAATGACGTCACAAAATACATAACGTTACAAAAATAAATGACGTCAAAAAAATACATAACGTCACAAAAATAAATGACGTCACTAAACACATAACGTCACAAAAATAAATGACGACACAAAAATTAATTACGTCACAAAATACATAACGTCACAAAAATAAATGACGTCACAAAATACATAACGTCACAAAAATAAATGACGTCAAAAAATACATAACGTTACAAAAATAAATGACGTCAAAAAAATACATAACGTCACAAAAATAAATGACGTCACTAAACACATAACGTCACAAAAAAAAATGACGACACAAAAATTAATTACGTCACAAAATACATAACGTCACAAAAATAAATGACGTCACAAAATACATAACGTCACAAAAATAAATGACGTCACATAATACATAACGTCACAAAAATAAATGACGTCACAAAAATTAATAACGTCACAAAAAACATAACTTCACAAAAATAAATGACGTCACAAAATACATAACGTCACAAAAATAAATGACGTCACAAAATACATAACGTCACAAAATACATAACGTCACAAAAATAAATGAAGTCACAAAATACATAACGTCACAAAAATAAATGACGTCACAAAATACATTACGTCACAAAAATAAATGACGTCATAAAATACATAATGTCACAAAAATAAATGACGTCACAAAAATTAATTACGTCACAAAATACATAACGTCACAAAAATAAATGACGTCACAAAATATATAACCTCAAAAAAATAAATGACGTCACAAAATAAATAACGTCACAAAAATAAATGACGTCACAAAATACATAACGTCACAAAAATAAATGACGTCACAAAATACATGACGTCACAAAAATAAATGACGTCACAAAATACATAACGTCACAAAAATAAATGAAGTCACAAAATACATGACGTCACAAAAATAAATGACGTCACAAAATACATAACGTCACAAAAATAAATGACGTCAAAATAATAAATGACGTCACAAAATACTTAACGTCACAAAAATAAATGACGTCACAAAATACATAACGTCACAAAAATAAATGACGTCACAAAATACATAACGTCACAAAAATAAATGACGTCAAAAATACATAACGTCACAAAAATAAATGACGTCACAAAATACATAACGTCACAAAAATAAATGACGTCACAATAATACATGACGTCACAAAATACATAACGTCACAAAAATTAATGACGTCACAAAATACATAACGTCACAAAAATAAATGACGTCACAAAATACATAACGTCACAAAAATAAATGACGTCACAAAATACATAACGTCAGAAAAATAAATGACGTCATAAAATACATAACGTCACAAAAATAAATGACGTCAATTAATACATAACGTCACAAAAATAAATGACGTCACAATAATAAATGACGTCACAAAATACATAACGTCATAAAAATAAATGACGTCACATAATACATAACGTCACAAACATAAATGACGTCACAAAATACATAACGTCACAAAAATAAATGACGTCACAAAATACATAACGTTACAAAAATAAATGACGTCAAAAAAATACATAACGTCACAAAAATAAATGACGTCACTAAACACATAACGTCACAAAAATAAATGACGACACAAAAATTAATTACGTCACAAAATACATAACGTCACAAAAATAAATGACGTCACAAAATACATAACGTCACAAAAATAAATGACGTCAAAAAATACATAACGTTACAAAAATAAATGACGTCAAAAAATACATAACGTCACAAAAATAAATGACGTCACTAAACACATAACGTCACAAAAATAAATGACGACACAAAAATTAATTACGTCACAAAATACATAACGTCACAAAAATAAATGACGTCACAAAATACATAACGTCACAAAAATAAATGACGTCACATAATACATAACGTCACAAAAATAAATGACATCTCAAAAATTAATTACGTCACAAAATACATAACGTCAGAAAAATAAATGACGTCACATAATACATAACGTCAAAAAAATAAATGACGTCACAAAATACATAACGTCACAAAAATAAATGACGTCACAAAATACATAACGTTACAAAATACATAACGTCACAAAAATAAATGACGTCACAAAATACATAACGACACAAAAATAAATGACGTCACAAAATACATAACGTCACAAAATAAATGACGTCACAAAATACATAACGTCACAAAAATAAATGACGTCACAAAATACATAACGTCACTAAAATAAATGACGTCACAAAATACATAACGTCACAAAAATAACTGACGTCACAAAATACATAACGTCACAAAAATAAATGACGTCACAAAATACATAACGTCACAAAAATAAATGACGTAACAAAATACATAACGTCACAAAAATAAATGACGTCACAAAATACATAACGTCACAAAAATAAATGACGTCACAAAATACATATGGTCACAAAAATAAGTGACGTCACAAAATACATAACGTCGCAACAATAAATGACGTCACAAAATACATAACGTCAAAATAATAAATGACGTCACAAAATACATAACGTTACAAAATACATAACGTCACAAAAATAAATGACGTCACAAAAAATAAATGACGTCACAATAATAAATGACGTCAAAAAATACATAACGTCACAAAAATATATGACGTCACAAAATACATAACGTCACAAAAATAAATGACGTCACAAAATACATAACGTCACAAAAATAAATGACGTCACAAAATACATAACGTCACAAAAATAAATGACGTCACAAAATACATAACGTCACAAAAATAAATGACGTCACAAAATACATAACGTCACAAAAATAAATGACGTCACAAAATACATAACGTCACAAAAATAAATGACGTCTCAAAATACATAACGTCACAAAAATAAATGACGTCACAAAATACATAACGACACAAAAATAAATGACGTCTCAAAATACATAACGTCACAAAAATAAATGACGTCACAAAATAAATGATGTCACAATAATAAATGACGTCACAAAATACATAACGTCACAAAAATAAATGACGTCACAAAATACATAACGTCACAAAAATAAATGACGTCAAAAAAATACATAACGTCACAAAAATAAATGACGTCACAAAACACATAACGTCACAAAAATAAATGACGACACAAAAATTTATTACGTCACAAAATACATAACGTTACAAAAATAAATGACGTCACAAAATATATAACCTCAAAAAAATAAATGACGTCACAAAATACATAACGTCACAAAAATAAATGACGTCACAATAATACATGACGTCACAAAATACATAGCGTCACAAAAATAAATGACGTCACAAAATACATAACGTCACAAAAATAAATGACGTCACAAAATACATAACGTCACAAAAATAAATGACGTCACAAAATACATAACGTCAGAAAAATAAATGACGTCACAAAATACATTACGTCACAAAAATAAATGACGTCACAAAAATTAATAACGTCACAAAATACATAACTTCACAAAAATAAATGACGTCACAAAATACATAATGTCACAAAAATAAATGACGTCACAAAAATTAATTACGTCACAAAATACATAACGTCACAAAAATAAATGACGTCACAAAATATATAACCTCAAAAAAATAAATGACGTCACAAAATACATAACGTCACAAAAATAAATGACGTCACAAAATACATAACGTCACAAAAATAAATGACGTCACAAAATACATAACGTCACAAAAATAAATGAAGTCACAAAATACATAACGTCACAAAAATAAATGACGTCACAAAATACATAACGTCACAAAAATAAATGACGTCAAAATAATAAATGACGTCACAAAATACTTAACGTCACAAAAATAAATGACGTCACAAAATACATAACGTCACAAAAATAAATGACGTCACAAAATACATAACGTCACAAAAATAAATGACGTCAAAAATACATAACGTCACAAAAATAAATGACATCACAAAATACATAACGTCACAAATATAAATGACGTCACAATAATACATGACGTCACAAAATACATAACGTCACAAAAATTAATGACGTCACAATATACATAACGTCACAAAAATAAATGACGTCACAAAATACATAACGTCACAAAAATAAAAGACGTCACAAAATACATAACGTCAGAGAAATAAATGACGTCAAAAAATACATAACGTCACAAAAATAAATGACGTCACAAAAATTAATAACGTCACAAACTACATAACTTTACAAAAATAAATGACGTCACAAAATACATACCGTCACAAATATAAATGACATCACAAAATACATAACGTCACAAAATACATAACGTCACAAAAATAAATGACGACACAAAATACATAACGTCACAAAAATAAATGACGTCACAAAATACATAACGTCACAAAAATAAATGACGTCACAAAATAATAATGTCACAAAAATAAATGACGTCACAAAAATTAATTACGTCACAAAATACATAACGTCACAAAAATAAATGACGTCACAAAATATATAACCTCAAAAAAATAAATGACGTCACAAAATACATAACGTCACAAAAATAAATGACGTCACTTAATACATAACGTCACAAAAATAAATGACGTCACAATAATAAATGACGTCACAAAATACATAACGTCATAAAAATAAATGACGTCACATAATACATAACGTAACAAAAATAAATGACGGCACAAAATACATAACGTCAGAAAAATAAATGACGTCACAAAATACATAACGTTACAAAAATAAATGACGTCAAAAAAATACATAACGTCACAAAAATAAATGACGTCACTAAACACATAACGTCACAAAAATAAATGACTACACAAAAATTAATTACGTCACAAAATACATAACGTCACAAAAATAAATGACGTCACAAAATACATTACGTCACAAAAATAAATGACGTCAAAATAATAAATGACGTCACAAAATACTTAACGTCACAAAAATAAATGACGTCACAAAATACATAACGTCACAAAAATAAATGACGTCACAAAATACATAACGTCACAAAAATAAATGACGTCAAAAATACATAACGTCACAAAAATAAATGACGTCAGAAAATACATAACGTCACAAAAATAAATGACGTCACAATAATACATGACGTCACAAAATACATAACGTCACAAAAATTAATGACGTCACAAAATACATAACGTCACAAAAATAAATGACGTCACTAAATACATAACGTCACAAAAATAAATGACGTCACAAAATACATAACGTCAGAAAAATAAATGACGTCACAAAATACATAACGTCACAAAAAAAATGACGTCACAAAAATTAATAACGTCACAAAATACATACCGTCACAAATATAAATGACGTCACAAAATACATAACGTCACAAAATACATAACGTCACAAAAATAAATGACGACACAAAATACATAACGTCACAAAAGTAAATGACGTCACAAAATACATAAAGTCACAAAAATAAATGACGTCACAAAATACATAATGTCACAAAAATAAATGACGTCACAAAAATTAATTACGTCACAAAATACATAACGTCACAAAAATAAATGACGTCACAAAATATATAACCTCAAAAAAATAAATGACGTCACAAAATAAATAACGTCACAAAAATAAATGACGTCACAAAATACATAACGTCATAAAAATAAATGACGTCACAAAATACATAACGTCACAAAAATAAATGACGTCACAAAATACATAACGTCACAAAAATAAATGAAGTCACAAAATACATAACGTCACAAAAATAAATGACGTCACAAAATACATAACGTCACAAAAATAATTGACGTTAAAATAATAAATGACGTCACAAAATACTTAACGTCACAAAAATAAATGACGTCACAAAATACATAACGTCACAAAAATAAATGACGTCACAAAATACATAACGTCACAAAAATAAATGACGTCAAAAATACATAACGTCACAAAAATAAATGACGTCACAAAATACATAACGTCACAAAAATAAATGACGTCACAATAATACATGACGTCACAAAATACATAACGTCACAAAAATTAATGACGTCACAATATACATAACGTCACAAAAATAAATGACGTCACAAAATACATAACGTCACAAAAATAAATGACGTCACAAAATACATAACGTCAGAAAAATAAATGACGTCACAAAAATTAATAACGTCACAAAATACATAACTTCACAAAAATAAATGACGTCACAAAATACATACCGTCACAAATATAAATGACGTCACAAAATACATAACGTCACAAAATACATAACGTCACAAAAATAAATGACGTCACAATAATACATGACGTCACAAAATACATAACGTCACAAAAATTAATGACGTCACAATATACATAACGTCACAAAAATAAATAACGTCACAAAATACATAACGTCACAAAAATAAATGACGTCACAAAATACATAACGTCAGAAAAATAAATGACGTCACAAAAATTAATAACGTCACAAAATACATAACTTCACAAAAATAAATGACGTCACAAAATACATACCGTCACAAATATAAATGACGTCACAAAATACATAACGTCACAAAATACATAACGTCACAAAAATAAATGACGACACAAAATACATAACGTCACAAAAATAAATGACGTCACAAAATACATAACGTCACAAAAATAAATGACGTCACAATAATACATGACGTCACAAAATACATAACGTCACAAAAATTAATGACGTCACAATATACATAACGTCACAAAAATAAATGACGTCACAAAATACATAACGTCACAAAAATAAATGACGTCACAAAATACATAACGTCAGAAAAATAAATGACGTCACAAAAATTAATAACGTCACAAAATACATAACTTCACAAAAATAAATGACGTCACAAAATACATACCGTCACAAATATAAATGACGTCACAAAATACATAACGTCACAAAATACATAACGTCACAAAAATAAATGATGACACAAAATACATAACGTCACAAAAATAAATGACGTCATAAAATACATAATGTCACAAAAATAAATGACGTCACAAAAATTAATTACGTCACAAAATACATAACGTCACAAAAATAAATGACGTCACAAAATATATAACCTCAAAAAAATAAATGACGTCACAAAATACATAACGTCACAAAAATAAATGACGTCACTTAATACATAACGTCACAAAAATAAATGACGTCACAATAATAAATGACGTCACAAAATACATAACGTCATAAAAATAAATGACGTCACATAATACATAACGTCACAAAAATAAATGACGTCACAAAATACATAACGTCACAAAAATAAATGACGTCACAAAATACATTACGTTACAAAAATAAATGACGTCAAAAAAATACATAACGTCACAAAAATAAATGACGTCACTAAACACATAACGTCACAAAAATAAATGACTACACAAAAATTAATTACGTCACAAAATACATAACGTCACAAAAATAAATGACGTCACAAAATACATAACGTCACAAAAATAGATGACGTCACAAAATACATAACGTTAAAATTAAATGACGTCAAAAAATACATAACGTCACAAAAATAAATGACGTCACTAAACACATAACGTCACAAAAATAAATGACGACACAAAAATTAATTACGTCACAAAATACATAACGTCACAAAAATAAATGACGTCACAAAATACATAACGTCACAAAAATAAATGACGTCAAAATAATAAATGACGTCACAAAATACTTAACGTCACAAAAATAAATGACGTCACAAAATACATAACGTCACAAAAATAAATGACGTCACAAAATACATATCGTCACAAAAATAAATGACGTCAAAAATACATAACGTCACAAAAATAAATGACGTCAGAAAATACATAACGTCACAAAAATAAATGACGTCACAATAATACATGACGTCACAAAATACATAACGTCACTAAAATTAATGACGTAACAAAATACATAACGTCACAAAAATAAATGACGTCACTAAATACATAACGTCACAAAAATAAATGACGTCACAAAATACATAACGTCAGAAAAATAAATGTAGTCACAAAATACATAACGTCACAAAAATAAATGACGTCACAAAAATTAATAACGTCACAAAATACATAACTTCACAAAAGTAAATGACGTCACAAAATACATACCGTCACAAATATAAATGACGTCACAAAATACATAACGTCACAAAATACATAACGTCACTAAAATAAATGACGACACAAAATACATAACGTCACAAAAATAAATGACGTCACAAAATACATAAAGTCACAAAAATAAATGACGTCACAAAATACATAATGTCACAAAAATAAATGACGTCACAAAAATTAATTACGTCACAAAATACATAACGTCACAAAAATAAATGACGTCACAAAATATATAACCTCAAAAGAATAAATGACGTCACAAAATACATAACGTCACAAAAATAAATGACGTCACTTAATACATAACGTCACAAAAATAAATGACGTCACAATAATAAATGACGTCACAAAATACATAACGTCATAAAAATAAATGACGTCACATAATACATAACGTCACAAAAATAAATGACGTCACAAAATACATAACGTCACAAAAATAAATGACGTCACAAAATACATAACGTTACAAAAATAAATGACGTCACAAAATACATAACGTCACAAAAATAAATGACGTCACAAAATACATTACGTCACAAAAATAAATGACGTCACAAAAATTAATAACGTCACAAAATACATAACTTCACAAAAATAAATGACGTCACAAAATACATAATGTCACAAAAATAAATGACGTCACAAAAATTAATTACGTCACAAAATACATAACGTCACAAAAATAAATGACGTCACAAAATATATAACCTCAAAAAAATAAATGACGTCACAAAATACATAACGTCACAAAAATAAATGACGTCACAAAATACATAACGTCACAAAAATAAATGACGTCACAAAATACATAACGTCACAAAAATAAATGAAGTCACAAAATACATAACGTCACAAAAATAAATGACGTCACAAAATACATAACGTCACAAAAATAAATGACGTCAAAAATACATAACGTCACAAAAATAAATGACGTCAGAAAATACATAACGTCACAAAAATAAATGACGTCACAATAATACATGACGTCACAAAATACATAACGTCACTAAAATTAATGACGTAACAAAATACATAACGTCACAAAAATAAATGACGTCACTAAATACATAACGTCACAAAAATAAATGACGTCACAAAATACATAACGTCAGAAAAATAAATGTAGTCACAAAATACATAACGTCACAAAAATAAATGACGTCACAAAATACATAAAGTCACAAAAATAAATGACGTCACAAAATACATAATGTCACAAAAATAAATGACGTCACAAAAATTAATTACGTCACAAAATACATAACGTCACAAAAATAAATGACGTCACAAAATATATAACCTCAAAAGAATAAATGACGTCACAAAATACATAACGTCACAAAAATAAATGACGTCACTTAATACATAACGTCACAAAAATAAATGACGTCACAATAATAAATGACGTCACAAAATACATAACGTCATAAAAATAAATGACGTCACATAATACATAACGTCACAAAAATAAATGACGTCACAAAATACATAACGTCACAAAAATAAATGACGTCACAAAATACATAACGTTACAAAAATAAATGACGTCACAAAATACATAACGTCACAAAAATAAATGACGTCACAAAATACATTACGTCACAAAAATAAATGACGTCACAAAAATTAATAACGTCACAAAATACATAACTTCACAAAAATAAATGACGTCACAAAATACATAATGTCACAAAAATAAATGACGTCACAAAAATTAATTACGTCACAAAATACATAACGTCACAAAAATAAATGACGTCACAAAATATATAACCTCAAAAAAATAAATGACGTCACAAAATACATAACGTCACAAAAATAAATGACGTCACAAAATACATAACGTCACAAAAATAAATGACGTCACAAAATACATAACGTCACAAAAATAAATGAAGTCACAAAATACATAACGTCACAAAAATAAATGACGTCACAAAATACATAACGTCACAAAAATAAATGACGTCACAAAATACATAACGTCACAAAAATAAATGACGTCAAAAATACATAACGTCACAAAAATAAATGACGTCACAAAATACATAACGTCACAAATATAAATGACGTCACAATAATACATGACGTCACAAAATACATAACGTCACAAAAATTAATGACGTCACAATATACATAACGTCACAAAAATAAATGACGTCACAAAATACATAACGTCACAAAAATAAAAGACGTCACAAAATACATAACGTCAGAGAAATAAATGACGTCACAAAATACATAACGTCACAAAAATAAATGACGTCACAAAAATTAATAACGTCACAAACTACATAACTTTACAAAAATAAATGACGTCACAAAATACATACCGTCACAAATATAAATGACGTCACAAAATACATAACGTCACAAAATACATAACGTCACAAAAATAAATGACGACACAAAATACATAACGTCACAAAAATAAATGACGTCACAAAATACATAACGTCACAAAAATAAATGTCGTCACAAAATAATAATGTCACAAAAATAAATGACGTCACAAAAATTAATTACGTCACAAAATACATAACGTCACAAAAATAAATGACGTCACAAAATATATAACCTCAAAAAAATAAATGACGTCACAAAATACATAACGTCACAAAAATAAATGACGTCACTTAATACATAACGTCACAAAAATAAATGACGTCACAATAATAAATGACGTCACAAAATACATAACGTCATAAAAATAAATGACGTCACATAATACATAACGTAACAAAAATAAATGACGCCACAAAATACATAACGTCAGAAAAATAAATGACGTCACAAAATACATAACGTTACAAAAATAAATGACGTCAAAAAAATACATAACGTCACAAAAATAAATGACGTCACTAAACACATAACGTCACAAAAATAAATGACTACACAAAAATTAATTACGTCACATAATACATAACGTCACAAAAATAAATGACGTCACAAAATACATTACGTCACAAAAATAAATGACGTCAAAATAATAAATGACGTCACAAAATACTTAACGTCACAAAAATAAATGACGTCACAAAATACATAACGTCACAAAAATAAATGACGTCACAAAATACATAACGTCACAAAAATAAATGACGTCAAAAATACATAACGTCACAAAAATAAATGACGTCAGAAAATACATAACGTCACAAAAATAAATGACGTCACAATAATACATGACGTCACAAAATACATAACGTCACAAAAATTAATGACGTCACAAAATACATAACGTCACAAAAATAAATGACGTCACTAAATACATAACGTCACAAAAATAAATGACGTCACAAAATACATAACGTCAGAAAAATAAATGACGTCACAAAATACATAACGTCACAAAAAAAATGACGTCACAAAAATTAATAACGTCACAAAATACATACCGTCACAAATATAAATGACGTCACAAAATACATAACGTCACAAAATACATAACGTCACAAAAATAAATGACGACACAAAATACATAACGTCACAAAAATAAATGACGTCACAAAATACATAAAGTCACAAAAATAAATGACGTCACAAAATACATAATGTCACAAAAATAAATGACGTCACAAAAATTAATTACGTCACAAAATACATAATGTCACAAAAATAAATGACGTCACAAAATATATAACCTCAAAAAATAAATGACGTCACAAAATAAATAACGTCACAAAAATAAATGACGTCACAAAATACATAACGTCATAAAAATAAATGACGTCACAAAATACATAACGTCACAAAAATAAATGACGTCACAAAATACATAACGTCACAAAAATAAATGACGTCACAAAATACATAACGTCAGAAAAATAAATGACGTCACAAAATACATAACGTCACAAAAAAAATGACGTCACAAAAATTAATAACGTCACAAAATACATACCGTCACAAATATAAATGACGTCACAAAATACATAACGTCACAAAATACATAACGTCACAAAAATAAATGACGACACAAAATACATAACGTCACAAAAATAAATGACGTCACAAAATACATAAAGTCACAAAAATAAATGACGTCACAAAATACATAATGTCACAAAAATAAATGACGTCACAAAAATTAATTACGTCACAAAATACATAATGTCACAAAAATAAATGACGTCACAAAATATATAACCTCAAAAAATAAATGACGTCACAAAATAAATAACGTCACAAAAATAAATGACGTCACAAAATACATAACGTCATAAAAATAAATGACGTCACAAAATACATAACGTCACAAAAATAAATGACGTCACAAAATACATAACGTCACAAAAATAAATGACGTCACAAAATACATAACATCACAAAAATAAATGACGTCACAAAATACATAACGTCACAAAATTAAATGACGTCACAATATACATAACGTCACAAAAATAAATGACGTCACAAAATACATAACGTCACAAAAATAACAGACGTCACAAAATACATAACGTCAGAGAAATAAATGACGTCACAAAATACATAACGTCACAAAAATAAATGACGTCACAAAAATTAATAACGTCACAAACTACATAACTTTACAAAAATAAATGACGTCACAAAATACATACCGTCACAAATATAAATGACGTCACAAAATACATAACGTCACAAAATACATAACGTAACAAAAATAAATGACGACACAAAATACATAACGTCACAAAAATAAATGACGTCACAAAATACATAAGGTCACAAAAATAAATGACGTCACAAAATAATAATGTCACAAAAATAAATGACGTCACAAAAATTAATTACGTCACAAAATACATAACGTCACAAAAATAAATGACGTCACAAAATATATAACCTCAAAAAAATAAATGACGTCACAAAATACATAACGTCACAAAAATAAATGACGTCACTTAATACATAACGTCACAAAAATAAATGACGTCACAATAATAAATGACGTCACAAAATACATAACGTCATAAAAATAAATGACGTCACATAATACATAACGTAACAAAAATAAATGACGCCACAAAATACATAACGTCAGAAAAATAAATGACGTCACAAAATACATAACGTTACAAAAATAAATGACGTCAAAAAAATACATAACGTCACAAAAATAAATGACGTCACTAAACACATAACGTCACAAAAATAAATGACTACACAAAAATTAATTACGTCACAAAATACATAACGTCACAAAAATAAATGACGTCACAAAATACATTACGTCACAAAAATAAATGACGTCAAAATAATAAATGACGTCACAAAATATATAACCTCAAAAAAATAAATGACGTCACAAAATACATAACGTCACAAAAATAAATGACGTCACAAAATACATAACGTCACAAAAATAAATGACGTCACAAAATACATAACGTCACAAAAATAAATGAAGTCACAAAATACATAACGTCACAAAAATAAATGACGTCACAAAATACATAACGTCACAAAAATAAATGACGTCAAAAATACATAACGTCACAAAAATAAATGACGTCAGAAAATACATAACGTCACAAAAATAAATGACGTCACAATAAAAACATGACGTCACAAAATACATAACGTCACTAAAATTAATGACGTAACAAAATACATAACGTCACAAAAATAAATGACGTCACTAAATACATAACGTCACAAAAATAAATGACGTCACAAAATACATAACGTCAGAAAAATAAATGTAGTCACAAAATACATAACGTCACAAAAATAAATGACGTCACAAAAATTAATAACGTCACAAAATACATAACTTCACAAAAGTAAATGACGTCACAAAATACATACCGTCACAAATATAAATGACGTCACAAAATACATAACGTCACAAAATACATAACGTCACTAAAATAAATGACGAAACAAAATACATAACGTCACAAAAATAAATGACGTCACAAAATACATAAAGTCACAAAAATAAATGACGTCACAAAATACATAATGTCACAAAAATAAATGACGTCACAAAAAATAATTACGTCACAAAATACATAACGTCACAAAAATAAATGACGTCACAAAATATATAACCTCAAAAGAATAAATGACGTCACAAAATACATAACGTCACAAAAATAAATGACGTCACTTAATACATAACGTCACAAAAATAAATGACGTCACAATAATAAATGACGTCACAAAATACATAACGTCATAAAAATAAATGACGTCACATAATACATAACGTCACAAAAATAAATGACGTCACAAAATACATAACGTCACAAAAATAAATGACGTCACAAAATACATAACGTTACAAAAATAAATGACGTCACAAAATACATAACGTCACAAAAATAAATGACGTCACAAAATACATTACGTCACAAAAATAAATGACGTCACAAAAATTAATAACGTCACAAAATACATAACTTCACAAAAATAAATGACGTCACAAAATACATAATGTCACAAAAATAAATGACGTCACAAAAATTAATTACGTCACAAAATACATAACGTCACAAAAATAAATGACGTCACAAAATATATAACCTCAAAAAAATAAATGACGTCACAAAATACATAACGTCACAAAAATAAATGACGTCACAAAATACATAACGTCACAAAAATAAATGACGTCACAAAATACATAACGTCACAAAAATAAATGAAGTCACAAAATACATAACGTCACAAAAATAAATGACGTCACAAAATACATAACGTCACAAAAATAAATGACGTCACAAAATACATAACGTCACAAAAATAAATGACGTCAAAAATACATAACGTCACAAAAATAAATGACGTCACAAAATACATAACGTCACAAATATAAATGACGTCACAATAATACATGACGTCACAAAATACATAACGTCACAAAAATTAATGACGTCACAATATACATAACGTCACAAAAATAAATGACGTCACAAAATACATAACGTCACAAAAATAAAAGACGTCACAAAATACATAACGTCAGAGAAATAAATGACGTCACAAAATACATAACGTCACAAAAATAAATGACGTCACAAAAATTAATAACGTCACAAACTACATAACTTTACAAAAATAAATGACGTCACAAAATACATACCGTCACAAATATAAATGACGTCACAAAATACATAACGTCACGAAATACATAACGTCACAAAAATAAATGACGACACAAAATACATAACGTCACAAAAATAAATGACGTCACAAAATACATAACGTCACAAAAATAAATGTCGTCACAAAATAATAATGTCACAAAAATAAATGACGTCACAAAAATTAATTACGTCACAAAATACATAACGTCACAAAAATAAATGACGTCACAAAATATATAACCTCAAAAAAATAAATGACGTCACAAAATACATAACGTCACAAAAATAAATGACGTCACTTAATACATAACGTCACAAAAATAAATGACGTCACAATAATAAATGACGTCACAAAATACATAACGTCATAAAAATAAATGACGTCACATAATACATAACGTAACAAAAATAAATGACGCCACAAAATACATAACGTCAGAAAAATAAATGACGTCACAAAATACATAACGTTACAAAAATAAATGACGTCAAAAAAATACATAACGTCACAAAAATAAATGACGTCACTAAACACATAACGTCACAAAAATAAATGACTACACAAAAATTAATTACGTCACATAATACATAACGTCACAAAAATAAATGACGTCACAAAATACATTACGTCACAAAAATAAATGACGTCAAAATAATAAATGACGTCACAAAATACTTAACGTCACAAAAATAAATGACGTCACAAAATACATAACGTCACAAAAATAAATGACGTCACAAAATACATAACGTCACAAAAATAAATGACGTCAAAAATACATAACGTCACAAAAATAAATGACGTCAGAAAATACATAACGTCACAAAAATAAATGACGTCACAATAATACATGACGTCACAAAATACATAACGTCACAAAAATTAATGACGTCACAAAATACATAACGTCACAAAAATAAATGACGTCACTAAATACATAACGTCACAAAAATAAATGACGTCACAAAATACATAACGTCAGAAAAATAAATGACGTCACAAAATACATAACGTCACAAAAAAAATGACGTCACAAAAATTAATAACGTCACAAAATACATACCGTCACAAATATAAATGACGTCACAAAATACATAACGTCACAAAATACATAACGTCACAAAAATAAATGACGACACAAAATACATAACGTCACAAAAATAAATGACGTCACAAAATACATAAAGTCACAAAAATAAATGACGTCACAAAATACATAATGTCACAAAAATAAATGACGTCACAAAAATTAATTACGTCACAAAATACATAATGTCACAAAAATAAATGACGTCACAAAATATATAACCTCAAAAAAATAAATGACGTCACAAAATAAATAACGTCACAAAAATAAATGACGTCACAAAATACATAACGTCATAAAAATAAATGACGTCACAAAATACATAACGTCACAAAAATAAATGACGTCACAAAATACATAACGTCACAAAAATAAATGAAGTCACAAAATACATAACGTCACAAAAATAAATGACGTCACAAAATACATAACGTCATAAAAATAAATGACGTCACAATATACATAACGTCACAAAAATAAATGACGTCACAAAATACATAACGTCACAAAAATAAAAGACGTCACAAAATACATAACGTCAGAGAAATAAATGACGTCACAAAATACATAACGTCACAAAAATAAATGACGTCACAAAAATTAATAACGTCACAAACTACATAACTTTACAAAAATAAATGACGTCACAAAATACATACCGTCACAAATATAAATGACGTCACAAAATACATAACGTCACAAAATACATAACGTAACAAAAATAAATGACGACACAAAATACATAACGTCACAAAAATAAATGACGTCACAAAATACATAAGGTCACAAAAATAAATGACGTCACAAAATAATAATGTCACAAAAATAAATGACGTCACAAAAATTAATTACGTCACAAAATACATAACGTCACAAAAATAAATGACGTCACAAAATATATAACCTCAAAAAAATAAATGACGTCACAAAATACATAACGTCACAAAAATAAATGACGTCACTTAATACATAACGTCACAAAAATAAATGACGTCACAATAATAAATGACGTCACAAAATTCATAACGTCATAAAAATAAATGACGTCACATAATACATAACGTAACAAAAATAAATGACGCCACAAAATACATAACGTCAGAAAAATAAATGACGTCACAAAATACATAACGTTACAAAAATAAATGACGTCAAAAAAATACATAACGTCACAAAAATAAATGACGTCACTAAACACATAACGTCACAAAAATAAATGACTACACAAAAATTAATTACGTCACAAAATACATAACGTCACAAAAATAAATGACGTCACAAAATACATTACGTCACAAAAATAAATGACGTCAAAATAATAAATGACGTCACAAAATACTTAACGTCACAAAAATAAATGACGTCACAAAATACATAACGTCACAAAAATAAATGACGTCACAAAATACATAACGTCACAAAAATAAATGACGTCAAAAATACATAACGTCACAAAAATAAATGACGTCAGAAAATACATAACGTCACAAAAATAAATGACGTCACAATAATACATGACGTCACAAAATACATAACGTCACAAAAATTAATGACGTCACAAAATACATAACGTCACAAAAATAAATGACGTCACTAAATACATAACGTCACAAAAATAAATGACGTCACAAAATACATAACGTCAGAAAAATAAATGACGTCACAAAATACATAACGTCACAAAAAAAATGACGTCACAAAAATTAATAACGTCACAAAATACATACCGTCACAAATATAAATGACGTCACAAAATACATAACGTCACAAAATACATAACGTCACAAAAATAAATGACGACACAAAATACATAACGTCACAAAAATAAATGACGTCACAAAATACATAAAGTCACAAAAATAAATGACGTCACAAAATACATAATGTCACAAAAATAAATGACGTCACAAAAATTAATTACGTCACAAAATACATAACGTCACAAAAATAAATGACGTCACAAAATATATAACCTCAAAAAAATAAATGACGTCACAAAATAAATAACGTCACAAAAATAAATGACGTCACAAAATACATAACGTCATAAAAATAAATGACGTCACAAAATACATAACGTCACAAAAATAAATGACGTCACAAAATACATAACGTCACAAAAATAAATGAAGTCACAAAATACATAACGTCACAAAAATAAATGACGTCACAAAATACATAACGTCACAAAAATAAATGACGTCAAAATAATAAATGACGTCACAAAATACTTAACGTCACAAAAATAAATGACGTCACAAAATACATAACGTCACAAAAATAAATGACGTCACAAAATACATAACGTCACAAAAATAAATGACGTCAAAAATACATAACGTCACAAAAATAAATGACGTCACAAAATACATAACGTCACAAAAATAAATGACGTCACAATAATACATGACGTCACAAAATACATAACGTCACAAAAATTAATGACGTCACAATATACATAACGTCACAAAAATAAATGACGTCACAAAATACATAACGTCACAAAAATAAATGACGTCACAAAATACATAACGTCAGAAAAATAAATGACGTCACAAAATACATAACGTCACAAAAATAAATGACGTCACAAAAATTAATAACGTCACAAAATACATAACTTCACAAAAATAAATGACGTCACAAAATACATACCGTCACAAATATAAATGACGTTACAAAATACATAACGTCACAAAATACATAACGTCACAAAAATAAATGACGACACAAAATACATAACGTCACAAAAATAAATGACGTCATAAAATACATAATGTCACAAAAATAAATGACGTCACAAAAATTAATTACGTCACAAAATACATAACGTCACAAAAATAAATGACGTCACAAAATATATAACCTCAAAAAAATAAATGACGTCACAAAATACATAACGTCACAAAAATAAATGACGTCACTTAATACATAACGTCACAAAAATAAATGACGTCACAATAATAAATGACGTCACAAAATACATAACGTCATAAAAATAAATGACGTCACATAATACATAACGTCACAAAAATAAATGACGTCACAAAATACATAACGTCACAAAAATAAATGACGTCACAAAATACATTACGTTACAAAAATAAATGACGTCAAAAAAATACATAACGTCACAAAAATAAATGACGTCACTAAACACATAACGTCACAAAAATAAATGACTACACAAAAATTAATTACGTCACAAAATACATAACGTCACAAAAATAAATGACGTCACAAAATACATAACGTCACAAAAATAGATGACGTCACAAAATACATAACGTTAAAATTAAATGACGTCAAAAAATACATAACGTCACAAAAATAAATGACGTCACTAAACACATAACGTCACAAAAATAAATGACGACACAAAAATTAATTACGTCACAAAATACATAACGTCACAAAAATAAATGACGTCACAAAATACATAACGTCACAAAAATAAATGACGTCAAAATAATAAATGACGTCACAAAATACTTAACGTCACAAAAATAAATGACGTCACAAAATACATAACGTCACAAAAATAAATGACGTCACAAAATACATAACGTCACAAAAATAAATGACGTCAAAAATACATAACGTCACAAAAATAAATGACGTCAGAAAATACATAACGTCACAAAAATAAATGACGTCACAATAATACATGACGTCACAAAATACATAACGTCACTAAAATTAATGACGTAACAAAATACATAACGTCACAAAAATAAATGACGTCACTAAATACATAACGTCACAAAAATAAATGACGTCACAAAATACATAACGTCAGAAAAATAAATGTAGTCACAAAATACATAACGTCACAAAAATAAATGCCGTCACAAAAATTAATAACGTCACAAAATACATAACTTCACAAAAGTAAATGACGTCACAAAATACATACCGTCACAAATATAAATGACGTCACAAAATACATAACGTCACAAAATACATAACGTCACTAAAATAAATGACGACACAAAATACATAACGTCACAAAAATAAATGACGTCACAAAATACATAAAGTCACAAAAATAAATGACGTCACAAAATACATAATGTCACAAAAATAAATGACGTCACAAAAATTAATTACGTCACAAAATACATAACGTCACAAAAATAAATGACGTCACAAAATATATAACCTCAAAAGAATAAATGACGTCACAAAATACATAACGTCACAAAAATAAATGACGTCACTTAATACATAACGTCACAAAAATAAATGACGTCACAATAATAAATGACGTCACAAAATACATAACGTCATAAAAATAAATGACGTCACATAATACATAACGTCACAAAAATAAATGACGTCACAAAATACATAACGTCACAAAAATAAATGACGTCACAAAATACATAACGTTACAAAAATAAATGACGTCAAAAAAATACATAACGTCACAAAAATAAATGACGTCACTAAACACATAACGTCACAAAAATAAATGACGACACAAAAATTAATTACGTCACAAAATACATAACGTCACAAAAATAAATGACGTCACAAAATACATAACGTCACAAAAATAAATGACGTCACAAAATACATAACGTTACAAAAATAAATGACGTCAAAAAAATACATAACGTCATAAAAATAAATGACGTCACTAAACACATAACGTCACAAAAATAAATGACGACACAAAAATTAATTACGTCACAAAATACATAACGTCACAAAAATAAATGACGTCACAAAATACATAACGTCACAAAAATAAATGACGTCACAAAATACATAACGTCACAAAAATATATCAAGTCACAAAATACATAACGTCACAAAAATAAATGACGTCACAATAATAAATGACGTCACAAAATACTTAACGTCACAAAAATAAATGACGTCACAAAATACATAACGTCACAAAAATAAATAACGTCACAATAATAAATGACGTCACAAATTACATAACGTCACAAAAATAAATGACGTCACAAAATACATAACATCACAAAAATAAATGACGTCACAAAATACATAACGTCACAAAAATTAATGACGTCAAAAAATACATAACGTCACAAAAATAAATGACGTCACAAAATACATAACGTCACAAAAATAAATGACGTCACAAAATACATAACGTCACAAAAATAAATGACGTCACAAAAAAAATAACGTCACAAAAATAAATGACGTCACAAAATACATAACGTCACAAAAATAAATGACGTCACAAAATACATAACGTCAGAAAAATAAATGACGTCACAAAATACATAACGTCGCAACAATAAATGACGTCACAAAATACATAACGTCACAAAAATAAATGACGTCACAAAATACATAACGTCACAAAATACATAACGTCACAAAAATAAATGACGTCACAAAAAATAAATGACGTCACAATAATAAATGACGTCAAAAAATACATAACGTCACAAAAATAAATGACGTCACAAAATACATAACGTCACAAAAATAAATGACGTCACAAAATACATAACGTCACAAAAATAAATGACGTCACAAAATACATAACGTCACAAAAATAAATGTAGTCACAAAATACATAACGTCACAAAAATAAATGACGTCACAAAAATTAATAACGTCACAAAATACATAACTTCACAAAAGTAAATGACGTCACAAAATACATACCGTCACAAATATAAATGACGTCACAAAATACATAACGTCACAAAATACATAACGTCACTAAAATAAATGACGACACAAAATACATAACGTCACAAAAATAAATGACGTCACAAAATACATAAAGTCACAAAAATAAATGACGTCACAAAATACATAATGTCACAAAAATAAATGACGTCACAAAAATTAATTACGTCACAAAATACATAACGTCACAAAAATAAATGACGTCACAAAATATATAACCTCAAAAGAATAAATGACGTCACAAAATACATAACGTCACAAAAATAAATGACGTCACTTAATACATAACGTCACAAAAATAAATGACGTCACAATAATAAATGACGTCACAAAATACATAACGTCATAAAAATAAATGACGTCACATAATACATAACGTCACAAAAATAAATGACGTCACAAAATACATAACGTCACAAAAATAAATGACGTCACAAAATACATAACGTTACAAAAATAAATGACGTCAAAAAAATACATAACGTCACAAAAATAAATGACGTCACTAAACACATAACGTCACAAAAATAAATGACGACACAAAAATTAATTACGTCACAAAATACATAACGTCACAAAAATAAATGACGTCACAAAATACATAACGTCACAAAAATAAATGACGTCACAAAATACATAACGTTACAAAAATAAATGACGTCAAAAAAATACATAACGTCACAAAAATAAATGACGTCACTAAACACATAACGTCACAAAAATAAATGACGACACAAAAATTAATTACGTCACAAAATACATAACGTCACAAAAATAAATGACGTCACAAAATACATAACGTCACAAAAATAAATGACGTCACAAAATACATAACGTCACAAAAATATATCAAGTCACAAAATACATAACGTCACAAAAATAAATGACGTCACAATAATAAATGACGTCACAAAATACTTAACGTCACAAAAATAAATGACGTCACAAAATACATAACGTCACAAAAATAAATAACGTCACAATAATAAATGACGTCACAAATTACATAACGTCACAAAAATAAATGACGTCACAAAATACATAACGTCACAAAAATAAATGACGTCACAAAATACATAACGTCACAAAAATAAATGACGTCACAAAATACATAACGTCACAAAAATAAATGACGTCACAAAATACATAACGTCACAAAAATAAATGACGTCACAAAATACATAACGTCACAAAAATAAATGACGTCACAAAATACATAACGTCACAAAAATAAATGACGTCACAAAATACATAACGTCACAAAAATAAATGACGTCACAAAATACATAACGTCACAAAAATAAATAACGTCACAAAATACATAACGTCGCAACAATAAATGACGTCTCGAAATACATAACGTCACAAAAATAAATGACGTCACAAAATACATAACGTCACAAAAATAAATGACGTCACAAAATACATAACGTCACAAAAATAAATGACGTCACAAAATACATAACGTCACAAAAATAAATGACGTCTCAAAATACATAACGTCACAAAAATAAATGACGTTACAAAATAAATGATGTCACAATAATAAATGACGTCACAAAATACATAACGTCACAAAAATAAATGACGTCACAAAATACATAACGTCACAAAAATAAATGACGTCAAAAAAATACATAACGTCACAAAAGTAAATGACGTCACAAAACACATAACGTCACAAAAATAAATGACGACACAAACATTAATTACGTCACAAAATACATAACGTCACAAAAATAAATGACGTCACAAAATACATAACGTCACAAAAATAAATGACGTCAAAATAATAAATGACGTCACAAAATACTTAACGTCACAAAAATAAATGACGTCACAAAATACATAACGTCACAAAAATAAATGACGTCACAAAATACTTAACGTCACAAAAATAAATGACGTCAAAAATACATAACGTTACAAAAATAAATGACGTCAGAAAATACATAACGTCACAAAAATAAATGCCGTCACAATAATACATGACGTCACAAAATACATAACGTCACAAAAATTAATGACGTCACAAAATACATAACGTCACAAAAATAAATGACGTCACAAAATACATAACGTCACAAAAATAAATGACGTCACAAAATACATAACGTCAGAAAAATAAATGACGTCACAAAATACATAACGTCACAAAAATAAATGACGTCACAAAAATTAATAACGTCACAAAATACATAACTTCACAAAAGTAAATGACGTCACAAAATACATACCGTCACAAATATAAATGACGTCACAAAATACATAACGTCACAAAATACATAACGTCACAAAAATAAATGACGTCACAAAATACATAACGTCACAAAAATAAATGACGTCACAAAATACATAACGTCGCAACAATTAATGACGTCACAAAATACATAACGTCACAAAAATAAATGACGACACAAAAATTAATTACGTCACAAAATACATAACGTCACAAAAATAAATGACGTCACAAAATACATAACGTCACAAAAATAAATGACGTCACAAAATACATAACGTTACAAAAATAAATGACGTCAAAAAAATACATAACGTCACAAAAATAAATGACGTCACTAAACACATAACGTCACAAAAATAAATGACGACACAAAAATTAATTACGTCACAAAATACATAACGTCACAAAAATAAATGACGTCACAAAATACATAACGTCACAAAAATAAATGACGTCACAAAATACATAACGTCACAAAAATATATCAAGTCACAAAATACATAACGTCACAAAAATAAATGACGTCACAATAATAAATGACGTCACAAAATACTTAACGTCACAAAAATAAATGACGTCACAAAATACATAACGTCACAAAAATAAATAACGTCACAATAATAAATGACGTCACAAATTACATAACGTCACAAAAATAAATGACGTCACAAAATACATAACATCACAAAAATAAATGACGTCACAAAATACATAACGTCACAAAAATAAATGACGTCACAAAATACATAACGTCACAAAAATAAATGACGTCACAAAATACATAACGTCACAAAAATAAATGACGTCACAAAATACATAACGTAACAAAAATAAATGACGTCACAAAATACATAACGTCACAAAAATAAATGACGTCACAAAATACATAACGTCACAAAAATAAATGACGTCACAAAATACATAACGTCAGAAAAATAAATGACGTCACAAAATACATAACGTCGCAACAATAAATGACGTCAAAAAATACATAACGTCACAAAAATAAATGACGTCAAAAAATACATAACGTCACAAAATACATAACGTCACAAAAATAAATGACGTCACAAAAAATAAATGACGTCACAATAATAAATGACGTCAAAAAATACATAACGTCACAAAAATAAATGACGTCACAAAATACATAACGTCACAAAAATAAATGACGTCACAAAATACATAACGTCACAAAAATAAATGACGTCACAAAATACATAACGTCACAAAAATAAATGACGTCTCAAAATACATAACGTCACAAAAATAAATGACGTTACAAAATAAATGATGTCACAATAATAAATGACGTCACAAAATACATAACGTCACAAAAATAAATGACGTCACAAAATACATAACGTCACAAAAATAAATGACGTCACAAAATACATAACGTCACAAAAATAAATGACGTCACAAAATACATAACGTCAGAAAAATAAATGACGTCACAAAATACATAACGTCACAAAAATAAATGACGTCACAAAAATTAATAACGTCACAAAATACATAACTTCACAAAAGTAAATGACGTCACAAAATACATACCGTCACAAATATAAATGACGTCACAAAATACATAACGTCACAAAATACATAACGTCACAAAAATAAATGACGACACAAAATACATAACGTCACAAAAATAAATGACGTCACAAAATACATAACGTCACAAAAATAAATGACGTCACAAAATACATAATGTCACAAAAATAAATGACGTCACAAAAATTATTACGTCACAAAATACATAACGTCATAAAAATAAATGACGTCACAAAATACATAACGTCACAAAAATAAATGACGTCACAAAATACATAACGTCAGAAAAATAAATGACGTCACAAAATACATTACGTCACAAAAATAAATGACGTCACAAAAATTAATAACGTCACAAAATACATAACTTCACAAAAATAAATGACGTCACAAAATACATAACGTCACAAAAATAAATGACGTCACAAAATACATAACGTCACAAAATACATAACGTCACAAAAATAAATGAAGTCACAAAATACATAACGTCACAAAAATAAATGACGTCACAAAATACATAACGTCACAAAAATAAATGACGTCACAAAATACATAACGTCACAAAAATAAATGACGTCACAAAATACATAACGTCACAAAAATAAATGACGTCAAAAAAATACATAACGTCACAAAAATAAATGACGTCACTAAACACATAACGTCACAAAAATAAATGACGACACAAAAATTAATTACGTCACAAAATACATAACGTCACAAAAATAAATGACGTCACAAAATACATAACGTAACAAAAATAAATGACGTCACATAATACATAACGTCACAAAAATAAATGACATCACAAAAATTAATTACGTCACAAAATACATAACGTCACAAAAATAAATGACGTCACAAAAATTAATAACGTCACAAAATACATAACTTCACAAAAGTAAATGACGTCACAAATTACATAACGTCACAAAAATAAATGACGTCACAAAATACATAATTTCACAAAAATAAATGACGTCACAAAATACATAACGTCACAAAAATAAATGACGTCACAAAATATATAACGTCACAAATATAAATGACGTCACAAAATACATAACGTCACAAAATACATAACGTCACAAAAATAAATGACGTCACAAAATACATAACGTCACAAAAATAAATGACGTCACAAAATACATAACGTCGCAACAATTAATGACGTCACAAAATACATAACGTCACAAAAATAAATGACGACACAAAAATTAATTACGTCACAAAATACATAACGTCACAAAAATAAATGACGTCACAAAATACATAACGTCACAAAAATAAATGACGTCACAAAATACATAACGTTACAAAAATAAATGACGTCAAAAAAATACATAACGTCACAAAAATAAATGACGTCACTAAACACATAACGTCACAAAAATAAATGACGACACAAAAATTAATTACGTCACAAAATACATAACGTCACAAAAATAAATGACGTCACAAAATACATAACGTCACAAAAATAAATGACGTCACAAAATACATAACGTCACAAAAATATATCAAGTCACAAAATACATAACGTCACAAAAATAAATGACGTCACAATAATAAATGACGTCACAAAATACTTAACGTCACAAAAATAAATGACGTCACAAAATACATAACGTCACAAAAATAAATAACGTCACAATAATAAATGACGTCACAAATTACATAACGTCACAAAAATAAATGACGTCACAAAATACATAACATCACAAAAATAAATGACGTCACAAAATACATAACGTCACAAAAATAAATGACGTCACAAAATACATAACGTCACAAAAATAAATGACGTCACAAAATACATAACGTCACAAAAATAAATGACGTCACAAAATACATAACGTAACAAAAATAAATGACGTCACAAAATACATAACGTCACAAAAATAAATGACGTCACAAAATACATAACGTCACAAAAATAAATGACGTCACAAAATACATAACGTCAGAAAAATAAATGACGTCACAAAATACATAACGTCGCAACAATAAATGACGTCACAAAATACATAACGTCACAAAAATAAATGACGTCAAAAAATACATAACGTCACAAAATACATAACGTCACAAAAATAAATGACGTCACAAAAAATAAATGACGTCACAATAATAAATGACGTCAAAAAATACATAACGTCACAAAAATAAATGACGTCACAAAATACATAACGTCACAAAAATAAATGACGTCACAAAATACATAACGTCACAAAAATAAATGACGTCACAAAATACATAACGTCACAAAAATAAATGACGTCTCAAAATACATAACGTCACAAAAATAAATGACGTTACAAAATAAATGATGTCACAATAATAAATGACGTCACAAAATACATAACGTCACAAAAATAAATGACGTCACAAAATACATAACGTCACAAAAATAAATGACGTCACAAAATACATAACGTCACAAAAATAAATGACGTCACAAAATACATAACGTCAGAAAAATAAATGACGTCACAAAATACATAACGTCACAAAAATAAATGACGTCACAAAAATTAATAACGTCACAAAATACATAACTTCACAAAAGTAAATGACGTCACAAAATACATACCGTCACAAATATAAATGACGTCACAAAATACATAACGTCACAAAATACATAACGTCACAAAAATAAATGACGACACAAAATACATAACGTCACAAAAATAAATGACGTCACAAAATACATAACGTCACAAAAATAAATGACGTCACAAAATACATAATGTCACAAAAATAAATGACGACACAAAAATTATTACGTCACAAAATACATAACGTCATAAAAATAAATGACGTCACAAAATACATAACGTCACAAAAATAAATGACGTCACAAAATACATAACGTCAGAAAAATAAATGACGTCACAAAATACATTACGTCACAAAAATAAATGACGTCACAAAAATTAATAACGTCACAAAATACATAACTTTACAAAAATAAATGACGTCACAAAATACATAACGTCACAAAAATAAATGACGTCACAAAATACATAACGTCACAAAATACATAACGTCACAAAAATAAATGAAGTCACAAAATACATAACGTCACAAAAATAAATGACGTCACAAAATACATAACGTCACAAAAATAAATGACGTCACAAAATACATAACGTCACAAAAATAAATGACGTCACAAAATACATAACGTCACAAAAATAAATGACGTCAAAAAAATACATAACGTCACAAAAATAAATGACGTCACTAAACACATAACGTCACAAAAATAAATGACGACACAAAAATTAATTACGTCACAAAATACATAACGTCACAAAAATAAATGACGTCACAAAATACATAACGTAACAAAAATAAATGACGTCACATAATACATAACGTCACAAAAATAAATGACATCACAAAAATTAATTACGTCACAAAATACATAACGTCACAAAAATAAATGACGTCACAAAAATTAATAACGTCACAAAATACATAACTTCACAAAAGTAAATGACGTCACAAATTACATAACGTCACAAAAATAAATGACGTCACAAAATACATAATGTCACAAAAATAAATGACGTCACAAAATACATAACGTCACAAAAATAAATGACGTCACAAAATACATAACGTCACAAAAATAAATGACGTCACAAAATACATAATGTCACAAAAATAAATGACGTCACAAAAATTAATTACGTCACAAAATACATAACGTCACAAAAATAAATGACGTCACAAAATATATAACCTCAAAAAAATGACGTCACAAAATACATAACGTCACAAAAATAAATGACGTCACAAAATACATAACGTCACAAAAATAAATGACGTCACAAAATACATAACGTCACAAAAATAAATGACGTCACAAAATACATAACGTCACAAAAATAAATGACGTCACAAAATACATAACGTCACAAAAATAAATGACGTCACAAAATACATAACGTCACAAAAATAAATGACGTCACAAAATACATAACGTCACAAAAATAAATGACGTCACAAAATACATAACGTCACAAAAATAAATGACGTCACAAAATACATAACGTCACAAAAATAAATGACGTCACAAAATACATAACGTCGCAACAATAAATGACGTCACAAAATACATAACGTCACAAAAATAAATGACGTCACAAAATACATAACGTCACAAAATACATAACGTCACAAAAATAAATGACGTCAAAAAAATAAATGACGTCACAATAATAAATGACGTCAAAAAATATATAACGTCACAAAAATAAATGACGTCACAAAATACATAACGTCACAAAAATAAATGACGTCACAAAATACATAACGTCACAAAAATAAATGACGTCACAAATTACATAACGTCACAAAAATAAATGACGTCACAAAATACATAACGTCACAAAAATAAATGACGTCACAAAATACATAACGTCACAAAAATAAATGACGTCACAAAATACATAACGTCACAAAAATAAATGACGTCTCAAAATACATAACGTCACAAAAATAAATGACGTTACAAAATAAATGATGTCACAATAATAAATGACGTCACAAAATACATAACGTCACAAAAATAAATGACGTCACAAAATACATAACGTCACAAAAATAAATGACGTCAAAAAAATACATAACGTCACAAAAGTAAATGACGTCACAAAACACATAACGTCACAAAAATAAATGACGACACAAACATTAATTACGTCACAAAATACATAACGTCACAAAAATAAATGACGTCACAAAATACATAACGTCACAAAAATAAATGACGTCAAAATAATAAATGACGTCACAAAATACTTAACGTCACAAAAATAAATGACGTCACAAAATACATAACGTCACAAAAATAAATGACGTCACAAAATACTTAACGTCACAAAAATAAATGACGTCAAAAATACATAACGTCACAAAAATAAATGACGTCAAAAAAATACATAACGTCACAAAAATAAATGACGTCACTAAACACATAACGTCACAAAAATAAATGACGACACAAAAATTAATTACGTCACAAAATACATAACGTCACAAAAATAAATGACGTCACAAAATACATAACGTCACAAAAATAAATGACGTCACAAAATACATAACGTCACAAAAATATATCAAGTCACAAAATACATAACGTCACAAAAATAAATGACGTCACAATAATAAATGACGTCACAAAATACTTAACGTCACAAAAATAAATGACGTCACAAAATACATAACGTCACAAAAATAAATAACGTCACAATAATAAATGACGTCACAAATTACATAACGTCACAAAAATAAATGACGTCACAAAATACATAACGTCACAAAAATAAATGACGTCACAAAATACATAACGTCACAAAAATAAATGACGTCACAAAATACATAACGTCACAAAAATAAATGACGTCACAAAATACATAACGTCACAAAAATAAATGACGTCACAAAATACATAACGTCACAAAAATAAATGACGTCACAAAATACATAACGTCACAAAAATAAATGACGTCACAAAATACATAACGTCACAAAAATAAATGACGTCACAAAATACATAACGTCACAAAAATAAATAACGTCACAAAATACATAACGTCGCAACAATAAATGACGTCACAAAATACATAACGTCACAAAAATAAATGACGTCACAAAATACATAACGTCACAAAAATAAATGACGTCACAAAATACATAACGTCACAAAAATAAATGACGTCACAAAATACATAACGTCACAAAAATAAATGACGTCTCAAAATACATAACGTCACAAAAATAAATGACGTTACAAAATAAATGATGTCACAATAATAAATGACGTCACAAAATACATAACGTCACAAAAATAAATGACGTCACAAAATACATAACGTCACAAAAATAAATGACGTCAAAAAAATACATAACGTCACAAAAGTAAATGACGTCACAAAACACATAACGTCACAAAAATAAATGACGACACAAACATTAATTACGTCACAAAATACATAACGTCACAAAAATAAATGACGTCACAAAATACATAACGTCACAAAAATAAATGACGTCAAAATAATAAATGACGTCACAAAATACTTAACGTCACAAAAATAAATGACGTCACAAAATACATAACGTCACAAAAATAAATGACGTCACAAAATACTTAACGTCACAAAAATAAATGACGTCAAAAATACATAACGTCACAAAAATAAATGACGTCAGAAAATACATAACGTCACAAAAATAAATGCCGTCACAATAATACATGACGTCACAAAATACATAACGTCACAAAAATTAATGACGTCACAAAATACATAACGTCACAAAAATAAATGACGTCACAAAATACATAACGTCACAAAAATAAATGACGTCACAAAATACATAACGTCAGAAAAATAAATGACGTCACAAAATACATAACGTCACAAAAATAAATGACGTCACAAAAATTAATAACGTCACAAAATACTTAACTTCACAAAAGTAAATGACGTCACAAAATACATACCGTCACAAATATAAATGACGTCACAAAATACATAACGTCACAAAAATAAATGACGTCACAAAATACATAACGTCACAAAAATAAATGACGTCACAAAATACATAACGTCGCAACAATTAATGACGTCACAAAATACATAACGTCACAAAAATAAATGACGACACAAAAATTAATTACGTCACAAAATACATAACGTCACAAAAATAAATGACGTCACAAAATACATAACGTCACAAAAATAAATGACGTCACAAAATACGTAACGTTACAAAAATAAATGACGTCAAAAAAATACATAACGTCACAAAAATAAATGACGTCACTAAACACATAACGTCACAAAAATAAATGACGACACAAAAATTAATTACGTCACAAAATATATAACGTCACAAAAATAAATGACGTCACAAAATACATAACGTCACAAAAATAAATGACGTCACAAAATACATAACGTCACAAAAATATATCAAGTCACAAAATACATAACGTCACAAAAATAAATGACGTCACAATAATAAATGACGTCACAAAATACTTAACGTCACAAAAATAAATGACGTCACAAAATACATAACGTCACAAAAATAAATAACGTCACAATAATAAATGACGTCACAAATTACATAACGTCACAAAAATAAATGACGTCACAAAATACATAACATCACAAAAATAAATGACGTCACAAAATACATAACGTCACAAAAATAAATGACGTCACAAAATACATAACGTCACAAAAATAAATGACGTCACAAAATACATAACGTCACAAAAATAAATGACGTCACAAAATACATAACGTCACAAAAATAAATGACGTCACAAAATACATAACGTCACAAAAATAAATGACGTCACAAAATACATAACGTCACAAAAATAAATGACGTCACAAAATACATAACGTCAGAAAAATAAATGACGTCACAAAATACATAACGTCGCAACAATAAATGACGTCACAAAATACATAACGTCACAAAAATAAATGACGTCACAAAAATTAATAACGTCACAAAATACATAACTTCACAAAAGTAAATGACGTCACAAAATACATACCGTCACAAATATAAATGACGTCACAAAATACATAACGTCACAAAATACATAACGTCACAAAAATAAATGACGACACAAAATACATAACGTCACAAAAATAAATGACGTCACAAAATACATAACGTCACAAAAATAAATGACGTCACAAAATACATAATGTCACAAAAATAAATGACGTCACAAAAATTATTACGTCACAAAATACATAACGTCATAAAAATAAATGACGTCACAAAATACATAACGTCACAAAAATAAATGACGTCACAAAATACATAACGTCAGAAAAATAAATGACGTCACAAAATACATTACGTCACAAAAATAAATGACGTCACAAAAATTAATAACGTCACAAAATACATAACTTCACAAAAATAAATGACGTCACAAAATACATAACGTCACAAAAATAAATGACGTCACAAAATACATAACGTCACAAAATACATAACGTCACAAAAATAAATGAAGTCACAAAATACATAACGTCACAAAAATAAATGACGTCACAAAATACATAACGTCACAAAAATAAATGACGTCACAAAATACATAACGTCACAAAAATAAATGACGTCACAAAATACATAACGTCACAAAAATAAATGACGTCAAAAAAATACATATCGTCACAAAAATAAATGACGTCACTAAACACATAACGTCACAAAAATAAATGACGACACAAAAATTAATTACGTCACAAAATACATAACGTCACAAAAATAAATGACGTCACAAAATACATAACGTAACAAAAATAAATGACGTCACATAATACATAACGTCACAAAAATAAATGACATCACAAAAATTAATTACGTCACAAAATACATAACGTCACAAAAATAAATGACGTCACAAAAATTAATAACGTCACAAAATACATAACTTCACAAAAGTAAATGACGTCACAAATTACATACCGTCACAAATATAAATGACGTCACAGAATACATAACGTCACAAAATACATAACGTCACAAAAATAAATGACGACACAAAATACATAACGTCACAAAAATAAATGACGTCACAAAATACATAACGTCACAAAAATAAATGACGTCACAAAATACATAATGTCACAAAAATAAATGACGTCACAAAAATTAATTACGTCACAAAATACATAACGTCACAAAAATAAATGACGTCACAAAATATATAACCTCAAAAAAAATGACGTCACAAAATACATAACGTCACAAAAATAAATGACGTCACTTAATACATAACGTCACAAAAATAAATGACGTCACAATAATAAATGACGTCACAAAATACATAACGTCACAAAAATAAATGACGTCACTAAACACATAACGTCACCAAAATAAATGACGACACAAAAATTAATTACGTCACAAAATACATAGCGTCACAAAAATAAATGACGTCACAAAATACATAACGTCACAAAAATAAATTACGTCACAAAATACATAGCGTCACAAAAATAAATGACGTCAAAAAAATACATAACGTCACAAAAATAAATGACGTCACTAAACACATAACGTCACAAAAATAAATGACGACAAAAATTAATTACGTCACAAAATACATAACGTCACAAAAATAAATGACGTCACAAAATACATAACGTCACAAAAATAAATGACGTCACATAATACATAACGTCACAAAAATAAATGACATCACAAAAATTAATTACGTCACAAAATACATAACGTCACAAAAATAAATGACGTCACATAATAAATAACGTCAAAAAAAGAAATGACGTCACAAAATACATAACGTCACAAAAATAAATGACGTCACATAATACATAACGTCACAAAAATAAATGACATCACAAAAATTAATTACGACACAAATTTCATAACGTCACAAAAATAAATGACGTCACAAAATACATAACGTCACAAAAATAAATGACGTCACAAAATACATAACGTCACAAAAATAAATGACGTCACAAAATACATAACGTCACAAAAATAAATGACGTCACAAAATACATAACGTCACAAAAATAAATGACGTCACAAAATACATAACGTCACAAAAATAAATGACGTCACAAAATACATAACGTCACAAAAATAAATGACGTCACAAAATACATAACGTCACAAAAATAAATGACGTCACAAAATACATAACGTCACAAAAATAAATGACGTCACAAAATACATAACGTCGCAACAATAAATGACGTCACAAAATACATAACGTCACAAAAATAAATGACGTCACAAAATACATAACGTCACAAAATACATAACGTCACAAAAATAAATGACGTCAAAAAAATAAATGACGTCACAATAATAAATGACGTCAAAAAATACATAACGTCACAAAAATAAATGACGTCACAAAATACATAACGTCACAAAAATAAATGACGTCACAAAATACATAACGTCACAAAAATAAATGACGTCACAAATTACATAACGTCACAAAAATAAATGACGTCACAAAATACATAACGTCACAAAAATAAATGACGTCACAAAATACATAACGTCACAAAAATAAATGACGTCTCAAAATACATAACGTCACAAAAATAAATGACGTCACAAAATAAATGATGTCACGATAATAAATGACGTCACAAAATACATAACGTCACAAAAATAAATGACGTCACAAAATACATAACGTCACAAAAATAAATGACGTCAAAAAAATACATAACGTCACAAAAATAAATGACGTCACAAAACACATAACGTCACTAAAATAAATGACGACACAAACATTAATTACGTCACAAAATACATAACGTCACAAAAATAAATGACGTCACAAAATATATAACCTCAAAAAAATAAATGACGTCACAAAATACATAACGTCACAAAAATAAATGACGTCACAATAATACATGACGTCACAAAATACATAACGTCACAAAAATAAATGACGTCACAAAATACATAACGTCACAAAAATAAATGACGTCACAAAATACATAACGTCACAAAAATAAATGACGTCAAAAAATACATAACGTCAGAAAAATAAATGACGTCACAAAATACATTACGTCACAAAAATAAATGACGTCACAAAAATTAATAACGTCACAAAATATATAACTTCACAAAAATAAATGACGTCACAAAATACATAACGTCACAAAAATAAATGACGTCACAAAATACGTAACGTCACAAAATACATAACGTCACAAAAATATATGAAGTCACAAAATACATAACGTCAGAAAAATAAATGACGTCACAAAATACATTATGTCACAAAAATAAATGACGTCACAAAATACATAACGTCACAAAAATAAATGACGTCACAAAATACATAACGTCACAAAAATAAATGACGTCACAAAATACATAACGTCACAAAAATAAATGACGTCACAAAATACATAACGTCGCAACAATAAATGACGTCACAAAATACATAACGTCACAAAAATAAATGACGTCACAAAATACATAACGTCACAAAATACATAACGTCACAAAAATAAATGACGTCAAAAAAATAAATGACGTCACAATAATAAATGACGTCAAAAAAAAATAACGTCACAAAAATAAATGACGTCACAAAATACATAACGTCACAAAAATAAATGACGTCACAAAATACATAACGTCACAAAAATAAATGACGTCACAAATTACATAACGTCACAAAAATAAATGACGTCACAAAATACATAACGTCACAAAAATAAATGACGTCACAAAATACATAACGTCACAAAAATAAATGACGTCACAAAATACATAACGTCACAAAAATAAATGACGTCTCAAAATACATAACGTCACAAAAATAAATGACGTCACAAAATAAATGATGTCACGATAATAAATGACGTCACAAAATACATAACGTCACAAAAATAAATGACGTCACAAAATACATAACGTCACAAAAATAAATGACGTCAAAAAAATACATAACGTCACAAAAATAAATGACGTCACAAAACACATAACGTCACAAAAATAAATGACGACACAAACATTAATTAGGTCACAAAATACATAACGTCACAAAAATAAATGACGTCACAAAATATATAACCTCAAAAAAATAAATGACGTCACAAAATACATAACGTCACAAAAATAAATGACGTCACAATAATACATGACGTCACAAAATACATAACGTCACAAAAATAAATGACGTCACAAAATACATAACGTCACAAAAATAAATGACGTCACAAAATACATAACGTCACAAAAATAAATGACGTCAAAAAATACATAACGTCAGAAAAATAAATGACGTCACAAAATACATTACGTCACAAAAATAAATGACGTCACAAAAATTAATAACGTCACAAAATACATAACTTCACAAAAATAAATGACGTCACAAAATACATAACGTCACAAAAATAAATGACGTCACAAAATACATAACGTCACAAAATACATAACGTCACAAAAATAAATGACGTCACAAAATACATAACGTCACAAAAATAAATGACGTCACAAAATACATAACGTCGCAACAATAAATGACGTCACAAAATACATAACGTCACAAAAATAAATGACGTCACAAAATACATAACGTCACAAAATACATAACGTCACAAAAATAAATGACGTCAAAAAAATAAATGACGTCACAATAATAAATGACGTCAAAAAATACATAACGTCACAAAAATAAATGACGTCACAAAATACATAACGTCACAAAAATAAATGACGTCACAAAATACATAACGTCACAAAAATAAATGACGTCACAAATTACATAACGTCACAAAAATAAATGACGTCACAAAATACATAACGTCACAAAAATAAATGACGTCACAAAATACATAACGTCACAAAAATAAATGACGTCACAAAATACATAACGTCACAAAAATAAATGACGTCTCAAAATACATAACGTCACAAAAATAAATGACGTCACAAAATAAATGATGTCACGATAATAAATGACGTCACAAAATACATAACGTCACAAAAATAAATGACGTCACAAAATACATAACGTCACAAAAATAAATGACGTCAAAAAAATACATAACGTCACAAAAATAAATGACGTCACAAAACACATAACGTCACTAAAATAAATGACGACACAAACATTAATTACGTCACAAAATACATAACGTCACAAAAATAAATGACGTCACAAAATATATAACCTCAAAAAAATAAATGACGTCACAAAATACATAACGTCACAAAAATAAATGACGTCACAATAATACATGACGTCACAAAATACATAACGTCACAAAAATAAATGACGTCACAAAATACATAACGTCACAAAAATAAATGACGTCACAAAATACATAACGTCACAAAAATAAATGACGTCAAAAAATACATAACGTCAGAAAAATAAATGACGTCACAAAATACATTACGTCACAAAAATAAATGACGTCACAAAAATTAATAACGTCACAAAATATATAACTTCACAAAAATAAATGACGTCACAAAATACATAACGTCACAAAAATAAATGACGTCACAAAATACGTAACGTCACAAAATACATAACGTCACAAAAATATATGAAGTCACAAAATACATAACGTCAGAAAAATAAATGACGTCACAAAATACATTATGTCACAAAAATAAATGACGTCACAAAATACATAACGTCACAAAAATAAATGACGTCACAAAATACATAACGTCACAAAAATAAATGACGTCACAAAATACATAACGTCACAAAAATAAATGACGTCACAAAATACATAACGTCGCAACAATAAATGACGTCACAAAATACATAACGTCACAAAAATAAATGACGTCACAAAATACATAACGTCACAAAATACATAACGTCACAAAAATAAATGACGTCAAAAAAATAAATGACGTCACAATAATAAATGACGTCAAAAAAAAATAACGTCACAAAAATAAATGACGTCACAAAATACATAACGTCACAAAAATAAATGACGTCACAAAATACATAACGTCACAAAAATAAATGACGTCACAAATTACATAACGTCACAAAAATAAATGACGTCACAAAATACATAACGTCACAAAAATAAATGACGTCACAAAATACATAACGTCACAAAAATAAATGACGTCACAAAATACATAACGTCACAAAAATAAATGACGTCTCAAAATACATAACGTCACAAAAATAAATGACGTCACAAAATAAATGATGTCACGATAATAAATGACGTCACAAAATACATAACGTCACAAAAATAAATGACGTCACAAAATACATAACGTCACAAAAATAAATGACGTCAAAAAAATACATAACGTCACAAAAATAAATGACGTCACAAAACACATAACGTCACAAAAATAAATGACGACACAAACATTAATTAGGTCACAAAATACATAACGTCACAAAAATAAATGACGTCACAAAATATATAACCTCAAAAAAATAAATGACGTCACAAAATACATAACGTCACAAAAATAAATGACGTCACAATAATACATGACGTCACAAAATACATAACGTCACAAAAATAAATGACGTCACAAAATACATAACGTCACAAAAATAAATGACGTCACAAAATACATAACGTCACAAAAATAAATGACGTCAAAAAATACATAACGTCAGAAAAATAAATGACGTCACAAAATACATTACGTCACAAAAATAAATGACGTCACAAAAATTAATAACGTCACAAAATACATAACTTCACAAAAATAAATGACGTCACAAAATACATAACGTCACAAAAATAAATGACGTCACAAAATACATAACGTCACAAAATACATAACGTCACAAAAATAAATGAAGTCACAAAATACATAACGTCAGAAAAATAAATGACGTCACAAAATACATTATGTCACAAAAATAAATGACGTCACAAAATACATAATGTCACAAAAATAAATGACGTCACAAAAATTAATTCCGTCACAAAATACATAACGTCACAAAAATAAATGACGTCACAAAATATATAACCTCAAAAAAATAAATGACGTCACAAAATAAATAACGTCACAAAAATAAATGACGTCACAAAATACATAACGTCACAAAAATAAATGACGTCACAAAATACATAACGTCACAAAAATAAATGACGTCACAAAATACATAACGTCACAAAAATAAATAAAGTCACAAAATACATAACGTCACAAAAATAAATGACGTCACAAAATACATAACGTCACAAAAATAAATGACGTCAAAATAATAAATGACGTCACAAAATACTTAACGTCACAAAAATAAATGACGTCACAAAATACATAACGTCACAAAAATAAATGACGTCACAAAATACATAACGTCACAAAAATTAATGACGTCAAAAATACATAACGTCACAAAAATAAATGACGTCACAAAATACATAACGTCACAAAAATAAATGACGTCACAATAATACATGACGTCACAAAATACATAACGTCACAAAAATTAATGACGTCACAAAATACATAACGTCACAAAAATAAATGACGACACAAAATACATAACATCACAAAAATAAATGACGTCACAAAATACATAACGTCACAAAAATAAATGACGTCACAAAAATTAATTACGTCACAAAATACATAACGTCACAAAAATAAATGACGTCACAAAATATATAACCTCAAAAAAATAAATGACGTCACAAAATACATAACGTCACAAAAATAAATGACGTCACTTAATACATAACGTCACAAAAATAAATGACGTCACAATAATAAATGACGTCACAAAATACATCACGTCATAAAAATAAATGACGTCACATAATACATAACGTCACAAAAATAAATGACGTCACAAAATACATAACGTCACAAAAATAAATGACGTCACAAAATACATAACGTTACAAAAATTAATGACGTCAAAAAAATACATAACGTCACAAAAATAAATGACGTCACTAAACACATAACGTCACAAAAATAAATGACGACACAAAAATTAATTACGTCACAAAATACATAACGTCACAAAAATAAATGACGTCACAAAATACATAACGTCACAAAAATAAATGTCGTCACAAAATACATAACGTTACAAAAATAAATGACGTCAAAAAAATAGATAACGTCACAAAAATAAATGACGTCACTAAACACATAACGTCACAAAAATAAATGACGACACAAAAATTAATTACGTCACAAAATACATAACGTCACAAAAATAAATGACGTCACAAAATACATAACGTCACAAAAATCAATGACGTCACATAATACATAACGTCACAAAAATAAATGACATCACAAAAATTAATTACGTCACAAAATACATAACGTCAAAAAAATAAATGACGTCACATAATACATAACGTCAAAAAAATAAATAACGTCACAAAATACATAACGTCACAAAAATAAATGACGTCACAAAATACATAACGTCACAAAAATTAATAACGTCACAATAATAAATGACGTCACAAATTACATAACGTCACAAAAATAAATGACGTCACAAAATACATAACGTCATAAAAATAAATGACGTCACAAAATACATAACGTCACAAAAATAAATGACGTCACAAAATACATAACGTCACAAAAATAAATGACGTCACAAAATACATAACGTCACAAAAATAAATGACGTCACAAAATACATAACGTCACAAAAATAAATGACGTCACAAAATACATAACGTCAGAAAAATAAATGACGTCACAAAATACATAACGTCACAAAAATAAATGACGTCACAAAAATTAATAACGTCACAAAATACATAACTTCACAAAAGTAAATGACGTCACAAAATACATACTGTCACAAATATAAATGACGTCACAAAATACATAACGTCACAAAAATAAATGACGACACAAAATACATAACGTCACAAAAATAAATGACGTCGCAAAATACATAACGTCACAAAAATAAATGACGTCACAAAATACATAATGTCACAAAAATAAATGACGTCACAAAAATAAATGACGTCACAAAATACATAACGTCACAAAAATAAATGACGTCACAAAATACATAACGTCACAAAAATAAATGACGTCACAAAAAATAAATGACGTCACAATAAAAAATGACGTCAAAAAATACATAACGTCACAAACATAAATGACGTCACAAAATACATAACGTCACAAAAATAAATGACGTCACAAAATACATAACGTCACAAAAATAAATGACATCACAAAATACATAACGTCACAAAAATAAATGACGTCACAAAATACATAACGTCACAAAAATAAATGACGTCAAAAAATACATAACGTCACAAAAATAAATGACGTCACAAAATACATAACGTCACAAAAATAAATGACGTCTCAAAATACATAACGTCAAAAAAATAAATGACGTCACAAAATAAATGATGTCACAATAATAAATGACTTCACAAAATACATAACGTCACAAAAATAAATGACGTCACAAAATACATAACGTCACAAAAATAAATGACGTCAAAAAAATACATAACGTCACAAAAATAAATGACGTCACAAAACATATAACGTCACAAAAATAAATGACGACACAAAAATTAATTACGTCACAAAATACATAACGTCACAAAAATAAATGACGTCACAAAATACATAACGTCACAAAAATAAATGACGTCACATAATACATAACGTCACAAAAATAAATGAGGTCACAAAAATTAATTACGTCACAAAATACATAACGTCACAAAAATAAATGACGTCACATATACATAACGTCAAAAAAATAAATGACGTCACAAAATACATAACGTCACAAAAATAAATGACGTCAAAAAATACATAACGTCACAAAAATAAATGACGTCAGAAAATACATAACGTCATAAAAATAAATGACGTCACAATAATACATGACGTCACAAAATACATAACGTCACAAAAATTAATGACGTCACAAAATACATAACGTCACAAAAATAAATGACGTCACAAAATACATAACGTCACAAAAATAAATGACGTCACAAAATACATAACGTCAGAAAAATAAATGACGTCACAAAATACATAACGTCACAAAAATAAATGACGTCACAAAAATTAATAACGTCACAAAATACATAACTTCACAAAAGTAAATGACGTCACAAAATACATACCGTCACAAATATAAATGACGTCACAAAATACATAACGTCACAAAATACATAACGTCACAAAAATAAATGACGACACAAAATACATAACGCCACAAAAATAAATGACGTCACAAAATACATAACGTCACAAAAATAAATGACGTCACAAAATACATAATGTCACAAAAATAAATGACGTCACAAAAATTAATTACGTCACAAAATACATAACGTCACAAAAATAAATGACGTCACAAAATATATAACCTCAAAAAAAATGACGTCACAAAATACATAACGTCACAAAAATAAATGACGTCACTTAATACATAACGTCACAAAAATAAATGACGTCACAATAATAAATGACGTCACAAAATACATAACCTCACAAAAATAAATGACGTCACTAAACACATAACGTCACAAAAATAAATGACGACACAAAAATTAATTACGTCACAAAATACATAACGTCACAAAAATAAATGACGTCACAAAATACATAACGTCACAAAAATAAATGACGTCACAAAATACATAACGTCACAAAAATAAATGACGTCAAAAAAATACATAACGTCACAAAAATAAATGACGTCACTAAACACATAACGTCACAAAAATAAATGACGACACAAAAATTAATTACGTCACAAAATACATAACGTCACAAAAATAAATGACGTCACAAAATACATAACGTCACAAAAATAAATGACGTCACATAATACATAACGTCACAAAAATAAATGACATCACAAAAATTAATTACGTCACAAAATACATAACGTCACAAAAATAAATGACGTCACAAAAATTAATAACGTCACAAAATACATAACTTCACAAAAGTAAATGACGTCACAAAATACATACCGTCACAAATATAAATGACGTCACAAAATACATAACGTCACAAAATACATAACGTCACAAAAATAAATGACGACACAAAATACATAACGTCACAAAAATAAATGACGTCACAAAAATAAATGACGTCACAAAATATATAACCTCAAAAAAAATGACGTCACAAATTACATAACGTCACAAAAATAAATGACGTCACTTAATACATAACGTCACAAAAATAAATGACGTCACAATAATAAATGACGTCACAAAATACATAACGTCACAAAAATAAATGACGTCACTAAACACATAACGTCACAAAAATAAATGACGACACAAAAATTAATTACGTCACAAAATACATAACGTCACAAAAATAAATGACGTCACAAAATACATAACGTCACAAAAATAAATGACGTCACAAAATACATAGCGTCACAAAAATAAATGACGTCAAAAAAATACATAACGTCACAAAAATAAATGACGTCACTAAACACATAACGTCACAAAAATAAATGACGACACAAAAATTAATTACGTCACAAAATACATAACGTCACAAAAATAAATGACGTCACAAAATACATAACGTCACAAAAATAATTGACGTCACATAATACATAACGTCACAAAAATAAATGACATCACAAAAATTAATTACGTCACAAAATACATAACGTCACAAAAATAAATGACGTCAAATAATAAATAACGTCAAAAAAATAAATGACGTCACAAAATACATAACGTCACAAAAATAAATGACGTCACATAATACATAACGTCACAAAAATAAATGACATCACAAAAATTAATTACGTCACAAATTACATAACGTCACAAAAATAAATGACGTCACAAAATACATAACGTCACAAAAATAAATGACGTCACAAAATACATAACGTCACAAAAATAAATGACGTCACAAAATACATAACGTCACAAAAATAAATGACGTCACAAAATACATAACGTCACAAAAATAAATGACGTCACAAAATACATAACGTCACAAAAATAAATGACGTCACAAAATACATAACGTCACAAAAATAAATGACGTCACAAAATACATAACGTCACAAAAATAAATGACGTCACAAAATACATAACGTCACAAAAATAAATGACGTCACAAAATACATAACGTCGCAACAATAAATGACGTCACAAAATACATAACGTCACAAAAATAAATGACGTCACAAAATACATAACGTCACAAAATACATAACGTCACAAAAATAAATGACGTCACAAAAAATAAATGACGTCACAATAATAAATGACGTCAAAAAATACATAACGTCACAAAAATAAATGACGTCACAAAATACATAACGTCACAAAAATAAATGACGTCACAAAATACATAACGTCACAAAAATAAATGACGTCACAAATTACATAACGTCACAAAAATAAATGACGTCACAAAATACATAACGTCACAAAAATAAATGACGTCACAAAATACATAACGTCACAAAAATAAATGACGTCACAAAATACATAACGTCACAAAAATAAACGACGTCTCAAAATACATAACGTCACAAAAATAAATGACGTCACAAAATAAATGATGTCACAATAATAAATGACGTCACAAAATACATAACGTCACAAAAATAAATGACGTCACAAAATACATAACGTCACAAAAATAAATGACGTCAAAAAAATACATAACGTCACAAAAATAAATGACGTCACAAAACACATAACGTCACAAAAATAAATGACGACACAAACATATTTACGTCACAAAATACATAACGTCACAAAAATAAATGACGTCACAAAATATATAACCTCAAAAAAATAAATGACGTCACAAAATACATAACGTCACAAAAATAAATGACGTCACAATAATACATGACGTCACAAAATACATAGCGTCACAAAAATAAATGACGTCACAAAATACATAACGTCACAAAAATAAATGACGTCACAAAATACATAACGTCACAAAAATAAATGACGTCACAAAATACATAACGTCAGAAAAATAAATGACGTCACAAAATACATTACGTCACAAAAATAAATGACGTCACAAAAATTAATAACGTCACAAAATACATAACTTCACAAAAATAAATGACGTCACAAAATACATAACGTCACAAAAATAAATGACGTCACAAAATACATAACGTCACAAAATACATAACGTCACAAAAATAAATGAAGTCACAAAATACATAACGTCAGAAAAATAAATGACGTCACAAAATACATTACGTCACAAAAATAAATGACGTCACAAAATACATAATGTCACAAAAATAAATGACGTCACAAAAATTAATTCCGTCACAAAATACTTAACGTCACAAAAATAAATGACGTCACAAAATATATAACCTCAAAAAAATAAATGACGTCACAAAATAAATAACGTCACAAGAATGAATGACGTCATAATACATAACGTCACAAAAATAAATGACGTCACAAAATACATAACGTCACAAAAATAAATGACGTCACAAAATACATAACGTCACAAAAATAAATGAAGTCACAAAATACATAACGTCACAAAAATAAATGACGTCACAAAATACATAACGTCACAAAAATAAATGACGTCAAAATAATAAATGACGTCACAAAATACTTAACGTCACAAAAATAAATGACGTCACAAAATACATAACGTCACAAAAATAAATGACGTCACAAAATACATAACGTCACAAAAATAAATGACGTCAAAAATACATAACGTCACAAAAATAAATGACGTCACAAAATACATAACGTCACAAAAATAAATGACGTCACAATAATACATGACGTCACAAAATACATAACGTCACAAAATCTAATGACGTCACAAAATACATAACGTCACAAAAATAAATGACGTCACAAAATACATAACGTCACAAAAATAAATGACGTCACAAAATACATAACGTCAGAAAAATAAATGACGTCACGAAATACATAACGTAACAAAAATAAATGACGTCACAAAAATTAATAACGTCACAAAATACATAACTTCACAAAAATAAATGACGTCACATAATACATACCGTCACAAATATAAATGACGTCACAAAATACATAACGTCACAAAATACATAACGTCACAAAATACATAACGTCACAAAAATAAATGACGACACAAAATACATAACATCACAAAAATAAATGACGTCACAAAATACATGACGTCACAAAAATAAATGACGTCACAAAATACATAATGTCACAAAAATAAATGAAGTCACAAAAATTAATTACGTCACAAAATACATAACGTCACAAAAATAAATGACGTCACAAAATATATAACCTCAAAAAAATATATGACGTCACAAAATACATAACGTCACAAAAATAAATGACGTCACTTAATACATAACGTCACAAAAATAAATGACGTCACAATAATAAATGACGTCACAAAATACATAACGTCATAAAAATAAATGACGTCACATAATACATAACGTCACAAAAAAATGACGTCACAAAATACATAACGTCACAAAAATAAATGACGTCACAAAATACATAACGTTACAAAAATAAATGACGTCAAAAAAATACATAACGTCACAAAAATAAATGACGTCACTAAACACATAACGTCACAAAAATAAATGACGACACAAAAATTAATTACGTCACAAAATACATAACGTCACAAAAATAAATGACGTCACAAAATACATAACGTCACAAAAATAAATGACGTCACAAAATACATAACGTTACAAAAATAAATGACGTCAAAAAAATACATAACCTCACAAAAATAAATGACGTCACTAAACACATAACGTCACAAAAATAAATGACGACACAAAAATTAATTACGTCACAAAATACATAACGTCACAAAAATAAACGACGTCACAAAATACATAACGTCACAAAAATAAATGACGTCACATAATACATAACGTCACAAAAATAAATGACATCACAAAAATTAATTACGTCACAAAATACATAACGTCAAAAAAATAAATGACGTCACATAATACATAACGTCAAAAAAATAAATGACGTTACAAAATACATAACGTCACAAAAATAAATGACGTCACAAAATACATAACGTCACAAAAATAAATGACGTCACAAAATACATAACGTCACAAAAATAAATGACGTCACAAAATACATAACGTCACAAAAATAAATGACGTCACAAAATACATAACGTCACAAAAATAAATGACGTCACAAAATACATAACGTCGCAACAATAAATGACGTCACAAAATACATAACGTCACAAAAATAAATGACGTCACAAAATACATAACGTCACAAAATACATAACGTCACAAAAATAAATGACGTCACAAAAAATAAATGACGTCACAATAAAAAATGACGTCAAAAAATACATAACGTCACAAACATAAATGACGTCACAAAATACATAACGTCACAAAAATAAATGACGTCACAAAATACATAACGTCACAAAAATAAATGACGTCACAAAATACATAACGTCCCAAAAATAAATGACGTCACAAAATACATAACGTCACAAAAATAAATGACGTCACAAAATACATAACGTCACAAAAATAAATGACGTCACAAAATACATAACGTCACAAAAATAAATGACGTCTCAAAATACATAACGTCACAAAAATAAATGACGTCACAAAATAAATGATGTCACAATAATAAATGACGTCACAAAATACATAACGTCACAAAAATAAATGACGTCACAAAATACATAAGGTCACAAAAATAAATGACGTCAAAAAAATACATAACGTCACAAAAATAAATGACGTCACAAAACATATAACGTCACAAAAATAAATGACGACACAAAAATTAATTACGTCACAAAATACATAACGTCACAAAAATAAATGACGTCACAAAATACATAACGTCACAAAAATAAATGACGTCTCAAAATACATAACGTCACAAAAATAAATGAGGTCACAAAAATTAATTACGTCACAAAATACATAACGTCACAAAAATAAATGACGTCACATATACATAACGTCAAAAAAATAAATGACGTCACAAAATACATAACGTCACAAAAATAAATGACGTCAAAAAATACATAACGTTACAAAAATAAATGACGTCACAATAATAAATGACGTCACAATATACATAACGTCACAAAAATAAATGACGTCACAAAATACATAACGTCACAAAAATAAATGACGTCACAAAATACATAACGTCACAAAAATAAATGACGTCACAAAATACATAACGTCACAAAAATAAATGACGTCACAAAGTACATAACGTCACAAAAATAAAGGACGTCACAATAATAAATGACGTCACAAAATACATAACGTCACAAAAATAAATGACGTCACAAAATACATAACGTCACAAAAATAAATGACGTCACAAAATACATAACGTCACAAAAATAAATGACGTCACAAAATACATAACGTCACAAAAATAAATGACGTCACAAAATAAATGATGTCACAATAATAAATGACGTCACAAAATACATAACGTCACAAAAATAAATGACGTCAGAAAATACATAACGTCACAAAAATAAATGACGACACAAAAATTAATTACGTCACAAAATACATAACGTCACAAAAATAAATGACGTCACAAAATACATAACGTCACAAAAATAAATGACGTCACATAATACATAACGTCACAAAAATAAATGAGGTCACAAAAATTAATTACGTCACAAAATACATAACGTCACAAAAATAAATGACGTCACATATACATAACGTCAAAAGAATAAATGACGTCACAAAATACATAACGTCACAAAAATAAATGACGTCAAAAAATACATAACGTCACAAAAATAAATGACGTCAGAAAATACATAACGTCATAAAAATAAATGACGTCACAATAATACATGACGTCACAAAATACATAACGTCACAAAAATTAATGACGTCACAAAATACATAACGTCACAAAAATAAATGACGTCACAAAATACATAACGTCAAAAATAAATGACGTCACAAAATACATAACGTCAGAAAAATAAATGACGTCACAAAATACATAACGTCACAAAAATAAATGACGTCACAAAAATTAATAACGTCACAAAATACATAACTTCACAAAAGTAAATGACGTCACAAAATACATACCGTCACAAATATAAATGACGTCACAAAATACATAACGTCACAAAAATAAATGACGTCAAAAAATACATAACGTCACAAAAATAAATGACGTCAGAAAATACATAACGTCATAAAAATTAATGACGTCACAATAATACATGACGTCACAAAATACATAACGTCACAAAAATTAATGACGTCACAAAATACATAACGTCACAAAAATAAATGACGTCACAAAATACATAACGTCAAAAATAAATGACGTCACAAAATACATAACGTCAGAAAAATAAATGACGTCACAAAATACATAATGTCACAAAAATAAATGACGTCACAAAAATTAATAACGTCACAAAATACATAACTTCACAAAAGTAAATGACGTCACAAAATACATACCGTCACAAATATAAATGACGTCACAAAATACATAACGTCACAAAATACATAACGTCACAAAAATAAATGACGACACAAAATACATAACGTCAAAAAAATAAATGACGTCACAAAATACATAACGTCACAAAAATAAATGACGTCACAAAATACATAATGTCACAAAAATAAATGACGTCACAAAAATTAATTACGTCACAAAATACATAACGTCACAAAAATAAATGACGTCACAAAATATATAACCTCAAAAAAAATGACGTCACAAAATACATAACGTCACAAAAATAAATGACGTCACTTAATACATAACGTCACAAAAATAAATGACGTCACAATAATAAATGACGTCACAAAATACATAACCTCACAAAAATAAATGACGTCACTAAACACATAACGTCACAAAAATAAATGACGACACAAAAATTAATTACGTCACAAAATACATAACGTCACAAAAATAAATGACGTCACAAAATACATAACGTCACAAAAATAAATGACGTCACAAAATACATAACGTCACAAAAATAAATGACGTCAAAAAAATACATAACGTCACAAAAATAAATGACGTCACTAAACACATAACGTCACAAAAATAAATGACGACACAAAAATTAATTACGTCACAAAATACATAACGTCACAAAAATAAATGACGTCACAAAATACATAACGTCACAAAAATAAATGACGTCACAAAATACATAGCGTCACAAAAATAAATGACGTCAAAAAAATACATAACGTCACAAAAATAAATGACGTCACTAAACACATAACGTCACAAAAATAAATGACGACACAAAAATTAATTACGTCACAAAATACATAACGTCACAAAAATAAATGACGTCACAAAATACATAACGTCACAAAAATAAATGACGTCACATAATACATAACGTCACAAAAATAAATGACATCACAAAAATTAATTACGTCACAAAATACATAACGTCACAAAAATAAATGACGTCAAATAATAAATAACGTCAAAAAAATAAATGACGTCACAAAATACATAACGTCACAAAAATAAATGACGTCACATAATACATAACGTCACAAAAATAAATGACATCACAAAAATTAATTACGTCACAAATTACATAACGTCACAAAAATAAATGACGTCACAAAATACATAACGTCACAAAAATAAATGACGTCACAAAATACATAACGTCACAAAAATAAATGACGTCACAAAATACATAACGTCACAAAAATAAATGACGTCACAAAATACATAACGTCACAAAAATAAATGACGTCACAAAATACATAACGTCACAAAAATAAATGACGTCACAAAATACATAACGTCACAAAAATAAATGACGTCACAAAATACATAACGTCACAAAAATAAATGACGTCACAAAATACATAACGTCGCAACAATAAATGACGTCACAAAATACATAACGTCACAAAAATAAATGACGTCACAAAATACATAACGTCACAAAATACATAACGTCACAAAAATAAATGACGTCACAAAAAATAAATGACGTCACAATAATAAATGACGTCAAAAAATACATAACGTCACAAAAATAAATGACGTCACAAAATACATAACGTCACAAAAATAAATGACGTCACAAAATACATAACGTCACAAAAATAAATGACGTCACAAATTACATAACGTCACAAAAATAAATGACGTCACAAAATACATAACGTCACAAAAATAAATGACGTCACAAAATACATAACGTCACAAAAATAAATGACGTCACAAAATACATAACGTCACAAAAATAAACGACGTCTCAAAATACATAACGTCACAAAAATAAATGACGTCACAAAATAAATGATGTCACAATAATAAATGACGTCACAAAATACATAACGTCACAAAAATAAATGACGTCACTAAATACATAACGTCACAAAAATAAATGACGTCAAAAAAATACATAACGTCACAAAAATAAATGACGTCACAAAACACATAACGTCACAAAAATAAATGACGACACAAACATATTTACGTCACAAAATACATAACGTCACAAAAATAAATGACGTCACAAAATATATAACCTCAAAAAAATAAATGACGTCACAAAATACATAACGTCACAAAAATAAATGACGTCACAAAAATTAATAACGTCACAAAATACATAACTTCACAAAAATAAATGACGTCACAAAATACATAACGTCACAAAAATAAATGACGTCACAAAATACATAACGTCACAAAATACATAACGTCACAAAAATAAATGAAGTCACAAAATACATAACGTCAGAAAAATAAATGACGTCACAAAATACATTACGTCACAAAAATAAATGACGTCACAAAATACATAATGTCACAAAAATAAATGACGTCACAAAAATTAATTCCGTCACAAAATACTTAACGTCACAAAAATAAATGACGTCACAAAATATATAACCTCAAAAAAATAAATGACGTCACAAAATAAATAACGTCACAAGAATGAATGACGTCATAATACATAACGTCACAAAAATAAATGACGTCACAAAATACATAACGTCACAAAAATAAATGACGTCACAAAATACATAACGTCACAAAAATAAATGACGTCACAAAATACATAACGTCACAAAAATAAATGACGTCACAAAATACATAACGTCAGAAAAATAAATGACGTCACAAAAATTAATTACGTCACAAAATACATAACGTCACAAAAATAAATGACGTCACAAAATATATAACCTCAAAAAATATATGACGTCACAAAATACATAACGTCACAAAAATAAATGACGTCACTTAATACATAACGTCACAAAAATAAATGACGTCACAATAATACATGACGTCACAAAATACATAACGTCACAAAATCTAATGACGTCACAAAATACATAACGTCACAAAAATAAATGACGTCACAAAATACATAACGTCACAAAAATAAATGACGTCACAAAATACATAACGTCAGAAAAATAAATGACGTCACAAAATACATAACGTCACAAAAATAAATGACGTCACAAAAATTAATAACGTCACAAAATACATAACTTCACAAAAATAAATGACGTCACATAATACATACCGTCACAAATATAAATGACGTCACAAAATACATAACGTCACAAAATACATAACGTCACAAAATACATAACGTCACAAAAATAAATGACGACACAAAATACATAACATCACAAAAATAAATGACGTCACAAAATACATAACGTCACAAAAATAAATGACGTCACAAAATACATAATGTCACAAAAATAAATGAAGTCACAAAAATTAATTACGTCACAAAATACATAACGTCACAAAAATAAATGACGTCACAAAATATATAACCTCAAAAAAATATATGACGTCACAAAATACATAACGTCACAAAAATAAATGACGTCACTTAATACATAACGTCACAAAAATAAATGACGTCACAATAATAAATGACGTCACAAAATACATAACGTCATAAAAATAAATAACGTCACATAATACATAACGTCACAAAAATAAATGACGTCACAAAATACATAACGTCACAAAAATAAATGACGTCACAAAATACATAACGTTACAAAAATAAATGACGTCAAAAAAATACATAACGTCACAAAAATAAATGACGTCACTAAACACATAACGTCACAAAAATAAATGACGACACAAAAATTAATTACGTCACAAAATACATAACGTCACAAAAATAAATGACGTCACAAAATACATAACGTCACAAAAATAAATGACGTCACAAAATACATAACGTTACAAAAATAAATGACGTCAAAAAATACATAACGTCACAAAAATAAATGACGTCACAAAATATATAACCTCAAAAAAATAAATGACGTCACAAAATACATAACGTCACAAAAATAAATGACGTCACAATAATACATGACGTCACAAAATACATAGCGTCACAAAAATAAATGACGTCACAAAATACATAACGTCACAAAAATAAATGACGTCACAAAATACATAACGTCACAAAAATAAATGACGTCACAAAATACATAACGTCAGAAAAATAAATGACGTCACAAAATACATTACGTCACAAAAATAAATGACGTCACAAAAATTAATAACGTCACAAAATACATAACTTCACAAAAATAAATGACGTCACAAAATACATAACGTCACAAAAATAAATGACGTCACAAAATACATAACGTCACAAAATACATAACGTCACAAAAATAAATGAAGTCACAAAATACATAACGTCAGAAAAATAAATGACGTCACAAAATACATTACGTCACAAAAATAAATGACGTCACAAAATACATAATGTCACAAAAATAAATGACGTCACAAAAATTAATTCCGTCACAAAATACTTAACGTCACAAAAATAAATGACGTCACAAAATATATAACCTCAAAAAAATAAATGACGTCACAAAATAAATAACGTCACAAGAATGAATGACGTCATAATACATAACGTCACAAAAATAAATGACGTCACAAAATACATAACGTCACAAAAATAAATGACGTCACAAAATACATGACGTCACAAAAATAAATGAAGTCACAAAATACATAAAGTCACAAAAATAAATGACGTCACAAAATACATAACGTCACAAAAATAAATGACGTCAAAATAATAAATGACGTCACAAAATACTTAACGTCACAAAAATAAATGACGTCACAAAATACATAACGTCACAAAAATAAATGACGTCACAAAATACATAACGTCACAAAAATAAATGACGTTAAAAATACATAACGTCACAAAAATAAATGACGTCACAAAATACATAACGTCACAAAAATAAATGACGTCACAATAATACATGACGTCACAAAATACATAACGTCACAAAATCTAATGACGTCACAAAATACATAACGTCACAAAAATAAATGACGTCACAAAATACATAACGTCACAAAAATAAATGACGTCACAAAATACATAACGTCAGAAAAATAAATGACGTCACAAAATACATAACGTCACAAAAATAAATGACGTCACAAAAATTAATAACGTCACAAAATACATAACTTCACAAAAATAAATGACGTCACATAATACATACCGTCACAAATATAAATGACGTCACAAAATACATAACGTCACAAAATACATAACGTCACAAAATACATAACGTCACAAAAATAAATGACGACACAAAATACATAACATCACAAAAATAAATGACGTCACAAAATACATAACGTCACAAAAATAAATGACGTCACAAAATACATAATGTCACAAAAATAAATGAAGTCACAAAAATTAATTACGTCACAAAATACATAACGTCACAAAAATAAATGACGTCACAAAATATATAACCTCAAAAAAATATATGACGTCACAAAATACATAACGTCACAAAAATAAATGACGTCACTTAATACATAACGTCACAAAAATAAATGACGTCACAATAATAAATGACGTCACAAAATACATAACGTCATAAAAATAAATGACGTCACATAATACATAACGTCACAAAAATAAATGACGTCACAAAATACATAACGTCACAAAAATAAATGACGTCACAAAATACATAACGTTACAAAAATAAATAACGTCAAAAAAATACATAACGTCACAAAAATAAATGACGTCACTAAACACATAACGTCACAAAAATAAATGACGACACAAAAATTAATTACGTCACAAAATACATAACGTCACAAAAATAAATGACGTCACAAAATACATAACGTCACAAAAATAAATGACGTCACAAAATACATAACGTTACAAAAATAAATGACGTCAAAAAAATACATAACGTCACAAAAATAAATGACGTCACTAAACACATAACGTCACAAAAATAAATGACGACACAAAAATTAATTACGTCACAAAATACATAACGTCACAAAAAAAAACGACGTCACAAAATACATAACGTCACAAAAATAAATGACGTCACATAATACATAACGTCACAAAAATAAATGACATCACAAAAATTAATTACGTCACAAAATACATAACGTCAAAAAAATAAATGACGTCACATAATACATAACGTCAAAAAAATAAATGACGTCACAAAATACATAACGTCACAAAAATAAATGACGTCACAAAATACATAACGTCACAAAAATAAATGACGTCACAAAATACATAACGTCACAAAAATAAATGACGTCACAAAATACATAACGTCACAAAAATAAATGACGTCATAAAATACATAACGTCACAAAAATAAATGACGTCACAAAATACATAACGTCACAAAAATAAATGACGTCACAAAATACATAACGTCACAAAAATAAATGACGTCACAAAATACATAACGTCGCAACAATAAATGACGTCACAAAATACATAACGTCACAAAAATAAATGACGTCACAAAATACATAACGTCACAAAATACATAACGTCACAAAAATAAATGACGTCACAAAAAATAAATGACGTCACAATAAAAAATGACGTCAAAAAATACATAACGTCACAAACATAAATGACGTCACAAAATACATAACGTCACAAAAATAAATGACGTCACAAAATACATAACGTCACAAAAATAAATGACGTCACAAAATACATAACGTCCCAAAAATAAATGACGTCACAAAATACATAAAAATACATAACGTCACAAAAATAAATCACGTCACAAAATACATAACGTCACAAAAATAAATGACGTCACAAAATACATAACGTCACAAAAATAAATGACGTCACAAAACATATAACGTCACAAAAATAAATGACGACACAAAAATTAATTACGTCACAAAATACATAACGTCACAAAAATAAATGACGTCACAAAATACATAACGTCACAAAAATAAATGACGTCTCAAAATACATAACGTCACAAAAATAAATGAGGTCACAAAAATTAATTACGTCACAAAATACATAACGTCACAAAAATAAATGACGTCACATATACATAACGTCAAAAAAATAAATGACGTCACAAAATACATAACGTCACAAAAATAAATGACGTCAAAAAATACATAACGTCACAAAAATAAATGACGTCACAATAATAAATGACGTCACAATATACATAACGTCACAAAAATAAATGACGTCACAAAATACATAACGTCACAAAAATAAATGACGTCACAAAATACATAACGTCACAAAAATAAATGACGTCACAAAATACATAACGTCACAAAAATAAATGACGTCACAAAGTACATAACGTCACAAAAATAAATGACGTCACAATAATAAATGACGTCACAAAATACATAACGTCACAAAAATAAATGACGTCACAAAATACATAACGTCACAAAAATAAATGACGTCACAAAATACATAACGTCACAAAAATAAATGACGTCACAAAATACATAACGTCACAAAAATAAATGACGTCACAAAATACATAACGTCACAAAAATAAATCAAGTCACAAAATACATAACGTCACAAAAATAAATGACGTTACAAAATACTTAACGTCACAAAAATAAATGACGTCACAAAACATATAACGTCACAAAAATAAATGACGACACAAAAATTAATTACGTCACAAAATACATAACGTCACAAAAATAAATGACGTCACAAAATACATAACGTCACAAAAATAAATGACGTCTCAAAATACATAACGTCACAAAAATAAATGAGGTCACAAAAATTAATTACGTCACAAAATACATAACGTCACAAAAATAAATGACGTCACATATACATAACGTCAAAAAAATAAATGACGTCACAAAATACATAACGTCACAAAAATAAATGACGTCAAAAAATACATAACGTCACAAAAATAAATGACGTCACAATAATAAATGACGTCACAATATACATAACGTCACAAAAATAAATGACGTCACAAAATACATAACGTCACAAAAATAAATGACGTCACAAAATACATAACGTCACAAAAATAAATGACGTCACAAAATACATAACGTCACAAAAATAAATGACGTCACAAAGTACATAACGTCACAAAAATAAATGACGTCACAATAATAAATGACGTCACAAAATACATAACGTCACAAAAATAAATGACGTCACAAAATACATAACGTCACAAAAATAAATGACGTCACAAAATACATAACGTCACAAAAATAAATGACGTCACAAAATACATAACGTCACAAAAATAAATGACGTCACAAAATACATAACGTCACAAAAATAAATCAAGTCACAAAATACATAACGTCACAAAAATAAATGACGTTACAAAATACTTAACGTCACAAAAATAAATGACGTCACAAAATACTTAACGTCACAAAAATAAATGACGTCACAAAATACATAACCTCACAAAAATAAATGACGTCACAATAATACATGACGTCACAAAATACATAGCGTCACAAAAATAAATGACGTCACAAAATACATAACGTCACAAAAATAAATGACGTCACAAAATACATAACGTCACAAAAATAAATGACGTCACAAAATACATAACGTCACAAAAATAAATGACGTCACAAAATACATAACGTCACAAAAATAAATGACGTCACAAAGTACATAACGTCACAAAAATAAAGGACGTCACAATAATAAATGACGTCACAAAATACATAACGTCACAAAAATAAATGACGTCACAAAATACATAACGTCACAAAAATAAATGACGTCACAAAATACATAACGTCACAAAAATAAATGACGTCACAAAATACATAACGTCACAAAAATAAATGACGTCACAAAATAAATGATGTCACAATAATAAATGACGTCACAAAATACATAACGTCACAAAAATAAATGACGTCACAAAATACATAACGTCACAAAAATAAATGACGACACAAAAATTAATTACGTCACAAAATACATAACGTCACAAAAATAAATGACGTCACAAAATACATAACGTCACAAAAATAAATGACGTCACATAATACATAACGTCACAAAAATAAATGAGGTCACAAAAATTAATTACGTCACAAAATACATAACGTCACAAAAATAAATGACGTCACATATACATAACGTCAAAAGAATAAATGACGTCACAAAATACATAACGTCACAAAAATAAATGACGTCAAAAAATACATAACGTCACAAAAATAAATGACGTCAGAAAATACATAACGTCATAAAAATAAATGACGTCACAATAATACATGACGTCACAAAATACATAACGTCACAAAAATTAATGACGTCACAAAATACATAACGTCACAAAAATAAATGACGTCACAAAATACATAACGTCAAAAATAAATGACGTCACAAAATACATAACGTCAGAAAAATAAATGACGTCACAAAATACATAACGTCACAAAAATAAATGACGTCACAAAAATTAATAACGTCACAAAATACATAACTTCACAAAAGTAAATGACGTCACAAAATACATACCGTCACAAATATAAATGACGTCACAAAATACATAACGTCACAAAAATAAATGACGTCAAAAAATACATAACGTCACAAAAATAAATGACGTCAGAAAATACATAACGTCATAAAAATTAATGACGTCACAATAATACATGACGTCACAAAATACATAACGTCACAAAAATTAATGACGTCACAAAATACATAACGTCACAAAAATAAATGACGTCACAAAATACATAACGTCAAAAATAAATGACGTCACAAAATACATAACGTCAGAAAAATAAATGACGTCACAAAATACATAATGTCACAAAAATAAATGACGTCACAAAAATTAATAACGTCACAAAATACATAACTTCACAAAAGTAAATGACGTCACAAAATACATACCGTCACAAATATAAATGACGTCACAAAATACATAACGTCACAAAATACATAACGTCACAAAAATAAATGACGACACAAAATACATAACGTCAAAAAAATAAATGACGTCACAAAATACATAACGTCACAAAAATAAATGACGTCACAAAATACATAATGTCACAAAAATAAATGACGTCACAAAAATTAATTACGTCACAAAATACATAACGTCACAAAAATAAATGACGTCACAAAATATATAACCTCAAAAAAAATGACGTCACAAAATACATAACGTCACAAAAATAAATGACGTCACTTAATACATAACGTCACAAAAATAAATGACGTCACAATAATAAATGACGTCACAAAATACATAACCTCACAAAAATAAATGACGTCACTAAACACATAACGTCACAAAAATAAATGACGACACAAAAATTAATTACGTCACAAAATACATAACGTCACAAAAATAAATGACGTCACAAAATACATAACGTCACAAAAATAAATGACGTCACAAAATACATAACGTCACAAAAATAAATGACGTCAAAAAAATACATAACGTCACAAAAATAAATGACGTCACTAAACACATAACGTCACAAAAATAAATGACGACACAAAAATTAATTACGTCACAAAATACATAACGTCACAAAAATAAATGACGTCACAAAATACATAACGTCACAAAAATAAATGACGTCACAAAATACATAGCGTCACAAAAATAAATGACGTCAAAAAAATACATAACGTCACAAAAATAAATGACGTCACTAAACACATAACGTCACAAAAATAAATGACGACACAAAAATTAATTACGTCACAAAATACATAACGTCACAAAAATAAATGACGTCACAAAATACATAACGTCACAAAAATAAATGACGTCACATAATACATAACGTCACAAAAATAAATGACATCACAAAAATTAATTACGTCACAAAATACATAACGTCACAAAAATAAATGACGTCAAATAATAAATAACGTCAAAAAAATAAATGACGTCACAAAATACATAACGTCACAAAAATAAATGACGTCACATAATACATAACGTCACAAAAATAAATGACATCACAAAAATTAATTACGTCACAAATTACATAACGTCACAAAAATAAATGACGTCACAAAATACATAACGTCACAAAAATAAATGACGTCACAAAATACATAACGTCACAAAAATAAATGACGTCACAAAATACATAACGTCACAAAAATAAATGACGTCACAAAATACATAACGTCACAAAAATAAATGACGTCACAAAATACATAACGTCACAAAAATAAATGACGTCACAAAATACATAACGTCACAAAAATAAATGACGTCACAAAATACATAACGTCACAAAAATAAATGACGTCACAAAATACATAACGTCGCAACAATAAATGACGTCACAAAATACATAACGTCACAAAAATAAATGACGTCACAAAATACATAACGTCACAAAATACATAACGTCACAAAAATAAATGACGTCACAAAAAATAAATGACGTCACAATAATAAATGACGTCAAAAAATACATAACGTCACAAAAATAAATGACGTCACAAAATACATAACGTCACAAAAATAAATGACGTCACAAAATACATAACGTCACAAAAATAAATGACGTCACAAATTACATAACGTCACAAAAATAAATGACGTCACAAAATACATAACGTCACAAAAATAAATGACGTCACAAAATACATAACGTCACAAAAATAAATGACGTCACAAAATACATAACGTCACAAAAATAAACGACGTCTCAAAATACATAACGTCACAAAAATAAATGACGTCACAAAATAAATGATGTCACAATAATAAATGACGTCACAAAATACATAACGTCACAAAAATAAATGACGTCACTAAATACATAACGTCACAAAAATAAATGACGTCAAAAAAATACATAACGTCACAAAAATAAATGACGTCACAAAACACATAACGTCACAAAAATAAATGACGACACAAACATATTTACGTCACAAAATACATAACGTCACAAAAATAAATGACGTCACAAAATATATAACCTCAAAAAAATAAATGACGTCACAAAATACATAACGTCACAAAAATAAATGACGTCACAAAAATTAATAACGTCACAAAATACATAACTTCACAAAAATAAATGACGTCACAAAATACATAACGTCACAAAAATAAATGACGTCACAAAATACATAACGTCACAAAATACATAACGTCACAAAAATAAATGAAGTCACAAAATACATAACGTCAGAAAAATAAATGACGTCACAAAATACATTACGTCACAAAAATAAATGACGTCACAAAATACATAATGTCACAAAAATAAATGACGTCACAAAAATTAATTCCGTCACAAAATACTTAACGTCACAAAAATAAATGACGTCACAAAATATATAACCTCAAAAAAATAAATGACGTCACAAAATAAATAACGTCACAAGAATGAATGACGTCATAATACATAACGTCACAAAAATAAATGACGTCACAAAATACATAACGTCACAAAAATAAATGACGTCACAAAATACATAACGTCACAAAAATAAATGACGTCACAAAATACATAACGTCACAAAAATAAATGACGTCACAAAATACATAACGTCAGAAAAATAAATGACGTCACAAAAATTAATTACGTCACAAAATACATAACGTCACAAAAATAAATGACGTCACAAAATATATAACCTCAAAAAATATATGACGTCACAAAATACATAACGTCACAAAAATAAATGACGTCACTTAATACATAACGTCACAAAAATAAATGACGTCACAATAATACATGACGTCACAAAATACATAACGTCACAAAATCTAATGACGTCACAAAATACATAACGTCACAAAAATAAATGACGTCACAAAATACATAACGTCACAAAAATAAATGACGTCACAAAATACATAACGTCAGAAAAATAAATGACGTCACAAAATACATAACGTCACAAAAATAAATGACGTCACAAAAATTAATAACGTCACAAAATACATAACTTCACAAAAATAAATGACGTCACATAATACATACCGTCACAAATATAAATGACGTCACAAAATACATAACGTCACAAAATACATAACGTCACAAAATACATAACGTCACAAAAATAAATGACGACACAAAATACATAACATCACAAAAATAAATGACGTCACAAAATACATAACGTCACAAAAATAAATGACGTCACAAAATACATAATGTCACAAAAATAAATGAAGTCACAAAAATTAATTACGTCACAAAATACATAACGTCACAAAAATAAATGACGTCACAAAATATATAACCTCAAAAAAATATATGACGTCACAAAATACATAACGTCACAAAAATAAATGACGTCACTTAATACATAACGTCACAAAAATAAATGACGTCACAATAATAAATGACGTCACAAAATACATAACGTCATAAAAATAAATAACGTCACATAATACATAACGTCACAAAAATAAATGACGTCACAAAATACATAACGTCACAAAAATAAATGACGTCACAAAATACATAACGTTACAAAAATAAATGACGTCAAAAAAATACATAACGTCACAAAAATAAATGACGTCACTAAACACATAACGTCACAAAAATAAATGACGACACAAAAATTAATTACGTCACAAAATACATAACGTCACAAAAATAAATGACGTCACAAAATACATAACGTCACAAAAATAAATGACGTCACAAAATACATAACGTTACAAAAATAAATGACGTCAAAAAATACATAACGTCACAAAAATAAATGACGTCACAAAATATATAACCTCAAAAAAATAAATGACGTCACAAAATACATAACGTCACAAAAATAAATGACGTCACAATAATACATGACGTCACAAAATACATAGCGTCACAAAAATAAATGACGTCACAAAATACATAACGTCACAAAAATAAATGACGTCACAAAATACATAACGTCACAAAAATAAATGACGTCACAAAATACATAACGTCAGAAAAATAAATGACGTCACAAAATACATTACGTCACAAAAATAAATGACGTCACAAAAATTAATAACGTCACAAAATACATAACTTCACAAAAATAAATGACGTCACAAAATACATAACGTCACAAAAATAAATGACGTCACAAAATACATAACGTCACAAAATACATAACGTCACAAAAATAAATGAAGTCACAAAATACATAACGTCAGAAAAATAAATGACGTCACAAAATACATTACGTCACAAAAATAAATGACGTCACAAAATACATAATGTCACAAAAATAAATGACGTCACAAAAATTAATTCCGTCACAAAATACTTAACGTCACAAAAATAAATGACGTCACAAAATATATAACCTCAAAAAAATAAATGACGTCACAAAATAAATAACGTCACAAGAATGAATGACGTCATAATACATAACGTCACAAAAATAAATGACGTCACAAAATACATAACGTCACAAAAATAAATGACGTCACAAAATACATGACGTCACAAAAATAAATGAAGTCACAAAATACATAAAGTCACAAAAATAAATGACGTCACAAAATACATAACGTCACAAAAATAAATGACGTCAAAATAATAAATGACGTCACAAAATACTTAACGTCACAAAAATAAATGACGTCACAAAATACATAACGTCACAAAAATAAATGACGTCACAAAATACATAACGTCACAAAAATAAATGACGTTAAAAATACATAACGTCACAAAAATAAATGACGTCACAAAATACATAACGTCACAAAAATAAATGACGTCACAATAATACATGACGTCACAAAATACATAACGTCACAAAATCTAATGACGTCACAAAATACATAACGTCACAAAAATAAATGACGTCACAAAATACATAACGTCACAAAAATAAATGACGTCACAAAATACATAACGTCAGAAAAATAAATGACGTCACAAAATACATAACGTCACAAAAATAAATGACGTCACAAAAATTAATAACGTCACAAAATACATAACTTCACAAAAATAAATGACGTCACATAATACATACCGTCACAAATATAAATGACGTCACAAAATACATAACGTCACAAAATACATAACGTCACAAAATACATAACGTCACAAAAATAAATGACGACACAAAATACATAACATCACAAAAATAAATGACGTCACAAAATACATAACGTCACAAAAATAAATGACGTCACAAAATACATAATGTCACAAAAATAAATGAAGTCACAAAAATTAATTACGTCACAAAATACATAACGTCACAAAAATAAATGACGTCACAAAATATATAACCTCAAAAAAATATATGACGTCACAAAATACATAACGTCACAAAAATAAATGACGTCACTTAATACATAACGTCACAAAAATAAATGACGTCACAATAATAAATGACGTCACAAAATACATAACGTCATAAAAATAAATGACGTCACATAATACATAACGTCACAAAAATAAATGACGTCACAAAATACATAACGTCACAAAAATAAATGACGTCACAAAATACATAACGTTACAAAAATAAATAACGTCAAAAAAATACATAACGTCACAAAAATAAATGACGTCACTAAACACATAACGTCACAAAAATAAATGACGACACAAAAATTAATTACGTCACAAAATACATAACGTCACAAAAATAAATGACGTCACAAAATACATAACGTCACAAAAATAAATGACGTCACAAAATACATAACGTTACAAAAATAAATGACGTCAAAAAAATACATAACGTCACAAAAATAAATGACGTCACTAAACACATAACGTCACAAAAATAAATGACGACACAAAAATTAATTACGTCACAAAATACATAACGTCACAAAAAAAAACGACGTCACAAAATACATAACGTCACAAAAATAAATGACGTCACATAATACATAACGTCACAAAAATAAATGACATCACAAAAATTAATTACGTCACAAAATACATAACGTCAAAAAAATAAATGACGTCACATAATACATAACGTCAAAAAAATAAATGACGTCACAAAATACATAACGTCACAAAAATAAATGACGTCACAAAATACATAACGTCACAAAAATAAATGACGTCACAAAATACATAACGTCACAAAAATAAATGACGTCACAAAATACATAACGTCACAAAAATAAATGACGTCATAAAATACATAACGTCACAAAAATAAATGACGTCACAAAATACATAACGTCACAAAAATAAATGACGTCACAAAATACATAACGTCACAAAAATAAATGACGTCACAAAATACATAACGTCGCAACAATAAATGACGTCACAAAATACATAACGTCACAAAAATAAATGACGTCACAAAATACATAACGTCCCAAAAATAAATGACGTCACAAAATACATAAAAATACATAACGTCACAAAAATAAATCACGTCACAAAATACATAACGTCACAAAAATAAATGACGTCACAAAATACATAACGTCACAAAAATAAATGACGTCACAAAACATATAACGTCACAAAAATAAATGACGACACAAAAATTAATTACGTCACAAAATACATAACGTCACAAAAATAAATGACGTCACAAAATACATAACGTCACAAAAATAAATGACGTCTCAAAATACATAACGTCACAAAAATAAATGAGGTCACAAAAATTAATTACGTCACAAAATACATAACGTCACAAAAATAAATGACGTCACATATACATAACGTCAAAAAAATAAATGACGTCACAAAATACATAACGTCACAAAAATAAATGACGTCAAAAAATACATAACGTCACAAAAATAAATGACGTCACAATAATAAATGACGTCACAATATACATAACGTCACAAAAATAAATGACGTCACAAAATACATAACGTCACAAAAATAAATGACGTCACAAAATACATAACGTCACAAAAATAAATGACGTCACAAAATACATAACGTCACAAAAATAAATGACGTCACAAAGTACATAACGTCACAAAAATAAATGACGTCACAATAATAAATGACGTCACAAAATACATAACGTCACAAAAATAAATGACGTCACAAAATACATAACGTCACAAAAATAAATGACGTCACAAAATACATAACGTCACAAAAATAAATGACGTCACAAAATACATAACGTCACAAAAATAAATGACGTCACAAAATACATAACGTCACAAAAATAAATCAAGTCACAAAATACATAACGTCACAAAAATAAATGACGTTACAAAATACTTAACGTCACAAAAATAAATGACGTCACAAAACATATAACGTCACAAAAATAAATGACGACACAAAAATTAATTACGTCACAAAATACATAACGTCACAAAAATAAATGACGTCACAAAATACATAACGTCACAAAAATAAATGACGTCTCAAAATACATAACGTCACAAAAATAAATGAGGTCACAAAAATTAATTACGTCACAAAATACATAACGTCACAAAAATAAATGACGTCACATATACATAACGTCAAAAAAATAAATGACGTCACAAAATACATAACGTCACAAAAATAAATGACGTCAAAAAATACATAACGTCACAAAAATAAATGACGTCACAATAATAAATGACGTCACAATATACATAACGTCACAAAAATAAATGACGTCACAAAATACATAACGTCACAAAAATAAATGACGTCACAAAATACATAACGTCACAAAAATAAATGACGTCACAAAATACATAACGTCACAAAAATAAATGACGTCACAAAGTACATAACGTCACAAAAATAAATGACGTCACAATAATAAATGACGTCACAAAATACATAACGTCACAAAAATAAATGACGTCACAAAATACATAACGTCACAAAAATAAATGACGTCACAAAATACATAACGTCACAAAAATAAATGACGTCACAAAATACATAACGTCACAAAAATAAATGACGTCACAAAATACATAACGTCACAAAAATAAATCAAGTCACAAAATACATAACGTCACAAAAATAAATGACGTTACAAAATACTTAACGTCACAAAAATAAATGACGTCACAAAATACTTAACGTCACAAAAATAAATGACGTCACAAAATACATAACCTCACAAAAATAAATGACGTCACAATAATACATGACGTCACAAAATACATAGCGTCACAAAAATAAATGACGTCACAAAATACATAACGTCACAAAAATAAATGACGTCACAAAATACATAACGTCACAAAAATAAATGACGTCACAAAATACATAACGTCACAAAAATAAATGACGTCACAAAATACATAACGTCACAAAAATAAATGACGTCACAAAAATTAATAACGTCACAAAATACATAATTTTACAAAAATAAATGACGTCACAAAATACATAAAAATACATAACGTCACAAAAATAAATCACGTCACAAAATACATAACGTCACAAAAATAAATGTCGTCACAAAATACATAACGTCACAAAAATAAATGACGTCACAAAATACATAATGTCACAAAAATAAATGACGTCACAAAAATTAATTACGTCACAAAATACATAACGTCACAAAAATAAATGACGTCACAAAATACATAACGTCACAAAAATAAATGACGTCACATAATACATAACGTCACAAAAATAAATGAGGTCACAAAAATTAATTACGTCAAAAAATACATAACGTCACAAAAATAAATGACTTCACATATACATAACGTCAAAAAAATAAATGACGTCACAAAATACATAACGTCACAAAAATAAATGACGTCACAAAATACATAACGTCACAAAAATAAATGACGTCACAATAATAAATGACGTCACAAAATACATAACGTCACAAAAATAAATGACGTCACAAAATACATAACGTCACAAAAATAAATGACGTCACAAAATACATAACGTCACAAAAATAAATGACGTCCCAAAGTACATAACGTCACAAAAATAAATGACGTCACAATAATAAATGACGTCACAAAATACTTAACGTCACAAAAATAAATGACGTCACAAAATACATAACGTCACAAAAATAAATGACGTCACAAAATACATAACGTCACAAAAATAAATGACGTCACAATAATACATGACGTCACAATAATACATGACGTCACAAAATACATAACGTCACAAAAATAAATGACATCACAAAATACATAACGTCACAAAAATAAATGACGTCACAAAATACATAACGTCACAAAAATAAATGACGTCACAAAATACATAACGTCAGAAAAATAAATGACGTCACAAAATACATAACGTCACAAAAATAAATGACGTCACAAAAATTAATAACGTCACAAAATACATAACTTTACAAAAATAAATAACGTCACAAAATACATAACGTCACAAAATACATAACGTCACAAAAATAAATGACGTCACAAAATACGTAACGTCACAAAAATAAATGACGTCACAAAATACATAACGTCACAAAAATAAATGACGTCACAAAATACATAATGTCACAAAAATAAATGACGTCACAAAAATTAATTACGTCACAAAATACATAACGTCACAAAAATAAATGACGTCACAAAATATATAACGTCACAAAAATAAATGAGGTCACAAAATACATAACGTCACAAAAATAAATGAAGTCACAAAATACATAACGTCACAAAAATAAATGACGTCACAAAATACATAACGTCACAAAAATAAATGACGTCACAATAATAAATGACGTCACAAAATACTTAACGTCACAAAAATAAATGACGTCACAAAATACATAACGTCACAAAAATAAATGACGTCACAAAATACATAACGTCACAAAAATAAATGACGTCAAAAAATACATAACGTCACAAAAATAAATGACGTCACAAAATACATAACGTCACAAAAATAAATGACGTCACAATTATACATGACGTCACAAAATACATTACGTCGCTAAAATTAATGACGTCACAAAATACATAACGTCACAAAAATAAATGACGTCACAAAATACATAACGTCACAAAAATAAATGACGTCACAAAATACATAACGTCACAAAATACATAACGTCACAAAATACATAACGTCACAAAAATAAATGACGTCACAAAATACATAACGTCACAAAAATAAATGACGTTACAAAATACATAATTTCTCAAAAATAAATGACGTCACAAAATACATAATGTCATTATACCACTCAAGTTACCGTCAAAACTTACGTTTTGGAAATAGGGATGATTAAAATAGTCGCTTTGGATATTTTTTGACAGCGATGCGCCTAAGTTTGACATGAAATATAAAATAAATACGGAAATGTGCCAACACGACGTACACATAGGGTGATAGAATAGGACCAGAACTTCTGTATTATACCACCCAAGTTACCGTAAAAACTTAGGTTTTGGAAATATGGCTGATTAACGTAGTCGCTTTGCGATGTGCGGACTGCGATTTGTCTAGGTTTGACATGAAATATAAAATAAATACGGACGTGTGCCAACATGATGTACACATAGGATGATAGAATACGTCCAGAACTTTAGTACTATACCATCCAAGTTACCTTAAAAACTTAGGTTTTGGAAATAGGGATGATAAATATAGTCGCTTTGTATGTGGACAGCGATCCACCTGTTTGACATAAAATATAAAATAAATACGGAAGTGTGCAAACATGACGTACGTGTAAGGTGATAGAATAGGACCAGAACTATAGTATTATACAACTCAAGTTACCGTCAAAACTTACGTTTTGGAAATAGGGATGATTAAAATAGTCGCTTTAGATGTGTGGACAGCGATGCGAATAAGTTTGACATGAAATATAAAATAAATACGGAAGTGTGCCAACAAGACGTACACATAGGGTGATAGAATAGGACCAGAACTTCTGTATTATACCACCCAAGTTACGGTAAAAACTTAGGTTTTGGAAATATGGCTGACTAAAGTAGTCGCTTTGCGATGTGCGGACCGCGATTTGTCTAAGTTTGACATGAAATATAAAATAAATACGGAAGTGTGCCAACATGACGTACACATAGGGCGATAGAATAGGACCAGAACTATAGTATTATACCACTCAAGTTACCGTCAAAACTTACGTTATGGAAATAGGGATGATTAAAATAGTCGCTTTGGATGTTTGGACAGCGATGTGCCTAAGTTTGACATGAAATATAAAATAAATACGGAAGTGTGCAAACAAGACGTACACATACGGTGATAGAATAGGACCAGAACTTCTGTATTATACCACCCAAGATACCGTAAAAACTTAGGTTTTGGAAATATGGGTGATTAAATTAGTCGCTATGCGATGTGCGTACAACAATTTGTCAAAGTATGACATGACATATAAAAATAAAAACCGAATAGTGGATACATGACGTTCACATAGGGTGACAAAATAGGACCAGAAATTTAGTATTATACCACCCAAGTTACCTTAAAAACGTAGGTATTGGAAATATGGGTGATTAAATTAGTCGCTATGCGATGTGCAGATAACGATTTTTCTAAATTTGACATGAAATGTAAAATAAATACGGAAGTGTGCCAACATGACGTACACATAGGATGATAGAATAAGTCTAGAACTTTAGTACTATACCACCCAAACGACCTTAAAAACTTAGGTTTTGGAAATATGGGTGATTAAATTAGTCGCTATGCGATGTGCGGACAACGATATGTCTAAGTTTGACATGAAATATAAAAATAAATACGGAATTGTGGACCCATGACGTACACATAGTGTGATAGAAAAGGACCAGAACTATAGTATTATACCACTCAGGTTCCCGTCAAAACTTAGGTTTTGGAAATATGGGTGATTAAAATAGTCGCTTTGGATGTGTGGACAGCGATCCGCCTAAGTTTGACATGAAATATAAAATAAATACGGAAGTGTGCCAACAAGACGTACACATACGGTGTTAGAATAGGACCAGAACTTCTGTATTGTACCACCCAAGTTACCGTAAAAAATTAGGTTTTGGAAATATGGCTGATTAACGTAGTCGCTTTGCGATGTGCGGATTGCGATTTGTCTAGGTTTGACATGAAATATAAAATAAATACGGAAGTGTGCCAACATGATGTACACATAGGATGATATAATACGTCCAGAACTTTAGTACTATACCATCCAAGTTACCTTAAAAACTTAGGTTTTGGAAATAGGGATGATAAATATAGTCGCTTTGTATGTGTGGACAGCGATCCGCCTGTTTGACATAAAATATAAAATAAATACGGAAGTGTGCAAACATGACGTACGTTTAGGGTGATAGAATAGGACCAGAACTATAGTATTATACCACTCAAGTTACCGTCAAAACTTACGTTTTGGAAATAGGGATGATTAAAATAGTCGCTTTAGATGTGTGGACAGCGATGCGCCTAAGTTTGACATGAAAAATAAAATAAATACGGAAATGTGCCAACATTACGTACACATAGGGTGATAGAATAGGACCAGAACTTCTGTATTATACCACCAAAGTTACCGTAAAAACTTAGATTTTGGAAATATGGCTGACTAAAGTAGTCGCTTTGCGATGTGCGGACCGCGATTTGTCTAAGTTTGACATAAAATATAAAATAAATACGGAAGTGTGCCAACATGACGTACGTTTAGGGTGATAGAAGAGGACCAGAACTATAGTTTTATGCCACTCAGGTTACCGTCAAAAATAAGGTTTTGGAAATACGGGTGATTAAAATAGTTGCTTTGGATGTGTGGACAGCGATCCACCTAAGTTTGACATGAAATATAAAATAAATACGGAAGTGTTCCAACAAGACGTACACATAGGGTGATAGAATAGGACCAGAACTTCTGTATTATACCACCCAAATTACGGTAAAAACTTAGGTTTTGGAAATATGGCTGACTAAAGGAGTCGCTTTGCGATGTGCGGACCGCGATTTGTCTAAGTTTGACATGAAATATAAAAATAAAAACGGAATAGTGGATACATGACGTTCACATAGGGTGACAAAATAGGACCAGAAATTTAGTATTATACCACCCAAGTTACCTTAAAAACGTAGGTTTTGGAAATATGGGTGATTAAATTAGTCGCTATGCGATGTGCAGACAACGATTTTTCTAAATTTGACATGAAATATAAAATAAATACGGAAGTGTGCCAACATGACGTACACATAGGGTGATAGAATAGAAACAGAACTATAGTATTATACCACTCAAGTTACCGTCAAAACTTACGTTTTGGAAATAGGGATGATTAAAATAGTCGCTTTGGATGTTTGGACAGCGATGTGCCTAAGTTTGACAAGAAATATAAAATAAATACGGAAGTGTGCAAACAAGACGTACACATACGGTGATAGAATAGGACCAGAACTTCGGTATTATACCACCCAAGTTACCGTAAAAACTTAGGTTTTGGAAATATGGGTGATTAAATTAGTCGCTATGCGATGTGCGTACAACAATTTGTCAAATTATGACATGACATATAAAAATAAAAACGGAATAGTGGATACATGACGTTCACATAGGGTGACAAAATAGGACCAGAAATTTAGTATTATACCACCCAAGTTACCTTAAAAACGTAGGTATTGGAAATATGGGTGATTAAATTAGTCGCTATGCGATGTGCAGATAACGATTTTTCTAAATTTGACATGAAATGTAAAATAAATACGGAAGTGTGCCAACATGACGTACACATAGGATGATAGAATAAGTCTAGAACTTTAGTACTATACCACCCAAACGACCTTAAAAACTTAGGTTTTGGAAATATGGGTGATTAAATTAGTCGCTATGCGATGTGCGGACAACGATTTGTCTAAGTTTGACATGAAATATAAAAATAAATACGGAATTGTGGACACATGACGTACACATAGTGTGATAGAAAAGGACCAGAACTATAGTATTATACCACTCAGGTTACCGTCAAAACTTAGGTTTTGGAAATATGGGTGATTAAAATAGTCGCTTTGGATGTGTGGACAGCGATCCGCCTAAGTTTGACATGAAATATAAAATAAATACGGAAGTGTGCCAACAAGACGTACACATACGGTGTTAGAATAGGACCAGAACGTCTGTATTGTACCACCCAAGTTACCGTAAAAAATTAGGTTTTGGAAATATGGCTGATTAACGTAGTCGCTTTGCGATGTGCGGATTGCGATTTGTCTAGGTTTGACATGAAATATAAAATAAATACGGAAGTGTGCCAACATGATGTACACATAGGATGATATAATACGTCCAGAACTTTAGTACTATACCATCCAAGTTACCTTAAAAACTTAGGTTTTGGAAATAGGGATGATAAATATAGTCGCTTTGTATGTGTGGACAGCGATCCGCCTGTTTGACATAAAATATAAAATAAATACGGAAGTGTGCAAACATGACGTACGTTTAGGGTGATAGAATAGGACCAGAACTATAGTATTATACCACTCAAGTTACCGTCAAAACTTACGTTTTGGAAATAGGGATGATTAAAATAGTCGCTTTAGATGTGTGGACAGCGATGCGCCTAAGTTTGACATGAAAAATAAAATAAATACGGAAATGTGCCAACATTACGTACACATAGGGTGATAGAATAGGACCAGAACTTCTGTATTATACCACCAAAGTTACCGTAAAAACTTAGATTTTGGAAATATGGCTGACTAAAGTAGTCGCTTTGCGATGTGCGGACCGCGATTTGTCTAAGTTTGACATAAAATATAAAATAAATACGGAAGTGTGCCAACATGACGTACGTTTAGGGTGATAGAAGAGGACCAGAACTATAGTTTTATGCCACTCAGGTTACCGTCAAAAATAAGGTTTTGGAAATACGGGTGATTAAAATAGTTGCTTTGGATGTGTGGACAGCGATCCACCTAAGTTTGACATGAAATATAAAATAAATACGGAAGTGTGCCAACAAGACGTACACATAGGGTGATAGAATAGGACCAGAACTTCTGTATTATACCACCCAAGTTACGGTAAAAACTTAGGTTTTGGAAATATGGCTGACTAAAGGAGTCGCTTTGCGATGTGCGGACCGCGATTTGTCTAAGTTTGACATGAAATATAAAAATAAAAACGGAATAGTGGATACATGACGTTCACATAGGGTGACAAAATAGGACGAGAAATTTAGTATTATACCACCCAAGTTACCTTAAAAACGTAGGTTTTGGAAATATGGGTGATTAAAGGAGTCGCTATGCGATGTGCAGACAACGATTTTTCTAAATTTGACATGAAATATAAAATAAATACGGAAGTGTGCCAACATGACGTACACATAGGGTGTTAGAATAGAAACAGAACTATAGTATTATACCACTCAAGTTACCGTCAAAACTTACGTTTTGGAAATAGGGATGATTAAAATAGTCGCTTTGGATGTTTGGACAGCGATGTGCCTAAGTTTGACATGAAATATAAAATAAATACGGAAGTGTGCAAACAAGACGTACACATACGGTGATAGAATAGGACCAGAACTTTGGTATTATACCACCCAAGTTACCGTAAAAACTTAGGTTTTGGAAATATGGGTGATTAAATTAGTCGCTATGCGATGTGCGTACAACGATTTGTCAAAGTATGACATGAAATATAAAAATAAAAACGGAATAGTGGATACATGACGTTCACATAGGGTGACAAAATAGGACCAGAAATTTAGTATTATACCATCCAAGTTACCTTAAAAACGTAGGTTTTGGAAATATGGGTGATTAAATTAGTCGCTATGCGATGTGCAGACAACGATTTTTCTAAATTTGACATGAAATGTAAAATAAATACGGAAGTGTGCCAACATGACGTACACATAGGATGATAGAATAAGTCTAGAACTTTAGTACTATACCACCCAAACGACCTTAAAAACTTAGGTTTTGGAAATATGGGTGATTAAATTAGTCGCTATGCGATGTGCGGACAACGATTTGTCTAAGTTTGAAATGAAATATAAAAATAAATACGGAATTGTGGATACATGACGTACACATAGTGTGATAGAAAAGGACCAGAACTATAGTATTATACCACTCAGGTTACCGTCAAAACTTAGGTTTTGGAAATATGGGTGATTAAAATAGTCGCTTTGGATGTGTGGACAGAAATATAAAATAAATACGGAAGTGTGCCAACAAGACGTACACATACGGTGTTAGAATAGGACCAGAACTTCTGTATTGTACCACCCAAGTTACCGTAAAAAATTAGGTTTTGGAAATATGGCTGATTAACGTAGTCGCTTTGCGATGTGCGGATTGCGATTTGTCTAGGTTTGACATGAAATATAAAATAAATACGGAAGTGTGCCAACATGATGTACACATAGGATGATAGAATACGTCCAGAACTTTATTACTATACCATCCAAGTTACCTTAAAAACTTAGGTTTTGGAAATAGGGATGATAAATATAGTCGCTTTGTATGTGTGGACAGCGATCCGCCTGTTTGACATAAAATATAAAATAAATACGGAAGTGTGCAAACATGACGTACGTTTAGGGTGATAGAATAGGACCAGAACTATAGTATTATACCACTCAAGTTACCGTCAAAACTTACGTTTTGGAAATAGGGATGTAAACAATATTTAAGAAATACAAGTAATTGAAAGTAACTATTTATTTTCATAGCACAAAACTGTAAACTAAACACGCTTTAGGTTATATTTTTTTTAAATCAACTAGATCAGCTGATTGTACAATCCTACATTTCTCCCCAACCAATTTACGATGAGTTACCATCTTCATCAGGTTCCAACTGTAATTTCCATTGCGGTGGATCAGTTGATACTCGCCAACAGAAGATCTCGCCGCGCCGCTTGTTCCTCTGGTCCATCTCCGCCTAATCCCTTAACTCTGCAGGTCAGTTCAAAACGAGCTACGTAATCTTCCCACAAAGTTTCACTATTAAATTCTTTAAATGAAAATCTACTCATTCTTTCTTGAACATAAGACATATCTTTGTGATTACTTACACTCTCATATTGAGACTGATTTGTTTTCCTTGGCATTTTTTTTTATATCGTCGCCAATAAACAATATTTAAGAAATACAAGTAATTGAAAGTAACTATTTATTTTCATAGCACAAAACTGTAAACTAAACACGCTTTAGGTTATATTTTTTTTAAATCAACTAGATCAGCTGATTGTACAATCCTACAGGATGATTAAAAGAGTCGCTTTAGATGTGTGGACAGCGATGCGCCTAAGTTTGACATGAAAAATAAAATAAATACGGAAATGTGCCAACATTACGTACACATAGGGTGATAGAATAGGACCAGAACTTCTGTATTATACCACCAAAGTTACCGTAAAAACTTAGGTTTTTGAAATATGGCTGACTAAAGTAGTCGCTTTGCGATGTGCGGACCGCGATTTGTCTAAGTTTGACATGAAATATAAAATAAATACGGAAGTGTGCCAACATGACGTACACATAGGGTGATAGAATAGGACCAGAACTATCGTATTATGCCACTCAAGTTACCGTCAAAATTACGTTTTGGAAGTAGGGATGATTAAAATAGTCGCTTTGGATGTTTGGACAGCGATGTGCCTAAGTTTGACATGAAATATAAAATAAATACGGAAGTGTGCAAACAAGACGTACACATACGGTGATAGAATAGGACCAGAACTTCGGTATTATACCACCCAAGTTACCGTAAAAACTTAGGTTTTGGAAATATGGGTGATTAAATCAGTCGCTATGCGATGTGCAGACAACGATTTTTCTAAATTTGACAAGAAATGTAAAATAAATACGGAAGTGAGCCAACATGACGTGACACATAGGATGATAGAATAAGTCTAGAACTTTAGTACTATACCACCCAAACGACCTTAAAAACTTAGGTTTTGGAAATATGGGTGATTAAATTAGTCGCTATGCGATGTGCGGACAACGATTTGTCTAAGTTTGAAATGAAATATAAAAATTAATACGGAAATGTGGATACATGACGTACACATAGTGTGATAGAAAAGGACCAGAACTATAGTATTATACCACTCAGGTTACCGTCAAAACTTAGGTTTTGTGAATTCGGTTGATTAAAATAGTCGCTTTGGATGTGTGGACAGCGATCCGCCTAAGTTTGACATGAAAAATAAAATAAATACGGAAATGTGCCAACATTACGTACACATAGGGTGATAGAATAGGACCAGAACGTCTGTATTATACCACCCAAGTTACCGTAAAAACTTAGCTTTTGGAAATATGGCTGAATTAATTAGTCGCTTTGCGATGTGCGGACAGCGATTTGTCTAAGTTTGACATGAAATATAAAATAAATACGGAAGTGTGCCAACATGACGTACACATAGGATGATAGAATACGTCCAGAACTTTAGTACTATACCATCCAAGTTACCTTAAAAACTTAGGTTTTGGAAATATGGGTGATTAAATTAGTCGCTATGCGATGTGCGGACAACGATTTGTCAAAGTATGACATGAAATATAAAAATAAAAACGGAATTGTGGATACATGACGTTCACATAGGGTAATAAAATGGGACCAGAACTACAGTATTATACCACTCAGGTTACCGTCAAAACTTAGGTTTTGGAAATACGGGTGATTAAAATAGTCGCTTTGGATTTGTGGTCAGCGATCCACCTAAGTTTGACATGAAATATAAAATAAATACGGAAGTGTGCCAACAAGACGTACGCATAAGGTGATAGAATAGGACCAGAACTTCTGTATTTTACCACCCAAGTTACCGTAAAAACTTAGGTTTTGGAAATATGGCTGATTAAAGTAGTCGCTTTGCGATGTGCGGACTGCGATTTGTCTAAGTTTGTCATGAAATATAAAATAAATACGGAAGTGTCCCAACATAACGTACACATAGGGTAATAGAATAGGTCCAGAACTTCTGTATTATACCACTCAAGTTACCGTCAAAACTTACGTTCTGGAAATAGGGATGATTAAAATAGTCGCTTTAGATTTGTGGTCAGCGATCCACCTAAGTTTGACATGAAATATAAAATAAATACGGAAGTGTGCCAACAAGACGTACACATAGGGTGATAGAATAGGACCAGAACTTCTGATTATACCAACCAAGTTACCGTAAAAACTTAGGTATTGGAAATATGGCTGATTAAAGTATTCGCTTTGCGATGTGCGGACTGCGATTTGTCTAAGTTTGACATGAAATATAAATAAATACGGAAGTGTGCCAACATGACGTACACATAGGATGATAGAATACGTCCAGAATTTTAGTACTATACCACCCAAGTTACCTTAAAAACTTAGGTTCTGGAAATATGGGTGATTAAATTATTCGCTATGCGATGTGCGGACAACGATTTGTCAAAGTATAACATGAAATATAAAAATAAAAAGCGAATTGTGAAGATACATGACGTTTACATAGGGTGATAAAATAGGACCAGAAATTTAGTATTATACCACCCTAGTTACCTTAAAAACTTAGGTTTTGGAAATATGGGTGATTAAAATAGTCGCTTTGGATATGTCGACAGCGATCCGCCTAAGTTTGACATGGAATATAAAATAAATACGTAAGTGTGCCAACAAGACGTACACATAGGGTGATAGAATAGGATCAGAACCTCTGTATTATACCACCCAAGTTACCGAAAAACTTAGGTTTTGGAAATATGTCTGATTAAAGTAGTCGCTTTGCGATGTGCGGACTGCGATTTGTCTAAGTTTGACATGAAATATAAAATTAATACGGAAGTGTGCCAACATGACGTACACATAGGGTGATAGAATAGGACCAGAACTATCGTATTATACCACTCTAGTTACCGTCAAAATTACGTTTTGGAAGTATGATGATTAAAATAGTCGCTTTGGATGTTTGGACAGCGATGTGCCTAAGTTTGACATGAAATATAAAATAAATACGGAAGTGTGCAAACAAGACGTACACATACGGTGATAGAATAGGACCAGAACTTCGGTATTATACCACCCAAGTTACCGTAAAAACTTAGGTTTTGGAAATATGGGTGATTAAATCAGTCGCTATGCGATGTGCAGACAACGATTTTTCTAAATTTGACATGAAATGTAAAATAAATACGGAAGTGTGCCAACATGACGTACACATAGGATGATAGAATAAGTCTAGAACTTTAGTACTATACCACCCAAACGACCTTAAAAACTTAGGTTTTGGAAATATGGGTGATTAAATTAGTCGCTATGCGATGTGCGGACAACGATTTGTCTAAGTTTGACATGAAATATAAAAATAAATACGGAATTGTGGACACATGACGTACACATAGTGTGATAGAAAAGGACCAGAACTATAGTATTATACCACTCAGGTTACCGTCAAAACTTAGGTTTTGGAAATATGGGTGATTAAAATAGTCGCTTTGGATGTGTGGACAGCGATCCGCCTAAGTTTGACATGAAATATAAAATAAATACGGAAGTGTGCCAACAAGACGTACACATACGGTGTTAGAATAGGACCAGAACTTCTGTATTGTACCACCCAAGTTACCGTAAAAAATTAGGTTTTGGAAATATGGCTGATTAACGTAGTCGCTTTGCGATGTGCGGATTGCGATTTGTCTAGGTTTGACATGAAATATAAAATAAATACGGAAGTGTGCCAACATGATGTACACATAGGATGATATAATACGTCCAGAACTTTAGTACTATACCATCCAAGTTACCTTAAAAACTTAGGTTTTGGAAATAGGGATGATAAATATAGTCGCTTTGTATGTGTGGACAGCGATCCGCCTGTTTGACATAAAATATAAAATAAATACGGAAGTTTGCAAACATGACGTACGTTTAGGGTGATAGAATAGGACCAGAACTATAGTATTATACCACTCAAGTTACCGTCAAAACTTACGTTTTGGAAATAGGGATGATTAAAATAGTCGCTTTAGATGTGTGGACAGCGATGCGCCTAAGTTTGACATGAAAAATAAAATAAATACGGAAATGTGCCAACATTACGTACACATAGGGTGATAGAATAGGACCAGAACTTCTGTATTATACCACCAAAGTTACCGTAAAAACTTAGATTTTGGAAATATGGCTGACTAAAGTAGTCGCTTTGCGATGTGTGGACCGCGATTTGTCTAAGTTTGACATAAAATATAAAATAAATACGGAAGTGTGCCAACATGACGTACGTTTAGGGTGATAGAAGAGGACCAGAACTATAGTTTTATGCCACTCAGGTTACCGTCAAAAATAAGGTTTTGGAAATACGGGTGATTAAAATAGTTGCTTTGGATGTGTGGACAGCGATCCACCTAAGTTTGACATGAAATATAAAATAAATACGGAAGTGTGCCAACAAGACGTACACATAGGGTGATAGAATAGGACCAGAACTTCTGTATTATACCACCCAAGTTAAGGTAAAAACTTAGGTTTTGGAAATATGGCTGACTAAAGGAGTCGCTTTGCGATGTGCGGACCGCGATTTGTCTAAGTTTGACATGAAATATAAAAATAAAAACGGAATAGTGGATACATGACGTTCACATAGGGTGACAAAATAGGACCAGAAATTTAGTATTATACCACCCAAGTTACCTTAAAAACGTAGGTTTTGGAAATATGGGTGATTAAATTAGTCGCTATGCGATGTGCAGACAACGATTTTTCTAAATTTGACATGAAATATAAAATAAATACGGAAGTTTGCCAACATGACGTACACATAGGGTGATAGAATAGAAACAGAACTATAGTATTATACCACTCAAGTTACCGTCAAAACTTACGTTTTGGAAATAGGGATGATTAAAATAGTCGCTTTGGATGTTTGGACAGCGATGTGCCTAAGTTTGACATGAAATATAAAATAAATACGGAAGTGTGCAAACAAGACGTACACATACGGTGATAGAATAGGACCAGAACTTCGGTATTATACCACCCAAGTTACCGTAAAAACTTAGGTTTTGGAAATATGGGTGATTAAATTAGTCGCTATGCGATGTGCGTACAACAATTTGTCAAATTATGACATGACATATAAAAATAAAAACGGAATAGTGGATACATGACGTTCACATAGGGTGACAAAATAGGACCAGAAATTTAGTATTACACCACCCAAGTTACCTTAAAAACGTAGGTATTGGAAATATGGGTGATTAAATTAGTCGCTATGCGATGTGCAGATAACGATTTTTCTAAATTTGACATGAAATGTAAAATAAATACGGAAGTGTGCCAACATGACGTACACATAGGATGATAGAATAAGTCTAGAACTTTAGTACTATACCACCCAAACGACCTTAAAAACTTAGATTTTGGAAATATGGGTGATTAAATTAGTCGCTATGCGATGTGCGGACAACGATTTGTCTAAGTTTGACATGAAATATAAAAATAAATACGGAATTGTGGACACATGACGTACACATAGTGTGATAGAAAAGGACCAGAACTATAGTATTATACCACTCAGGTTACCGTCAAAACTTAGGTTTTGGAAATATGGGTGATTAAAATAGTCGCTTTGGATGTGTGGACAGCGATCCGCCTAAGTTTGACATGAAATATAAAATAAATACGGAAGTGTGCCAACAAGACGTACACATACGGTGTTAGAATAGGACCAGAACTTCTGTATTGTACCACCCAAGTTACCGTAAAAAATTAGGTTTTGGAAATATGGCTGATTAACGTAGTCGCTTTGCGATGTGCGGATTGCGATTTGTCTAGGTTTGACATGAAATATAAAATAAATACGGAAGTGTGCCAACATGATGTACACATAGGATGATATAATACGTCCAGAACTTTAGTACTATACCATCAAAGTTACCTTAAAAACTTAGGTTTTGGAAATAGGGATGATAAATATAGTCGCTTTGTATGTGTGGACAGCGATCCGCCTGTTTGACATAAAATATAAAATAAATACGGAAGTGTGCAAACATGACGTACGTTTAGGGTGATAGAATAGGACCAGAACTATAGTATTATACCACTCAAGTTACCGTCAAAACTTACGTTTTGGAAATAGGGATGATTTAAATAGTCGCTTTAGATGTGTGGACAGCGATGCGCCTAAGTTTGACATGAAAAATAAAATAAATACGGAAATGTGCCAACATTACGTACACATAGGGTGATAGAATAGGACCAGAACTTCTGTATTATACCACCAAAGTTACCGTAAAAACTTAGATTTTGGAAATATGGCTGACTAAAGTAGTCGCTTTGCGATGTGCGGACCGCGATTTGTCTAAGTTTGACATAAAATATAAAATAAATACGGAAGTGTGCCAACATGACGTACGTTTAGGGTGATAGAAGAGGACCAGAACTATAGTTTTATGCCACTCAGGTTACCGTCAAAAATAAGGTTTTGGAAATACGGGTGATTAAAATAGTTGCTTTGGATGTGTGGACAGCGATCCACCTAAGTTTGACATGAAATATAAAATAAATACGGAAGTGTGCCAACAAGACGTACACATAGGGTGATAGAATAGGACCAGAACTTCTGTATTATACCACCCAAGTTACGGTAAAAACTTAGGTTTTGGAAATATGGCTGACTAAAGGAGTCGCTTTGCGATGTGCGGACCGCGATTTGTCTAAGTTTGACATGAAATATAAAAATAAAAACGGAACAGTGGATACATGACGTTCACATAGGGTGAAAAAAATAGGACCAGAAATTTAGTATTATACCACCCAAGTTACCTTAAAAACGTAGGTTTTGGAAATATGGGTGATTAAATTAGTCGCTATGCGATGTGCAGACAACGATTTTTCTAAATTTGACATGAAATATAAAATAAATACGGAAGTGTGCCAACATGACGTACACATAGGGTGATAGAATAGAAACAGAACTATAGTATTATACCACTCAAGTTACCGTCAAAACTTACGTTTTGGAAATAGGGATGATTAAAATAGTCGCTTTGGATGTTTGGACAGCGATGTGCCTAAGTTTGACATGAAATATAAAATAAATACGGAAGTGTGCAAACAAGACGTACACATACGGTGATAGAATAGGACCAGAACTTTGGTATTATACCACCCAAGTTACCGTAAAAACTTAGGTTTTGGAAATATGGGTGATTAAATTAGTCGCTATGCGATGTGCGTACAACGATTTGTCAAAGTATGACATGAAATATAAAAATAAAAACGGAATAGTGGATACATGACGTTCACATAGGGTGACAAAATAGGACCAGAAATTTAGTATTATACCATCCAAGTTACCTTAAAAACGTAGGTTTTGGAAATATGGGTGATTAAATTAGTCGCTATGCGATGTGCAGACAACGATTTTTCTAAATTTGACATGAAATGTAAAATAAATACGGAAGTGTGCCAACATGACGTACACATAGGATGATAGAATAAGTCTAGAACTTTAGTACTATACCACCCAAACGACCTTAAAAACTTAGGTTTTGGAAATATGGGTGATTAAATTAGTCGCTATGCGATGTGCGGACAACGATTTGTCTAAGTTTGAAATGAAATATAAAAATAAATACGGAATTGTGGATACATGACGTACACATAGTGTGATAGAAAAGGACCAGAACTATAGTATTATACCACTCAGGTTACCGTCAAAACTTAGGTTTTGGAAATATGGGTGATTAAAATAGTCGCTTTGGATGTGTGGACAGAAATATAAAATAAATACGGAAGTGTGCCAACAAGACGTACACATACGGTGTTAGAATAGGACCAGAACTTCTGTATTGTACCACCCAAGTTACCGTAAAAAATTAGGTTTTGGAAATATGGCTGATTAACGTAGTAGCTTTGCGATGTGCGGATTGCGATTTGTCTAGGTTTGACATGAAATATAAAATAAATACGGAAGTGTGCCAACATGATGTACACATAGGATGATAGAATACGTCCAGAACTTTAGTACTATACCATCCAAGTTACCTTAAAAACTTAGGTTTTGGAAATAGGGATGATAAATATAGTCGCTTTGTATGTGTGGACAGCGATCCGCCTGTTTGACATAAAATATAAAATAAATACGGAAGTGTGCAAACATGACGTACGTTTAGGGTGATAGAATAGGACCAGAACTATAGTATTATACCACTTAAGTTACCGTCAAAACTTACGTTTTGGAAATAGGGATGATTAAAATAGTCGCTTTAGATGTGTGGACAGCGATGCGCCTAAGTTTGACATGAAAAATAAAATAAATACGGAAATGTGCCAACATTACGTACACATAGGGTGATAGAATAGGACCAGAACTTCTGTATTATACCACCAAAGTTACCGTAAAAACTTAGGTTTTTGAAATATGGCTGACTAAAGTAGTCGCTTTGCGATGTGCGGACCGCGATTTGTCTAAGTTTGACGTGAAATATAAAATAAATACGGAAGTGTGCCAACATGACGTACACATAGGGTGATAGAATAGGACCAGAACTATCGTATTATACCACTCAAGTTACCGTCAAAATTACGTTTTGGAAGTAGGGATGATTAAAATAGTCGCTTTGGATGTTTGGACAGCGCTGTGCCTAAGTTTGACATGAAATATAAAATAAATACGGAAGTGTGCAAACAAGACGTACACATACGGTGATAGAATAGGACCAGAACTTCTGATTATACCAACCAAGTTACCGTAAAAACTTAGGTATTGGAAATATGGCTGATTAAAGTATTCGCTTTGCGATGTGCGGACTGCGATTTGTCTAAGTTTGACATGAAATATAAATAAATACGGAAGTGTGCCAACATGACGTACACATAGGATGATAGAATACGTCCAGAATTTTAGTACTATACCACCCAAGTTACCTTAAAAACTTAGGTTCTGGAAATATGGGTGATTAAATTATTCGCTATGCGATGTGCGGACAACGATTTGTCAAAGTATAACATGAAATATAAAAATAAAAAGCGAATTGTGAAGATACATGACGTTTACATAGGGTGATAAAATAGGACCAGAAATTTAGTATTATACCACCCTAGTTACCTTAAAAACTTAGGTTTTGGAAATATGGGTGATTAAAATAGTCGCTTTGGACATGTCGACAGCGATCCGCCTAAGTTTGACATGGAATATAAAATAAATACGTAAGTGTGCCAACAAGACGTACACATAGGGTGATAGAATAGGACCAGAACTTCTGTATTATACCACCCAAGTTACCGAAAAACTTAGGTTTTGGAAATATGTCTGATTAAAGTAGTCGCTTTGCGATGTGCGGACTGCGATTTGTCTAAGTTTGACATGAAATATAAAATAAATACGGAAGTGTGCCAACATGACGTACACATAGGGTGATAGAATAGGACCAGAACTATCGTATTATACCACTCTAGTTACCGTCAAAATTACGTTTTGGAAGTAGGGATGATTAAAATAGTCGCTTTGGATGTTTGGACAGCGATGTGCCTGAGTTTGACATGAAATATAAAATAAATACGGAAGTGTGCAAACAAGACGTACACATACGGTGATAGAATAGGACCAGAACTTCGGTATTATACCACCCAAGTTACCGTAAAAACTTAGGTTTTGGAAATATGGGTGATTAAATCAGTCGCTATGCGATGTGCAGACAACGATTTTTCTAAATTTGACATGAAATGTAAAATAAATACGGAAGTGTGCCAACATGACGTACACATAGGATGATAGAATAAGTCTAGAACTTTAGTACTATACCACCCAAACGACCTTAAAAACTTAGGTTTTGGAAATATGGGTGATTAAATTAGTCGCTATGCGATGTGCGGACAACGATTTGTCTAAGTTTGAAATGAAATATAAAAATTAATACGGAAATGTGGATACATGACGTACACATAGTGTGATAGAAAAGGACCAGAACTATAGTATTATACCACTCAGGTTACCGTCAAAACTTAGGTTTTGTGAATTCGGGTGATAAAAATAGTCGCTTTGGATGTGTGGACAGCGATCCGCCTAAGTTTGACATGAAAAATAAAATAAATACGGAAATGTGCCAACATTACGTACACATAGGGTGATAGAATAGGACCAGAACGTCTGTATTATACCACCCAAGTTACCGTAAAAACTTAGGTTTTGGAAATATGGCTGAATTAAGTAGTCGCTTTGCGATGTGCGGACAGCGATTTGTCTAAGTTTGACATGAAATATAAAATAAATACGGAAGTGTGCCAACATGACGTACACACAGGATGATAGAATACGTCCAGAACTTTAGTACTATACCATCCAAGTTACCTTAAAAACTTAGGTTTTGGAAATATGGGTGATTAAATTAGTCGCTATGCGATGTGCGGACAACGATTTGTCAAATATGACATGAAATATAAAAATAAAAACGGAATTGTGGATACATGACGTTCACATAGGGTAATAAAATGGGACCAGAACTACAGTATTATACCACTCAGGTTACCGTCAAAACTTAGGTTTTGGAAATACGGGTGATTAAAATAGTCGCTTTGGATTTGTGGTCAGCGATCCACCTAAGTTTGACATGAAATATAAAATAAATACGGAAGTGTGCCAACAAGACGTACGCATAAGGTGATAGAATAGGACCAGAACTTCTGTATTTTACCACCCAAGTTACCGTAAAAACTTAGGTTTTGGAAATATGGCTGATTAAAGTAGTCGCTTTGCGATGTGCGGACTGCGATTTGTCTAAGTTTGTCATGAAATATAAAATAAATACGGAAGTGTCCCAACATAACGTACACATAGGGTAATAGAATAGGTCCAGAACTTCTGTATTATACCACTCAAGTTACCGTCAAAACTTACGTTCTGGAAATAGGGATGATTAAAATAGTCGCTTTAGATGTGTGGACAGCGATGCGCCTAAGTTTAACATGAAATATAAAATAAATACGGAAGTGTGCCAACATGACGTACGCATAGGGTGATAGAATAGGACCAGAACTATAGTATTATACCACTCAGGTTACCGTCAAAACTTAGGTTTTGGAAATACGGGTGATTAAAATAGTCGTTTTGGATGTGTGGACAGCGATCCACCTAAGTTTGACATGGAATATAAAATAAATACGGAAGTGTGCCAACAAGACGTACACATAGGGTGATAGAATAGGACCAGAACTTCTGATTATACCAACCAAGTTACCGTAAAAACTTAGGTATTGGAAATATGGCTGATTAAAGTATTCGCTTTGCGATGTGCGGACTGCGATTTGTCTAAGTTTGACATGAAATATAAATAAATACGGAAGTGTGCCAACATGACGTACACATAGGATGATAGAATACGTCCAGAAGTTTAGTACTATACCACCCAAGTTACCTTAAAAACTTAGGTTCTGGAAATATGGGTGATTAAATTATTCGCTATGCGATGTGCGGACAACGATTTGTCAAAGTATAACATGAAATATAAAAATAAAAAGCGAATTGTGAAGATACATGACGTTTACATAGGGTGATAAAATAGGACCAGAAATTTAGTATTATACCACCCTAGTTACCTTAAAAACTTAGGTTTTGGAAATATGGGTGATTAAAATAGTCGCTTTGGACATGTCGACAGCGATCCGCCTAAGTTTGACATGGAATATAAAATAAATACGTAAGTGTGCCAACAAGACGTACACATAGGGTGATAGAATAGGACCAGAACTTCTGTATTATACCACCCAAGTTACCGAAAAACTTAGGTTTTGGAAATATGTCTGATTAAAGTAGTCGCTTTGCGATGTGCGGACTGCGATTTGTCTAAGTTTGACATGAAATATAAAATAAATACGGAAGTGTGCCAACATGACGTACACATAGGGTGATAGAATAGGACCAGAACTATCGTATTATACCACTCTAGTTACCGTCAAAATTACGTTTTGGAAGTAGGGATGATTAAAATAGTCGCTTTGGATGTTTGGACAGCGATGTGCCTGAGTTTGACATGAAATATAAAATAAATACGGAAGTGTGCAAACAAGACGTACACATACGGTGATAGAATAGGACCAGAACTTCGGTATTATACCACCCAAGTTACCGTAAAAACTTAGGTTTTGGAAATATGGGTGATTAAATCAGTCGCTATGCGATGTGCAGACAACGATTTTTCTAAATTTGACATGAAATGTAAAATAAATACGGAAGTGTGCCAACATGACGTACACATAGGATGATAGAATAAGTCTAGAACTTTAGTACTATACCACCCAAACGACCTTAAAAACTTAGGTTTTGGAAATATGGGTGATTAAATTAGTCGCTATGCGATGTGCGGACAACGATTTGTCTAAGTTTGAAATGAAATATAAAAATTAATACGGAAATGTGGATACATGACGTACACATAGTGTGATAGAAAAGGACCAGAACTATAGTATTATACCACTCAGGTTACCGTCAAAACTTAGGTTTTGTGAATTCGGGTGATAAAAATAGTCGCTTTGGATGTGTGGACAGCGATCCGCCTAAGTTTGACATGAAAAATAAAATAAATACGGAAATGTGCCAACATTACGTACACATAGGGTGATAGAATAGGACCAGAACGTCTGTATTATACCACCCAAGTTACCGTAAAAACTTAGGTTTTGGAAATATGGCTGAATTAAGTAGTCGCTTTGCGATGTGCGGACAGCGATTTGTCTAAGTTTGACATGAAATATAAAATAAATACGGAAGTGTGCCAACATGACGTACACACAGGATGATAGAATACGTCCAGAACTTTAGTACTATACCATCCAAGTTACCTTAAAAACTTAGGTTTTGGAAATATGGGTGATTAAATTAGTCGCTATGCGATGTGCGGACAACGATTTGTCAAATATGACATGAAATATAAAAATAAAAACGGAATTGTGGATACATGACGTTCACATAGGGTAATAAAATGGGACCAGAACTACAGTATTATACCACTCAGGTTACCGTCAAAACTTAGGTTTTGGAAATACGGGTGATTAAAATAGTCGCTTTGGATTTGTGGTCAGCGATCCACCTAAGTTTGACATGAAATATAAAATAAATACGGAAGTGTGCCAACAAGACGTACGCATAAGGTGATAGAATAGGACCAGAACTTCTGTATTTTACCACCCAAGTTACCGTAAAAACTTAGGTTTTGGAAATATGGCTGATTAAAGTAGTCGCTTTGCGATGTGCGGACTGCGATTTGTCTAAGTTTGTCATGAAATATAAAATAAATACGGAAGTGTCCCAACATAACGTACACATAGGGTAATAGAATAGGTCCAGAACTTCTGTATTATACCACTCAAGTTACCGTCAAAACTTACGTTCTGGAAATAGGGATGATTAAAATAGTCGCTTTAGATGTGTGGACAGCGATGCGCCTAAGTTTAACATGAAATATAAAATAAATACGGAAGTGTGCCAACATGACGTACGCATAGGGTGATAGAATAGGACCAGAACTATAGTATTATACCACTCAGGTTACCGTCAAAACTTAGGTTTTTGAAATACGGGTGATTAAAATAGTCGTTTTGGATGTGTGGACAGCGATCCACCTAAGTTTGACATGGAATATAAAATAAATACGGAAGTGTGCCAACAAGACGTACACATAGGGTGATAGAATAGGACCAGAACTTCTGATTATACCAACCAAGTTACCGTAAAAACTTAGGTATTGGAAATATGGCTGATTAAAGTATTCGCTTTGCGATGTGCGGACTGCGATTTGTCTAAGTTTGACATGAAATATAAAATAAATACGGAAGTGTGCCAACATGACGTACACATAGGATGATAGAATACGTCCAGAATTTTAGTACTATACCACCCAAGTTACCTTAAAAACTTAGGTTCTGGAAATATGGGTGATTAAATTATTCGCTATGCGATGTGCGGACAACGATTTGTCAAAGTATAACATGAAATATAAAAATAAAAAGCGAATTGTGAAGATACATGACGTTTACATAGGGTGATAAAATAGGACCAGAAATTTAGTATTATACCACCCTAGTTACCTTAAAAACTTAGGTTTTGGAAATATGGGTGATTAAAATAGTCGCTTTGGATATGTCGACAGCGATCCGCCTAAGTTTGACATGGAATATAAAATAAATACGTAAGTGTGCCAACAAGACGTACACATAGGGTGATAGAATAGGACCAGAACTTCTGTATTATACCACCCAAGTTACCGAAAAACTTAGGTTTTGGAAATATGTCTGATTAAAGTAGTCGCTTTGCGATGTGCGGACTGCGATTTGTCTAAGTTTTACATGAAATATAAAATAAATACGGAAGTCTGCCAACCTGACGTACACATAGGATGATAGAATACGTCCAGAACTTTAGTACTATACCACCCAAGTTACCTTAAAAACTTAGGTTATGGAAATATGGGTGCTTAAATTAGTCGCTATGCAATGCGCGGGCAACGAATTGTCTAAGTTTGACATAAAATATAAAATAAATACGGAAGTGTGAAAACATGACGTACGCATAGGGTGATAGAATAGGACCATAACTATAGTATTATACCACTCAGGTTACCGTCAAAACTTTGGTTTTGGAAATACGGGTGATTAAATTAGTTGCTTTGGATGTGTTGACAGCGATCCACCTAAGTTTGACATGAAATATAAAATAAATACGGAAATGTGACAACAAGACGTACACATAGGGTGATAGAATAGAACCAGAACTTCTGTATTATACCACCCATGTTACCGTAAAAACTTAGGTTTTGGAAATATGTCTGATTAAAGTAGTCGCTTTGCGATGTGCGGACTGCGATTTGTCTAAGTTTGACATGAAATATTAAATAAATACGGAAGTGTGCCAACATGACGTACATATAGGATGATAGAATACGTCCAAACTTTAATACTATACCACCCAAGTTACCTTAAAAACTTAGGTTTTTGGAAATATAAGTGATTAAAGTAGTCGCTTTGCGATGTGCGGACAGCGATTTGTCTAAGTTTGACATGAAATATAAAAATAAATATGGAATTGTGAATACATGACGTACACATAGTGTGATAGAATAGGACCAGAACTATAGAATTATACCACTCAGGTTACCGTCAAAACTTAGGTTTTGGAAATATGGGTGATTAAAATAGTCGCTTTGGATGGGTGAACAGCGATCCGCCTAAGTTTGACATGAAATATAACATAAATACGGAATTGTGCCAACAAGACGTACACATACGGTGATAAAATAGGACCAGATCTTCTGTATTATACCACCCAAGTTACCGTAAAAACTTAGGTTTTGGAAATATGGCTGATTAAAGTAAACGCTTTACGATGTGCGGACTGCGATTTGTCTAAGTTTGACATGAAATATAAAATAAATACGGAAGTGTGCCAACATGACGTACACATAGGGTGATAGAATAGGACCAGAACTATCGTATTATACCACTCTAGTTACCGTCAAAATTACGTTTTGGAAGTAGGGATGATTAAAATAGTCGCTTTGGATGTTTGGACAGCGATGTGCCTGAGTTTGACATGAAATATAAAATAAATACGGAAGTGTGCAAACAAGACGTACACATACGGTGATAGAATAGGACCAGAACTTCGGTATTATACCACCCAAGTTACCGTAAAAACTTAGGTTTTGGAAATATGGGTGATTAAATCAGTCGCTATGCGATGTGCAGACAACGATTTTTCTAAATTTGACATGAAATGTAAAATAAATACGGAAGTGTGCCAACATGACGTACACATAGGATGATAGAATAAGTCTAGAACTTTAGTACTATACCACCCAAACGACCTTAAAAACTTAGGTTTTGGAAATATGGGAGATTAAATTAGTCGCTATGCGATGTGCGGACAACGATTTGTCAAAGTATGACATGAAATATAAAAATAAAAACGGAATTGTGGATACATGACGTTCACATAGGGTAATAAAATGGGACCAGAACTACAGTATTATACCACTCAGGTTACCGTCAAAACTTAGGTTTTGGAAATACGGGTGATTAAAATAGTCGCTTTGGATTTGTGGTCAGCGATCCACCTAAGTTTGACATGAAATATAAAATAAATACGGAAGTGTGCCAACAAGACGTACGCATAAGGTGATAGAATAGGACCAGAACTTCTGTATTTTACCACCCAAGTTACCGTAAAAACTTAGGTTTTGGAAATATGGCTGATTAAAGTAGTCGCTTTGCGATGTGCGGACTGCGATTTGTCTAAGTTTGTCATGAAATATAAAATAAATACGGAAGTGTCCCAACATAACGTACACATAGGGTAATAGAATAGGTCCAGAACTTCTGTATTATACCACTCAAGTTACCGTCAAAACTTACGTTCTGGAAATAGGGATGATTAAAATAGTCGCTTTAGATGTGTGGACAGCGATGCGCCTAAGTTTAACATGAAATATAAAATAAATACGGAAGTGTGCCAACATGACGTACGCATAGGGTGATAGAATAGGACCAGAACTATAGTATTATACCACTCAGGTTACCGTCAAAACTTAGGTTTTGGAAATACGGGTGATTAAAATAGTCGTTTTGGATGTGTGGACAGCGATCCACCTAAGTTTGACATGGAATATAAAATAAATACGGAAGTGTGCCAACAAGACGTACACATAGGGTGATAGAATAGGACCAGAACTTCTGATTATACCAACCAAGTTACCGTAAAAACTTAGGTATTGGAAATATGGCTGATTAAAGTATTCGCTTTGCGATGTGCGGACTGCGATTTGTCTAAGTTTGACATGAAATATAAAATAAATACGGAAGTGTGCCAACATGACGTACACATAGGATGATAGAATACGTCCAGAATTTTAGTACTATACCACCCAAGTTACCTTAAAAACTTAGGTTCTGGAAATATGGGTGATTAAATTATTCGCTATGCGATGTGCGGACAACGATTTGTCAAAGTATAACATGAAATATAAAAATAAAAAGCGAATTGTGAAGATACATGACGTTTACATAGGGTGATAAAATAGGACCAGAAATTTAGTATTATACCACCCTAGTTACCTTAAAAACTTAGGTTTTGGAAATATGGGTGATTAAAATAGTCGCTTTGGATATGTCGACAGCGATCCGCCTAAGTTTGACATGGAATATAAAATAAATACGTAAGTGTGCCAACAAGACGTACACATAGGGTGATAGAATAGGACCAGAACTTCTGTATTATACCACCCAAGTTACCGAAAAACTTAGGTTTTGGAAATATGTCTGATTAAAGTAGTCGCTTTGCGATGTGCGGACTGCGATTTGTCTAAGTTTTACATGAAATATAAAATAAATACGGAAGTCTGCCAACCTGACGTACACATAGGATGATAGAATACGTCCAGAACTTTAGTACTATACCACCCAAGTTACCTTAAAAACTTAGGTTATGGAAATATGGGTGCTTAAATTAGTCGCTATGCAATGCGCGGGCAACGAATTGTCTAAGTTTGACATAAAATATAAAATAAATACGGAAGTGTGAAAACATGACGTACGCATAGGGTGATAGAATAGGACCATAACTATAGTATTATACCACTCAGGTTACCGTCAAAACTTGGGTTTTGGAAATACGGGTGATTAAATTAGTTGCTTTGGATGTGTTGACAGCGATCCACCTAAGTTTGACATGAAATATAAAATAAATACGGAAATGTGACAACAAGACGTACACATAGGGTGATAGAATAGAACCAGAACTTCTGTATTATACCACCCATGTTACCGTAAAAACTTAGGTTTTGGAAATATGTCTGATTAAAGTAGTCGCTTTGCGATGTGCGGACTGCGATTTGTCTAAGTTTGACATGAAATATTAAATAAATACGGAAGTGTGCCAACATGACGTACATATAGGATGATAGAATACGTCCAAACTTTAATACTATACCACCCAAGTTACCTTAAAAACTTAGGTTTTTGGAAATATAAGTGATTAAAGTAGTCGCTTTGCGATGTGCGGACAGCGATTTGTCTAAGTTTGACATGAAATATAAAAATAAATATGGAATTGTGAATACATGACGTACACATAGTGTGATAGAATAGGACCAGAACTATAGAATTATACCACTCAGGTTACCGTCAAAACTTAGGTTTTGGAAATATGGGTGATTAAAATAGTCGCTTTGGATGGGTGAACAGCGATCCGCCTAAGTTTGACATGAAATATAACATAAATACGGAATTGTGTCAACAAGACGTACACATACGGTGATAAAATAGGACCAGATCTTCTGTATTATACCACCCAAGTTACCGTAAAAACTTAGGTTTTGGAAATATGGCTGATTAAAGTAAACGCTTTACGATGTGCGGACTGCGATTTGTCTAAGTTTTACATGATATATAAAATAAATACGGAAGTGTGCCAACATGACGTACGCATAGGGTGATAGAAAAGGACCAGAACGTCTGTATTATACCACCCAAGTTACCGTAAAAACGTAGGTTTCTGAAATATGGCTGATTAAAGTAGTCGCTTTGCGATGTGCGGACAGCGATTTGTCTAAGTTTAACATGAAATATAAAATAAATACGGAAGTGTGCCAACATGAGGTACACATAGGGTGATAGAATAGGACCAGAACTATAGTATTATACCACTCAAGTTACCGTCAAAACTTACGTTTTGGAAATAGGGATGATTAAAAAAGTTGCTTTGGATGTGTGGACAGCGATGCGCCTAAGTTTGACATGAAATATAAAATAAATACGGAAGTGTGCCAACATGACGTACGCTTAGGGTGATAGAATAGGACCATAACTATAGTATTATACCACTCAGGTTACCGTCAAAACTTAGGTTTTGGAAATACGGGTGATTAAAATAGTCGCTTTGGATGTGTGGACAGCGATCCACCTAAGTTTGACATGAAATATAAAATAAATACGGAAGTGTGCCAACAAGACGTACACCTACGGTGTTAGAATAGGACCAGAACTTCTGTATTGTACCACCCAAGTTACCGTAAAAAATTAGGTTTTGAAAATATGGCTGATTAAAGTAGTCGCTTTGCGATGTTAGGACTGCGATTTGTCTGAGTTTGACATGAAATATAAAATAAATACGGAAGTCTGCCAACATGACGTACACATAGGATGATAGAATAAGTCTAGAACTTTAGTACTATACCACCCAAGTGACCTTAAAACTTAGGTTTTGGAAATATGGGTGATTAAATTAGTCGCTATGCGATGTGCGGACAACGATTTGTCAAAGTATGACATGAAATATAAAAATAAATATGGAATTGTGGATACATGACGTTCACATAGGGTGATAAAATAGGACCAGATATTTAGTATTATACCACCCAAGTTACCTTAAAAACTTAGGTTTTTGAAATATGGGTGTTTAAATTAGTCGCTATGCGATTTGCGGAAAACGATTTGTCTAAGTTTGACATGAAATATAAAAATAAATACGGAATTGTGGATACATGACGTACACATAGTGTGATAGAATAGGACCAGAACTATAGTATTATATCACTCAGGTTACCGTCAAAACTTAGGTTTTGTGAATTCGGGTGATTAAAATAGTCGCTTTGGATGTGTGGACAGCGATCCGCCTAAGTTTGACATGAAAAATAAAATAAATACGGAAATGTGCCAACATTACGTACACATAGGGTGATAGAATAGGACAAGAACTTCTGTATTATACCACCCAAGTTACCGTAAAAACTTAGGTTTTGGAAATATGGCTGAATTAAGTAGTCGCTTTGCGATGTGCGGACAGCGATTTGTCTAAGTTTGACATGAAATATAAAATAAATACGGAAGTGTGCCAACATCACGTACACATAGACTGATAGAAAAGGACCAGAACTATAGTATTACACCACTCAAATTACCGTCAAAACTCACGTTTTGGAAATAGGGATGATTAAAATCGTCGCTTTGGATGTGTTGACAGCGATCCGCCTAAGTTTGACATGAAATATAAAATAAATACGGAAGTGTGCCAACAAGACGTACACATAAGGTGATATAATAGGAACAGAACTTCTGTATTATACCACCCAAGTTACCGTAAAAACTTAGGTTTTGGAAATATGGGTGATTAAATTAGTCGCTATGAAATGTGCGGACAACGATTTGTCTAAGTTTGACATGAAATATAAAAATAAATACGGAATTGTGGATACATGACGTACACATAGTGTGATAGAATAGGACCAGAACTATAGTATTATACCACTCAGGTTACCGTCAAAACTTAGGTTTTGGAAATACAGGTGATTAAAATAGTCGCTTTGGATGTGTAAACAGCGATCCGCCTAAGTTTGACATGAAATATAAAATAAATACGGAAATGTGCCAACATTACGTACACATAGGGTGATAGAAAAGGACCAGAACTTCTGTATTATACCACCCAAGTTACCGTAAAAAATTAGGTTTTGGAAATATGGCTGATTAAAGGAGTCGCTTTGCGATGTGAGGACAGCGATTTGTCTAAGTTTGACATGAAATATAAAATAAATACGGAAGTGTGCCAACAAGACGTACACATAGGGTAATAGAATAGGACCAGAACTTCTGTATTATACCACCCAATTTACCGTAAAAACTTAGGTTTTGGAAATATGGCTGATTAAAGTAGTCGCTTTGCGATGTGCGGACTGCGATTTGTCTAGGTTTGACATGAAATATAAAATAAATACGGAAGTGTGCCGACATGACGTACACATAGGATGATAGAATAAGTCTAGAACTTTAGTACTATACCACCCAAGTGACCTTAAAAACTTAGGTTTTTGAAATATGGGTGTTTAAATTAGTCGCTATGCGATGTGCGGAAAACGATTTGTCTAAGTTTGACATGAAATATAAAAATAAATACGGAATTGCGGATATATGACGTACACATAGTGTGATAGAATAGGACCAGAACTATAGTATTATATCACTCAGGTTACCATCAAAACTTAGGTTTTGGAAATTTGGGTGATTGAAATAGTCGCTTTGGATGTGTGGACAGCGATCCGCCTAAGTTTGACATGAAAAATAAAATAAATACGGAAATGTGCCAACATTACGTACACATAGGGTGATAGAATAGGACCAGAACTTCTGTATTATACCACCCAAGTTACCGTAAAAACTTAGGTTTTTGAAATATGGGTGTTTAAATTAGTCGCTATGCGATGTGCGGAAAACGATTTGTCTAAGTTTGACATGAAATATAAAAATAAATACGGAATTGTGGATACATGACGTACACATAGTGTGATAGAATAGGACCAGAACTATAGTATTATATCACTCAGGTTACCGCCAAACTTAGGTTTTGAAAATTTGGGTGATTGAAATAGTCGCTTTGGATGTGTGGACAGCGATCCGCCTAAGTTTGACATGAAAAATAAAATAAATACGGAAATTTGCCAACATTACGTACACATAGGGTGATAGAATAGGACCAGAACCTCTGTATTATACCACCCAAGTTACCGTAAAAACCTAGGTTTTGGAAATATGGCTGATTAAAGTAGTCGCTTTGCGATGTGCGGACAGCGATTTGTCTAAGTTTGACATGAAATATAAAATAAATACGGAAGTGTGCCAACAAGACGTACACATAGGGTGATATAAAAGGACCAGAACTTCTGTATTATACCACCCAAGTTACCGTAAAAACTTAGGTTTTGGAAATATGGGTGATTAAATTAGTTGCTATGAAATGTGCGGACAACGATTTGTCAAAGTATGACATGAAATATAAAAATAAAAACGGAATTGTGGATACATGACTTTCACATAGGGTTATAAAATAGGACCAGAACTACAGTATTATACCACTCAGGTTACCTTCAAAACTTAGGTTTTGGAAATACGAGTGATTAAAATAGTCGCTTTGGATGTGTAAACAGCGATCCGCCTAAGTTTGACATTAAATATAAAATAAATACGGAAATGTGCCAACATTACGTACATATAGGGTGATAGAAAAGGACCAGAACTTCTGTAATATACCACCCAAGTTACTGTAAAAAATTAGGTTTTGGAAATATGGCTGATTAAAGGAGTCGCTTTGCGATGTGCGGACAGCGATTTGTCTAAGTTTGACATGAAATATAAAATAAATACGGAAGTGTGCCAACAAGACGTACGCATAAGGTGATAGAATAGGACCAGAACTTCTGTATTTTACCACCCAAGTTACCGTATAAACTTAGGTTTTGGAAATATGGCTGATTAAAGTAGTCGCTTTGCGATGTGCGGACTGCGATTTGTCTAAGTTTGACAGAAATATTAAATAAATACGGAAGTGTGCCAACATGACGTACACATAGGATGATAGAATAAGTCCAGAACTTTAGTACTATACCACCCAAGTAACCTTAAAAACTTAGGTTTTGGAAATATGGGTGATTAAATTAGTCGCTATGCGATGTGCGGACAACGATTTGTCTAAGTTTGAAATGAAATATAAAATAAATACGGAAGTGTGCCAACAAGACGTACACATAGGGTGATAGAATAGGACCAGAACTTCTGTATTATACAACCCAAGTTACCGTAAAAACTCAGGTTTTGGTAATATGGCTGATTAAAGTAGTCGCTTTGCGATGTGCGGACTGCGATTTGTCTAAGTTTGACATGAAATATAAAATAAATACGGAAGTGTCCCAACATAACGTACACATAGGGTGATAGAATAGGACCAGAACTTCTGTATTATACCACTCAAGTTACCGTCAAAACTTACGTTCTGGAAATAGGGATGATTAAAATAGTCGCTTTAGATGTGTGGACAGCGATTTGTCTAGGTTTGACATGAAATATAAAATAAATACGGAATTGTGCCAACAAGACGTACACATAGGGTGATAGAATAGGACCAGAACTTCTGTATTATACCACCCAAGTTACCGTAAAAACTTAGGTTTTGAAAATATGGCTGATAAAAGTAGTCGCTTTGCGATGTGCGGACTGCGATTTGTCTAGGTTTGACATGAAATATAAAATAAATACGGAAGTGTGCCAACATGACGTACACATAGGATGATAGAATACGTCCAGAACTTTAGTACTATACCATCCAAGTTACCTTAAAAACTTAGGTTTTGGAAATATGGGTGATTAAATTAGTCGCTATGCGATGTGCGGACAACGATTTGTCAAAGTATGACATGAAATATAAAAATAAAAACGGAATTGTGGATACATGACGTTCACATAGGGTAATAAAATGGGACCAGAACTTCTGTATTATACCACTCAAGTTACCGTCAAAACTTACGTTCTGGAAATAGGGATGATTAAAATAGTCGCTTTAGATGTGTGGACAGCGATGCGCCTAAGTTTGACATGAAATATAAAATAAATACGGAAGTGTGCCAACATGACGTACGCATAGGGTGATAGAATAGGACCAGAACTATAGTATTATACCACTCAGGTTACCGTCAAAACTTAGGTTTTGGAAATACGGGTGATTAAAATAGTCGTTTTGGATGTGTGGACAGCGATCTACCTATGTTTGACAAGAAATATAAAATAAATACGGAAGTGTGCCAACAAGACGTACACATAGGGTGATAGAATAGGACCAGAACTTCTGATTATACCAACCAAGTTACCGTAAAAACTTAGGTATTGGAAATATGGCTGATTAAAGTAGTCGCTTTGCGATGTGCGGACTGCGATTTGCCTAAGTTTGACATGAAATATAAAATAAATACGGAAGTGTGCCAACATGAAGTACACATAGGGTGATAGAATAGGACCAGAACTATAGTATTATACCACTCAAATTACCGTCAAAACTCACGTTTTGGAAATAGGGATGATTAAAATCGTCGCTTTGGATGTGTGGACAGCGATCCACCTAGGTTTAACATGAAATATAAAATAAATACGGAAGTGTGCCAACAAGACGTACACATAGGGTGATATAATAGGACCAGAACTTCTGTATTATACCACCCAAGTTACCGTAAAAACTAAGGTTTTGGAAATATGGGTGATTAAATTAGTCGCTATGAAATGTGCGGACAACGATTTGTCAAAGTATGACATGAAATATAAAAATAAAAACGGCATAGTGGATACATGACTTTCACATAGGGTAATAAAATAGGACCAGAACTACAGTATTATACCACACAGGTTACCTTCAAATCTTAGGTTTTGGAAATACGGGTGATTAAAATAGTCGCTTTGGATGTGTAAACAGCGATCCGCCTAAGTTTGACATGAAATATAAAATAAATACGGAAGTGTGCCAACAAGACGTACGCATAAGGTGATAGAATAGGACCAGAACTTCTGTATTTTACCACCCAAGTTACCGTAAAAACTTAGGTTTTGGAAATATGGCTGATTAAAGTAGTCGCTTTGCGATGTGCGGACTGCGATTTGTCTAAGTTTGACAGAAATATTAAATAAATACGGAAGTGTGCCAACAAGACGTACACATAGGGTGATAGAATAGGACCAGAACTTCTGTATTATACAAACCAAGTTACCGTAAAAACTCAGGTTTTGGTAATATGGCTGATTAAAGTAGTCGCTTTGCGATGATCGGACTGCGATTTGTCTAAGTTTGACATGAAATATTAAATAAATACGGAAGTGTCCCAACATAACGTACACATAGGGTGATAGAATAGGACCAGAACTTCTGTATTATACCACTCAAGTTACCGTCAAAACTTACGTTCTGGAAATAGGGATGATTAAAATAGTCGCTTTAGATGTGTGGACAGCGATTTGTCTAGGTTTGACATGAAATATAAAATAAATACGGAAGTGTGCCAACAAGACGTACACATAGGGTGATAGAATAGGACCAGAACTTCTGTTTTATACCACCCAAGTTACCGTAAAAACTTAGGTTTTGAAAATATGGCTGATAAAAGTAGTCGCTTTGCGATGTGCGGACTGCGATTTGTCTAGGTTTTACATGAAATATAAAATAAATACGGAAGTGTGCCAACATGACGTACACATAGGATGATAGAATAGAACCAGAACTTCTGTATTATACCACCCAAGTTACCGTAAAAACTTAGGTTTTGAAAATATGGCTGATAAAAGTAGTCGCTTTGCGATGTGCGGACTGCGATTTGTCTAGGTTTTACATGAAATATAAAATAAATACGGAAGTGTGCCAACATGACGTACACATAGGATGATAGAATACGTTCAGAACTTTAGTACTATACCATCCAAGTTACCTTAAAAACTTAGGTTTTGGAAATATGGGTGATTAAATTAGTTGCTATGCGATGTGCGGACAACGATTTGTCAAAGTATGACATGAAATATAAAAATAAAAACGGAATTGTGGATACATGACGTTCACATAGGGTAATAAAATGGGACCAGAACTTCTGTATTATACCACTCAAGTTACCGTCAAAACTTACGTTCTGGAAATAGGGATGATTAAAATAGTCGCTTTAGATGTGTGGACAGCGATGCGCCTAAGTTTGACTTGAAATATAAAATAAATACGGAAGTGTGCCAACATGACGTACGCATAGGGTGATAGAATAGGACCAGAACTATAGTATTATACCACTCAGGTTACCGTCAAAACTTAGGTTTTGGAAATACGGGTGATTAAAATAGTCGTTTTGGATGTGTGGACAGCGATCCACCTAAGTTTGACATGAAATATAAAATAAATACGGAAGTGTGCCAACAAGACGTACACATAGGGTGATAGAATAGGACCAGAACTTCTGATTATACCAACCAAGTTACCGTAAAAACTTAGGTATTGGAAATATAGCTGATTAAAGTAGTCGCTTTGCGATGTGCGGACTGCGATTTGTCTAAGTTTGACATGAAATATAAAATAAATACGGAAGTGTGCCAACATGACGTACACATAGGATGATAGAATACGTCCAGAATTTTAGTACTATACCACCCAAGTTGCCTTAAAAACTTAGGTTATGGAAATATGGGTGCTTAAATTAGTCGCTATGCAATGCGCGGGCAACGAATTGTCTAAGTTTGACATAAAATATAAAATAAATACGGAAGTGTGAAAACATGACGTACGCATATGGTGATAGAATAGGACCATAACTATAGTATTATACCACTCAGGTTACCGTCAAAACTTGGGTTTTGGAAATACGGGTGATTAAAATAGTTGCTTTGGACGTGTTGACAGCGATCCACCTAAGTTTGACATGAAATATAAAATAAATACGGAAATGTGACAACAAGACGTACACATAGGGTGATAGAATAGAACCAGAACTTCTGTATTATACCACCCAAGTTATCGTAAAAACTTAGATTTTGGAAATATGTCTGATTAAAGTAGTCGCTTTGCGATGTGCGGACTGCGATTTGTCTAAGTTTGACATGAAATATTAAATAAATACGGAAGTGTGCTAACATGACGTACATATAGGATGATAGAATACGTCCAGAACTTTAATACTATACCACCTAAGTTACCGTAAAAACTTAGGTTTTTGGAAATATGGGTGATTAAAGTAGTCGCTTTGCGATGTGCGGACAGCGATTTGTCTAAGTTTGACATGAAATATAAAAATAAATACGGAATTGTGGATACATGACGTACACATAGTGTGATAGATTAGGACCAGAACTATAGAATTATACCACTCAGGTTACCGTCAAAACTTAGGTTTTGGAAATAGGGATGATTAAAATAGTTTCTTTGGATGTGTGGACAGCGATGCGCCTAAGTTTGACATGAAATATAAAATAAATACGGAAGTGTGCCAACATGACGTACGCTTAGGGTGATAGAATAGGACCATAACTATAGTATTATACCACTCAGGTTACCGTCAAAACTTAGGTTTTGGAAATACGGGTGATTAAAATAGTCGCTTTGGATGGGTGGACAGCGATCCACCTAAGTTTGACATGAAATATAAAATAAATACGGAATTGTGTCAACAAGACATACACATACGGTGATAAAATAGGACCAGATCTTCTGTATTATACCACCCAAGTTACCGTAAAAACTTAGGTTTTGGAAATATGGCTGATTAAAGTAAACGCTTTACGACGTGCGGACTGCGAATTGTCTAAGTTTTACATGAAATATAAAATAAATACGGAAGTGTGCCAACATGACGTACACATAGGATGATAGAATACGTCCGAACTTTAGTACTATACCACCCATGTTACCTTAAAAACATAGGTTTTGGAAATATGGGTGATTAAATTAGTCGCTATACAATGCGCGGACAACGACTTGTCTAAGTTCGACATGAAATATAAAATAAATACGGAATTGTGGATACATGACGTACACATAATTTGATAGAATAGGACCAGAACTATAGTATTATACCACTCAGGTTACCGTCAAAACTTAGGTTTTGGAAATAGGGATGATTAAAATAGTTTCTTTGGATGTGTGGACAGCGATGCGCCTAAGTTTGACATGAAATATAAAATAAATACGGAAGTGTGCCAACATGACGTACGCTTAGGGTGATAGAATAGGACCATAACTATAGTATTATACCACTCAGGTTACCGTCAAAACTTAGGTTTTGGAAATACGGGTGATTAAAATAGTCGCTTTGGATGGGTGGACAGCGATCCACCTAAGTTTGACATGAAATATAAAATAAATACGGAAGTGTGCCAACATGACGTACACATAGGATGATAGAATACGTCCGAACTTTAGTACTATACCACGCAAGTTACCTTAAAAACTTAGGTTTTGGAAATATGGGTGATTAAAGTCGCTATGCGATGTGCGGACAACGATTTGTCAAAGTATGACATGAAATATAAAAATAAATACAGAATTGTGGATACATGACGTTCACATAGGGTAATAAAATAGGACCAGAAATTTAGTATTATACCACCCAAGTTAACTTAAAAACTTAGGTTTTGGAAATATGGGTGATTAAAATAGTCGATTTGGATATGAGGACAGCGATCCGCCTAAGTTTGACATGAAATATAACATAAATACGGAATTGTGTCAACAAGACATACACAAACGGTGATAAAATAGGACCAGATCTTTTGTATTATACCACCCAAGTTACCGTAAAAACTTAGGTTTTGGAAATATGGCTGATTAAAGTAAACGCTTTACGATGTGCGGACTGCGAATTGTCTAAGTTTTACATGAAATATAAAATAAATACGGAAGTGTGCCAACATGACGTACACATAGGATAATAGAATACGTCCGAACTTTAGTACTATACCACCCATGTTACCTTAAAAACTTAGGTTTTGGAAATATGGGTGATTAAATTAGTCGCTATGCGATGTGCGGACAACGATTTGTCAAAGTATGACATGAAATATAAAAATAAATACAGAATTGTGGATACATAACGTTCACATAGGGTAATAAAATAGGACCAGAAATTTAGTATTATACCAACTAAGTTAACTTAAAAACCTAGGTTTCGGAAATATGGGTGATTAAATTAGTAGCTATACAATGCGCGGACAACGACTTGTCTAAGTTCGACATGAAATATAAAATAAATACGGAATTGTGGATACATGACGTACACATAATTTGATAGAATAGGACCAGAACTATAGTATTATACCACTCAGGTTACCGTCAAAACTTAGGTTTTGGAAATACGGGTGATTAAAATAGTCGCTTTGGATGGGTGGACAGCGATCCACCTAAGTTTGACATGAAATATAAAATAAATACGGAATTGTGTCAACAAGACATACACATACGGTGATAAAATAGGACCAGATCTTCTGTATTATACCACCCAAGTTACCGTAAAAACTTAGGTTTTGGAAATATGGCTGATTAAAGTAAACGCTTTACGACGTGCGGACTGCGAATTGTCTAAGTTTTACATGAAATATAAAATAAATACGGAAGTGTGCCAACATGACGTACACATAGGATGATAGAATACGTCCGAACTTTAGTACTATACCACCCATGTTACCTTAAAAACATAGGTTTTGGAAATATGGGTGATTAAATTAGTCGCTATACAATGCGCGGACAACGACTTGTCTAAGTTCGACATGAAATATAAAATAAATACGGAATTGTGGATACATGACGTACACATAATTTGATAGAATAGGACCAGAACTATAGTATTATACCACTCAGGTTACCGTCAAAACTTAGGTTTTGGAAATAGGGATGATTAAAATAGTTTCTTTGGATGTGTGGACAGCGATGCGCCTAAGTTTGACATGAAATATAAAATAAATACGGAAGTGTGCCAACATGACGTACGCTTAGGGTGATAGAATAGGACCATAACTATAGTATTATACCACTCAGGTTACCGTCAAAACTTAGGTTTTGGAAATACGGGTGATTAAAATAGTCGCTTTGGATGGGTGGACAGCGATCCACCTAAGTTTGACATGAAATATAAAATAAATACGGAAGTGTGCCAACATGACGTACACATAGGATGATAGAATACGTCCGAACTTTAGTACTATACCACGCAAGTTACCTTAAAAACTTAGGTTTTGGAAATATGGGTGATTAAAGTCGCTATGCGATGTGCGGACAACGATTTGTCAAAGTATGACATGAAATATAAAAATAAATACAGAATTGTGGATACATGACGTTCACATAGGGTAATAAAATAGGACCAGAAATTTAGTATTATACCACCCAAGTTAACTTAAAAACTTAGGTTTTGGAAATATGGGTGATTAAAATAGTCGATTTGGATATGAGGACAGCGATCCGCCTAAGTTTGACATGAAATATAACATAAATACGGAATTGTGTCAACAAGACATACACAAACGGTGATAAAATAGGACCAGATCTTTTGTATTATACCACCCAAGTTACCGTAAAAACTTAGGTTTTGGAAATATGGCTGATTAAAGTAAACGCTTTACGATGTGCGGACTGCGAATTGTCTAAGTTTTACATGAAATATAAAATAAATACGGAAGTGTGCCAACATGACGTACACATAGGATAATAGAATACGTCCGATTTTTAGTACTATACCACCCATGTTACCTTAAAAACTTAGGTTTTGGAAATATGGGTGATTAAATTAGTCGCTATGCGATGTGCGGACAACGATTTGTCAAAGTATGACATGAAATATAAAAATAAATACAGAATTGTGGATACATAACGTTCACATAGGGTAATAAAATAGGACCAGAAATTTAGTATTATACCACCTAAGTTAACTTAAAAACCTAGGTTTCGGAAATATGGGTGATTAAATTAGTAGCTATACAATGCGCGGACAACGACTTGTCTAAGTTCGACATGAAATATAAAATAAATACGGAATTGTGGATACATGACGTACACATAATTTGATAGAATAGGACCAGAACTATAGTATTATACCACTCAGGTTACCGTCAAAACTTAGGTTTTGGAAATACGGGTGATTAAAATAGTCGCTTTGGATGTGTGGACAACGATCCACCTAAGTTTGACATGATATATAAAATAAATACGGAAGTGTGCCAACATGACGTACGCATAGGGTGATAGAAAAGGACCAGAACGTCTGTATTATACCACCCAAGTTACCGTCAAAACTTATGTTTTGGAAATACGGGTGATTAAAATAGTCGCTTTGGATGGGTGGACAGCGATCCACCTAAGTTTGACATGAAATATAAAATAAATACGGAAGTGTGCCAACATGACGTACACATAGGATGATAGAATACGTCCGAACTTTAGTACTATACCACCCAAGTTACCTTAAAAACTTAGGTTTTGGAAATATGGGTGATTAAAGTCGCTATGCGATGTGCGGACAACGATTTGTCAAAGTATGACATAAAATATAAAAATAAATACAGAATTGTGGATACATGACTTTCACATAGGGTAATAAAATAGGACCAGAAATTTAGTATTATACCACCCAAGTTAACTTAAAAACTTAGATTTTGGAAATATGGGTGATTAAAATAGTCGATTTGGATATGAGGACAGCGATCCGCCTAAGTTTCACATGAAATATAAAATAATACGGAAGTGTGCCATCAAGACGTACACATAGGGTGATAGAAAAGGACCAGAACTTCTGTATTATACCACCCAAGTTACTGTAAAAAATTAGGTTTTGGAAATATGGCTGATTAAAGGAGTCGCTTTGCGATGTGCGGACAGCGATTTGTCTAAGTTTGACATGAAATATAAAATAAATACGGAAGTGTGCCAACAAGACGTACGCATAAGGTGATAGAATAGGACCAGAACTTCTGTATTTTACCACCCAAGTTACCGTAAAAACTTAGGTTTTGGAAATATGGCTGATTAAAGTAGTCGCTTTGCGATGTGCGGACTGCGATTTGTCTAAGTTTGACAGAAATATTAAATAAATACGGAAGTGTGCCAACATGACGTACACATAGGATGATAGAATAAGTCCAGAACTTTAGTACTATACCACCCAAGTAACCTTAAAAACTTAGGTTTTGGAAATATGGGTGATTAAATTAGTCGCTATGCGATGTGCGGACAACGATTTGTCTAAGTTTGACATGAAATATAAAATAAATACGGAAGTGTGCCAACAAGACGTACACATAGGGTGATAGAATAGGACCAGAACTTCTGTATTATACAACCCAAGTTACCGTAAAAACTCAGGTTTTGGTAATATGGCTGATTAAAGTAGTCGCTTTGCGATGTGCGGACTGCGATTTGTCTAAGTTTGACATGAAATATAAAATAAATACGGAAGTGTCCCAACATAACGTACACATAGGGTGATAGAATAGGACCAGAACTTCTGTATTATACAACTCAAGTTACCGTCAAAACTTACGTTCTGGAAATAGGGATGATTAAAATAGTCGCTTTAGATGTGTGGACAGCGATTTGTCTAGGTTTGACATGAAATATAAAATAAATACGGAAGTGTGCCAACAAGACGTACACATAGGGTGATAGAATAGAACCAGAACTTCTGTATTATACCACCCAAGTTACCGTAAAAACTTAGGTTTTGAAAATATGGCTGATAAAAGTAGTCGCTTTGCGATGTGCGGACTGCGATTTGTCTAGGTTTGACATGAAATATAAAATAAATACGGAAGTGTGCCAACATGACGTACACATAGGATGATAGAATACGTCCAGAACTTTAGTACTATACCATCCAAGTTACCTTAAAAACTTAGGTTTTGGAAATATGGGTGATTAAATTAGTCGCTATGCGATGTGCGGACAACGATTTGTCAAAGTATGACATGAAATATAAAAATAAAAACGGAATTTTGGATACATGACGTTCACATAGGGTAATAAAATGGGACCAGAACTTCTGTATTATACCACTCAAGTTACCGTCAAAACTTACGTTCTGGAAATAGGGATGATTAAAATAGTCGCTTTAGATGTGTGGACAGCGATGCGCCTAAGTTTGACATGAAATATAAAATAAATACGGAAGTGTGCCAACAAGACGTACACATAGGGTGATATAATAGGACCAGAACTTCTGTATTATACCACCCAAGTTACCGTAATAACTTAGGTTTTGGAAATATGGGTGATTAAATTAGCGCTATGAAATGTGCGGACAACGATTTGTCTAAGTTTGACATGAAATATAAAAATAAATACGGAATTGTGGATACATGACGTACACATAGTGTGATAGAATAGGACCAGAACTATAGTATTATACCACTCAGGTTACCGTCAAAACTTAGGTTTTGGAAATACGGGTGATTAAAATAGTCGCTTTGGATGTGTAAACAGCGATCCGCCTAAGTTTGACATGAAATATAAAATAAATACGGAAATGTGCCAACATTACGTACACATAGGATGATAGAATAAGTCTAGAACTTTAGTACTATACCACCCAAGTGACCTTAAAAACTTAGGTTTTGGAAATATGGGTAATTAAATTAGTCGCTATGCGATGTGCGGACAACGATTTGTCAAAATATGACATGAAATATAAAAATTAATACGGAATTGTGGATACATGACGTTCACATAGGGTGATAAAATAGGACCAGAAATTTAGTATTATACCACCCAAGTTACCTTAAAAACTTAGGTTTTTGAAATATGGGTGTTTAAATTAGTGGCTATGCGATGTGCGGAAAACGATTTGTCTAAGTTTGACATGAAATATAAAAATAAATACGGAATTGTGGATACATGACTTTCACATAGGGTAATAAAATAGGACCAGAACTACAGTATTATACCACTCAGGTTACCTTCAAAACTTAGGTTTTGGAAATACGAGTGATTAAAATAGTCGCTTTGGATGTGTAAACAGCGAGCCGCCTAAGTTTGACATGAAATATAAAATAAATACGGAAATGTGCCAACATTACGTACACATAGGGTGATAGAAAAGGACCAGAACTTCTGTATTATACCACCCAAGTTACTGTAAAAAAATTAGGTTTTGGAAATATGGCTGATTAAAGGAGTCGCTTTGCGATGTGCGGACTGCGATTTGTCTAAGTTTGACAGAAATATTAAATAAATAGGGAAGTGTGCCAACATGACGTACACATAGGATGATAGAATAAGTCCAGAACTTTAGTACTATACCACCCAAGTAACCTTAAAAACTTAGGTTTTGGAAATATGGGTGATTAAATTAGTCGCTATGCGATGTGCGGACAACGATTTGTCTAAGTTTGACATGAAATATAAAATAAATACGGAAGTGTGCCAACAAGACGTACACATAGGGTGATAGAATAGGACCAGAACTTCTGTATTATACAACTCAAGTTACCGTCAAAACTTACGTTCTGGAAATAGGGATGATTAAAATAGTCGCTTTAGATGTGTGGACAACGATTTGTTTAGGTTTGACATGAAATATAAAATAAATACGGAAGTGTGCCAACAAGACGTACACATAGGGTGATAGAATAGAACCAGAACTTCTGTATTATACCACCCAAGTTACCGTAAAAACTTAGGTTTTGAAAATATGGCTGATAAAAGTAGTCGCTTTGCGATGTGCGGACTGCGATTTGTCTAGGTTTGACATGAAATATAAAATAAATACGGAAGTGTGCCAACATGACGTACACATAGGATGATAGAATACGTCCAGAACTTTGTACTATACCATCCAAGTTACCTTAAAAACTTAGGTTTTGGAAATATGGGTGATTAAATTAGTCGCTATGCGATGTGCGGACAACGATTTGTCAAAGTATGACATGAAATATAAAAATAAAAACGGAATTGTGGATACATGACGTTCACATAGGGTAATAAAATGGGACCAGAACTTCTGTATTATACCACTCAAGTTACCGTCAAAACTTACGTTCTGGAAATAGGGATGATTAAAATAGTCGCTTTAGATGTGTGGACAGCGATGCGCCTAAGTTTGACATGAAATATAAAATAAATACGGAAGTGTGCCAACATGACGTACGCATAGGGTGATAGAATAGGACCAGAACTATAGTATTATACCACTCAGGTTACCGTCAAAACTTAGGTTTTGGAAATACGGGTGATTAAAATAGTCGTTTTGGATGTGTGGACAGCGATCTACCTAAGTTTGACAAGAAATATAAAATAAATACGGAAGTGTGCCAACAAGACGTACACATAGGGTGATAGAATAGGACCAGAACTTCTGATTATACCAACCAAGTTACCGTAAAAACCTAGGTATTGGAAATATGGCTGATTAAAGTAGTCGCTTTGCGATGTGCGGACTGCGATTTGCCTAAGTTTGACATGAAATATAAAATAAATACGGAAGTGTGCCAACATGAAGTACACATAGGGTGATAGAATAGGACCAGAACTATAGTATTATACCACTCAAATTACCGTCAAAACTCACGTTTTGGAAATAGGGATAATTAAAATCGTCGCTTTGGATGTGTGGACAGCGATCCACCTAGGTTTAACATGAAATATAAAATAAATACGGAAGTGTGCCAACAAGACGTACACATAGGGTGATATAATAGGACCAGAACTTCTGTATTATACCACCCAAGTTACCGTAAAAACTTAGGTTTTGAAAATATGGCTGATAAAAGTAGTCGCTTTGCGATGTGCGGACTGCGATTTGTCTAGCTTTGACATGAAATATAAAATAAATACGGAAGTGTGCCAACATGACGTACACATAGGATGATAGAATACGTCCAGAAATTTAGTACTATACCACCCAAGTTACCGTAAAAACTAAGGTTTTGGAAATATGGGTGATTAAATTAGTCGCTATGAAATGTGCGGACAAAGATTTGTCAAAGTATGACATGAAATATAAAAATAAAAACGGAATTGTGGATACATGACTTTCACATAGGGTAATAAAATAGGACCAGAACTACAGTATTATACTACACCGGTTACCTTCAAAACTTAGGTTTTGGAAATACGGGTGATTAAAATAGTCGCTTTGGATGTGTAAACAGCGATCTGCCTAAGTTTGACATGAAATATAAAATAAATACGGAAGTGTGCCAACAAGACGTACGCATAAGGTGATAGAATAGGACCAGAACTTCTGTATTTTACCACCCAAGTTACCGTAAAAACTTAGGTTTTGGAAATATGGCTGATTAAAGTAGTCGCTTTGCGATGTGCGGACTGCGATTTGTCTAAGTTTGACAGAAATATTAAATAAATACGGAAGTGTGCCAACAAGACGTACACATAGGGTGATAGAATAGGACCAGAACTTCTTTATTATACAACCCAAGTTACCGTAAAAACTCAGGTTTTGGTAATATGGCTGATTAAAGTAGTCGCTTTGCGATGTGCGGACTGCGATTTGTCTAAGTTTGACATGAAATATAAAATAAATACGGAAGTGTCCCAACATAACGTACACATAGGGTGATAGAATAGGACCAGAACTTCTGTATTATACCACTCAAGTTACCGTCAAAACTTACGTTCTGGAAATAGGGATGATTAAAATAGTCGCTTTAGATGTGTGGACAGCGATGCGCCTAAGTTTGACTTGAAATATAAAATAAATACGGAAGTGTGCCAACATGACGTACGCATAGGGTGATAGAATAGGACCAGAACTATAATATTATACCACTCAGGTTACCGTCAAAACTTAGGTTTTGGAAATACGGGTGATTAAAATAGTCGTTTTGGATGTGTGGACAGCGATCCACCTAAGTTTGACATGAAATATAAAATAAATACGGAAGTGTGCCAACAAGACGTACACATAGGGTGATAGAATAGGACCAGAACTTCTGATTATACCAACCAAGTTACCGTAAAAACTTAGGTATTGGAAATATAGCTGATTAAAGTAGTCGCTTTGCGATGTGCGGACTGCGATTTGTCTAAGTTTGACATGAAATATAAAATAAATACGGAAGTGTGCCAACATGACGTACACATAGGATGATAGAATACGTCCAGAATTTTAGTACTATACCACCCAAGTTGCCTTAAAAACTTAGGTTATGGAAATATGGGTGCTTAAATTAGTCGCTATGCAATGCGCGGGCAACGAATTGTCTAAGTTTGACATAAAATATAAAATAAATACGGAAGTGTGAAAACATGACGTACGCATATGGTGATAGAATAGGACCATAACTATAGTATTATACCACTCAGGTTACCGTCAAAACTTGGGTTTTGGAAATACGGGTGATTAAAATAGTTGCTTTGGATGTGTTGACAGCGATCCACCTAAGTTTGACATGAAATATAAAATAAATACGGAAATGTGACAACAAGACGTACACATAGGGTGATAGAATAGAACCAGAACTTCTGTATTATACCACCCAAGTTACCGTAAAAACTTAGATTTTGGAAATATGTCTGATTAAAGTAGTCGCTTTGCGATGTGCGGACTGCGATTTGTCTAAGTTTGACATGAAATATTAAATAAATACGGAAGTGTGCTAACATGACGTACATATAGGATGATAGAATACGTCCAGAACTTTAATACTATACCACCTAAGTTACCGTAAAAACTTAGGTTTTTGGAAATATGGGTGATTAAAGTAGTCGCTTTGCGATGTGCGGACAGCGATTTGTCTAAGTTTGACATGAAATATAAAAATAAATACGGAATTGTGGATACATGACGTACACATAGTGTGATAGATTAGGACCAGAACTATAGAATTATACCACTCAGGTTACCGTCAAAACTTAGGTTTTGGAAATATGGGTGATTAAAATAGTCGCTTTGGATGTGTGAACAGCGATCCGCCTAAGTTTGACATGAAATATAACATAAATACGGAATTGTGTCAACAAGACATACACATACGGTGATAAAATAGGACCAGATCTTCTGTATTATACCACCCAAGTTACCGTAAAAACTTAGGTTTTGGAAATATGGCTGATTAAAGTAAACGCTTTACGATGTGCGGACTGCGAATTGTCTAAGTTTTACATGAAATATAAAATAAATACGGAAGTGTGCCAACATGACGTACACATAGGATGATAGAATACGTCCGAACTTTAGTACTATACCACCCATGTTACCTTAAAAACTTAGGTTTTGGAAATATGGGTGATTAAATTAGTCGCTATGCGATGTGCGGACAACGATTTGTCAAAGTATGACATGAAATATAAAAATAAATACAGAATTGTGGATACATAACGTTCACATAGGGTAATAAAATAGGACCAGAAATTTAGTATTATACCACCTAAGTTAACTTAAAAACCTAGGTTTCGGAAATATGGGTGATTAAATTAGTCGCTATACAATGCGCGGACAACGACTTGTCTAAGTTCGACATGAAATATAAAATAAATACGGAATTGTGGATACATGACGTACACATAATATGATAGAATAGGACCAGAACTATAGTATTATACCACTCAGGTTACCGTCAAAACTTAGGTTTTGGAAATACGGGTGATTAAAATAGTCGCTTTGGATGTGTGGACAACGATCCACCTAAGTTTGACATGATATATAAAATTTATACGGAAGTGTGCCAACATGACGTACGCATAGGGTGATAGAAAAGGACCAGAACGTCTGTATTATACCACCCAAGTTACCGTAAAAACGTAGGTTTCTGAAATATGGCTGATTAAAGTAGTCGCTTTGCGATGTGCGGACAGCGATTTGTCTAAGTTTAACATGAAATATAAAATAAATACGGAAGTGTGCCAACATGACGTACACATAGGGTGATAGAATAGGACCAGAACTATAGTATTAAACCACTCAAGTTACCGTCAAAACTTACGTTTTGGAAATAGGGATGATTAAAATAGTTTCTTTGGATGTGTGGACAGCGATGCGCCTAAGTTTGACATGAAATATAAAATAAATACGGAAGTGTGCCAACATGACGTACGCTTAGGGTGATAGAATAGGACCATAACTATAGTATTATACCACTCAGGTTACCGTCAAAACTTAGGTTTTGGAAATACGGGTGATTAAAATAGTCGCTTTGGATGGGTGGACAGCGATCCACCTAAGTTTGACATGAAATATAAAATAAATACGGAAGTGTGCCAACATGACGTACACATAGGATGATAGAATACGTCCGAACTTTAGTACTATACCACCCAAGTTACCTTAAAAACTTAGGTTTTGGAAATATGGGTGATTAAAGTCGCTATGCGATGTGCGGACAACGATTTGTCAAAGTATGACATGAAATATAAAAATAAATACAGAATTGTGGATACATGACGTTCACATAGGGTAATAAAATAGGACCAGAAATTTAGTATTATACCACCCAAGTTAACTTAAAAACTTAGGTTTTGGAAATATGGGTGATTAAAATAGTCGATTTGGATATGAGGACAGCGATCCGCCTAAGTTTCACATGAAATATAAAATAATACGGAAGTGTGCCATCAAGACGTACACATAGGGTGATAGAAAAGGACCAGAACTTCTGTATTATACCACCCAAGTTACTGTAAAAAATTAGGTTTTGGAAATATGGCTGATTACAGGAGTCGCTTTGCGATGTGCGGACAGCGATTTGTCTAAGTTTGACATGAAATATAAAATAAATACGGAAGTGTGCCAACAAGACGTACGCATAAGGTGATAGAATAGGACCAGAACTTCTGTATTTTACCACCCAAGTTACCGTAAAAACTTAGGTTTTGAAAATATGGCTGATTAAAGTAGTCGCTTTGCGATGTGCGGACTGCGATTTGTCTAAGTTTGACAGAAATATTAAATAAATACGGAAGTGTGCCATTATGACGTACACATAGGATGATAGAATAAGTCCAGATTTTTAGTACTATACCACCCAAGTAACCTTAAAAACTTAGGTTTTGGAAATATGGGTGATTAAATTAGTCGCTATGCGATGTGCGGACAACGATTTGTCTAAGTTTGACATGAAATATAAAATAAATACGGAAGTGTGCCAACAAGACGTACACATAGGGTGATAGAATAGGACCAGAACTTCTGTATTATACAACCCAAGTTACCGTAAAAACTCAGGTTTTGGTAATATGGCTGATTAAAGTAGTCGCTTTGCGATGTGCGGACTGCGATTTGTCTAAGTTTGACATGAAATATAAAATAAATACGGAAGTGTCCCAACATAACGTACACATAGGGTGATAGAATAGGACCAGAACTTCTGTATTTTACCACCCAAGTTACCGTCAAAACTTACGTTCTGGAAATAGGGATGATTAAAATAGTCGCTTTAGATGTGTGGACAGCGATTTGTCTAGGTTTGACATGAAATATAAAATAAATACGGAAGTGTGCCAACAAGACGTACACATAGGGTGATAGAATAGAACCAGAACTTCTGTATTATACCACCCAAGTTACCGTAAAAACTTAGGTTTTGAAAATATGGCTGATAAAAGTAGTCGCTTTGCGATGTGCGGACTGCGATTTGTCTAGGTTTGACATGAAATATAAAATAAATACGGAAGTGTGCCAACATGACGTACGCATAGGGTGATAGAATAGGACCAGAACTATAGTATTATACCACTCAGGTTACCGTCAAAACTTAGGTTTTGGAAATACGGGTGATTAAAATAGTCGTTTTGGATGTGTGGACAGCGATCTACCTAAGTTTGACAAGAAATATAAAATAAATACGGAAGTGTGCCAACAAGACGTACACATAGGGTGATAGAATAGGACCAGAACTTCTGATTATACCAACCAAGTTACCGTAAAAACTTAGGTATTGGAAATATGGCTGATTAAAGTAGTCGCTTTGCGATGTGCGGACTGCGATTTGCCTAAGTTTGACATGAAATATAAAATAAATACGGAAGTGTGCCAACATGAAGTACACATAGGGTGATAGAATAGGACCAGAACTATAGTATTATACCACTCAAATTACCGTCAAAACTCACGTTTTGGAAATAGGGATGATTAAAATCGTCGCTTTGGATGTGTGGACAGCGATCCACCTAGGTTTAACATGAAATATAAAATAAATACGGAAGTGTGCCAACAAGACGTACACATAGGGTGATATAATAGGACCAGAACTTCTGTATTATACCACCCAAGTTACCGTAAAAACTAAGGTTTTGGAAATATGGGTGATTAAATTAGTCGCTATGAAATGTGCGGACAACGATTTGTCAAAGTATGACATGAAATATAAAAATAAAAACGGAATTGTGGATACATGACTTTCACATAGGGTAATAAAATAGGACCAGAACTACAGTATTATACCACTCAGGTTACCTTCAAAACTTAGGTTTTGGAAATACGGGTGATTAAAATAGTCGCTTTGGATGTGTAAACAGCGATCCGCCTAAGTTTGACATGAAATATAAAATAAATACGGAAATGTGCCAACATTACGTACACATAGGGTGATAGAAAAGGACCAGAACTTCTGTATTATACCACCCAAGTTGCTGTAAAAAATTAGGTTTTGGAAATATGGCTGATTAAAGGAGTCGCTTTGCGATGTGCGGACTGCGATTTGTCTAAGTTTGACAGAAATATTAAATAAATACGGAAGTGTGCCAACAAGACGTACACATAGGGTGATAGAATAGGACCAGAACTTCTGTATTATACGACCCAAGTTACCGTAAAAACTCAGGTTTTGGTAATATGGCTGATTAAAGTAGTCGCTTTGCGATGTGCGGACTGCGATTTGTCTAAGTTTGACATGAAATATAAAATAAATACGGAAGTGTCCCAACATAACGTACACATAGGGTGATAGAATAGGACCAGAACTTCTGTATTATACCACTCAAGTTACCGTCAAAACTTACGTTCTGGAAATAGGGATGATTAAAATAGTCGCTTTAGATGTGTGGACAGCGATTTGTCTAGGTTTGACATGAAATATAAAATAAATACGGAAGTGTGCCAACAAGACGTACACATAGGGTGATAGAATAGGACCAGAACTTCTGTTTTATACCACCCAAGTTACCGTAAAAACTTAGGTTTTGAAAATATGGCTGATAAAAGTAGTCGCTTTGCGATGTGCGGACTGCGATTTGTCTAGGTTTTACATGAAATATAAAATAAATACGGAAGTGTGCCAACATGACGTACACATAGGATGATAGAATACGTTCAGAACTTTAGTACTATACCATCCAAGTTACCTTAAAAACTTAGGTTTTGGAAATATGGGTGATTAAATTAGTCGCTATGCGATGTGCGGACAACGATTTGTGAAAGTATGACATGAAATATAAAAATGAAAACGGAATTGTGGATACATGACGTTCACATAGGGTAATAAAAAGGGACCAGAACTTCTGTATTATACCACTCAAGTTACCGTCAAAACTTACGTTCTGGAAAAAGGGATGATTAAAATAGTCGCTTTAGATGTGTGGACAGCGATGCGCCTAAGTTTGACTTGAAATATAAAATAAATACGGAAGTGTGCCAAAATGACGTACGCATAGGGTGATAGAATAGGACCAGAACTATAGTATTATACCACTCAGGTTACCGTCAAAACTTAGGTTTTGGAAATACGGGTGATTAAAATAGTCGTTTTGGATGTGTGGACAGCGATCCACCTAAGTTTGACATGAAATATAAAATAAATACGGAAGTGTGCCAACAAGACGTACACATAGGGTGATAGAATAGGACCAGAACTTCTGATTATACCAACCAAGTTACCGTAAAAACTTAGGTATTGGAAATATAGCTGATTAAAGTAGTCGCTTTGCGATGTGCGGACTGCGATTTGTCTAAGTTTGACATGAAATATAAAATAAATACGGAAGTGTGCCAACATGACGTACACATAGGATGATAGAATACGTCCAGAATTTTAGTACTATACCACCCAAGTTACCTTAAAAACTTAGGTTCTGGAAATATGGGTGATTAAATTATTCGCTATGCGATGTGCGGACAACGATTTGTCAAAGTATAACATGAAATATAAAAATAAAAAGCGAATTGTGAAGATACATGACGTTTACATAGGGTGATAAAATAGGACCAGAAATTTAGTATTATACCACCCTAGTTACCTTAAAAACTTAGGTTTTGGAAATATGGGTGATTAAAATAGTCGCTTTGGATATGTCGACAGCGATCCGCCTAAGTTTGACATGGAATATAAAATAAATACGTAAGTGTGCCAACAAGACGTACACATAGGGTGATAGAATAGGACCAGAACTTCTGTATTATACCACCCAAGTTACCGAAAAACTTAGGTTTTGGAAATTAGTCTGATTAAAGTAGTCGCTTTGCGATGTGCGGACTGCGATTTGTCTAGGTTTTACATGAAATATAAAATAAATACGGAAGTCTGCCAACCTGACGTACACATAGGATGATAGAATACGTCCAGAACTTTAGTACTATACCACCCAAGTTGCCTTAAAAACTTAGGTTATGGAAATATGGGTGCTTAAATTAGTCGCTATGCAATGCGCGGGCAACGAATTGTCTAAGTTTGACATGAAATATTAAATAAATACGGAAGTGTGCTAACATGACGTACATATAGGATGATAGAATACGTCCAGAACTTTAATACTATACCACCTAAGTTACCGTAAAAACTTAGGTTTTTGGAAATATGGGTGATTAAAGTAGTCGCTTTGCGATGTGCGGACAGCGATTTGTCTAAGTTTGACATGAAATATAAAAATAAATACGGAATTGTGGATACATGACGTACACATAGTGTGATAGATTAGGACCAGAACTATAGAATTATACCACTCAGGTTACCGTCAAAACTTAGGTTTTGGAAATATGGGTGATTAAAATAGTCGCTTTGGATGTGTGAACAGCGATCCGCCTAAGTTTGACATGAAATATAACATAAATACGGAATTGTGTCAACAAGACATACACATACGGTGATAAAATAGGACCAGATCTTCTGTATTATACCACCCAAGTTACCGTAAAAACTTAGGTTTTGGAAATATGGCTGATTAAAGTAAACGCTTTACGATGTGCGGACTGCGAATTGTCTAAGTTTTACATGAAATATAAAATAAATACGGAAGTGTGCCAACATGACGTACACATAGGATGATAGAATACGTCCGAACTTTAGTACTATACCACCCATGTTACCTTAAAAACTTAGGTTTTGGAAATATGGGTGATTAAATTAGTCGCTATGCGATGTGCGGACAACGATTTGTCAAAGTATGACATGAAATATAAAAATAAATACAGAATTGTGGATACATAACGTTCACATAGGGTAATAAAATAGGACCAGAAATTTAGTATTATACCACCTAAGTTAACTTAAAAACCTAGGTTTCGGAAATATGGGTGATTAAATTAGTCGCTATACAATGCGCGGACAACGACTTGTCTAGGTTCGACATGAAATATAAAATAAATACGGAATTGTGGATACATGACGTACACATAGGGTGATAGAATGGGACCAGAACTTCTGTATTATACCACCCACGTTACCGTAAAAACTTAGGTTTTGGAAATATGGCTGATTAAAGTAGTCGCTTTGCGATGTGCGGACTGCGATTTGTCTAAATTTTACATGAAATATAAAATAAATACGGAAGTGTGCCAACATGACGTACACATAGGATGATAGAATACGTCCAGAACTTTAGTACTATACCACCCAAGTTACCTTAAAATCTTAGGTTATGGAAATATGGGTGATTAAATTAGTCGTTATGCAATGCGCGGACAACGACTTGTTTAAGTTTGACATGAAATATAAAATAAATACGGAATTGTGGATACATGACGTACACATAGTTTGATAGAATTGTACCAGAACTATAGTATTATACCACTCAGGTTACCGTCAAAACTTAGGTTTTGGAAATACGGGTGATTGAAATAGTCGCTTTGGATGTGTGGACAGCGATCCACCTAAGTTTGACATGAAATATAAAATAAATACGGAAGTGTGCCAACATGACGTACGCATAGGGTGATAGAAAAGGACCAGAACTTCTGTATTATACCACCCAAGTTACCGTAAAAACTTAGCTTTTGGAAATATGGCTGATTAAAGTAGTCGCTTTGCGATGTGTGGACAGCGATCCACCTAAGTTTGACATGAAATATAAAATAAATACGGAAGTGTGCCAACAAGACGTACACATAGGGTGATAGAATAGGACCAGAACTTCTGATTATACCAACCAAGTTACCGTAAAAACTTAGGTATTGGAAATATAGCTGATTAAAGTAGTCGCTTTGCGATGTGCGGACTGCGATTTGTCTAAGTTTGACATGAAAGATAAAATAAATACGTAAGTGTGCCAACAAGACGTACATATAGGGTGATAGAATAGGACCAGAACTTCTGTATTATACCAACCAAGTTACCGTAAAAACTTAGGTTTTGGAAATATGTCTGATTAAAGTAGTCGCTTTGCGATGTGCGGACTGCGATTTGTCTAAGTTTGACATGAAATTTAAAATAAATACGGAAGTGTGCCAACATGACGTACACATAGGATGATAGAATACGTCCGAACTTTAATACTATACTACCCAAGTTACCTTAAAAACTTAGGTTTTGGAAATATGGGTGATTAAATTAGTCGCTATGCGATGTGCGGACAACGATTTGTCAAAGTATGACATGAAATATAAAAATAAATACAGAATTGTGGATACATGACGTTCACATAGGGTAATAAATTAGGACCAGAAATTTTGTATTATACCACCCAAGTTACCGTAAAACGTAGCTTTTGGAAATATGGCTGATTAAAGTAGTCGCTTTGCGATGTGTGGACAGCGATCCACCTAAGTTTGACATGAAATATAAAATAAATACGTAAGTGTGCCAACAAGACGTACATATAGGGTGATAGAATAGGACCAGAACTTCTGTATTATACCAACCAAGTTACCGTAAAAACTTAGGTTTTGGAAATATGTCTGATTAAAGTAGTCGCTTTGCGATGTGCGGACTGCGATTTGTCTAAGTTTGACATGAAATTTAAAATAAATACGGAAGTGTGCCAACATGACGTACGCATAGGGTGATAGAAAAGGACCAGAACTTCTGTATTATACCACACAGGTTACCTTCAAATCTTAGGTTTTGGAAATATGGGTGATTAAAATAGTCGCTTTGGATATGTGGAAAGAGATCCGCCTAAGTTTCACATGAAATATAAAATAAATACGGAAGTGTGCCAACAAGACGTACACATAGGGTGATAGAATGGGACCAGAACTTCTGTATTATACCACCCACGTTACCGTAAAAACTTAGGTTTTGGAAATATGGCTGATTAAAGTAGTCGCTTTGCGATGTGTGGACTGCGATTTGTCTAAGTTTGACATGAAATTTAAAATAAATACGGAAGTGTGCCAACATGACGTACACATAGGATGATAGAATACGTCCGAACTTTAATACTATACCACCCAAGTTACCTTAAAAACTTAGGTTTTGGAAATATGGGTGATTAAATTAGTCGCTATGCGATGTGCGGACAACGATTTGTCAAAGTATGACATGAAATATAAAAATAAATACAGAATTGTGGATACATGACGTTCACATAGGGTAATAAAATAGGACCAGAAATTTTGTATTATACCACCCAAGTTAACTTAAAAACTTAGGTTTTGGAAATATGGGTGATTAAAATAGTCGCTTTGGATATGTGGAAAGAGATCCGCCTAAGTATCACATAAAATATAAAATAAATACGGAAGTGTGCCAAAAAGACGTACAATAGGGTGATAGAATGGGACCAGAACTTCTGTATTATACCACCCACGTTACCGTAAAAACTTAGGTTTTGGAAATATGGCTGATTAAAGTAGTCGCTTTGCGATGTGTGGACTGCGATTTGTCTAAGTTTTACATGAAATATAAAATAAATACGGAAGTGTGCCAACATGACGTACACATAGGATGATAGAATACGTCCAGAACTTTAGGACTATACCACCCAAGTTACTTTAAAAACTTAGGTTATAGAAATATGGGTGATTAAATTAGTCGCTATGCAATGCGCGGACAACGACTTGTCAAAGTTTGACATGAAATATAAAATAAATAAGGAATTGTGGATACATGACGTACACATAGGTTGATAGAATTGGACCAGAACTATAGTATTATACCACTCAGGTTACCGTCAAAACTTAGGTTTTGGAAATACGGGTGATTAAAATAGTCGCTTTGGATGTGTGGATAGCGATCCACCTAAGTTTGACATGAAATATAAAATAAATACGTAAGTGTGCCAACAAGACGTACATATAGGGTGATAGAATAGGACCAGAATTTCTGTATTATACCAACCAAGTTACCGTAAAAACTTAGGTTTTGAAAATATGTCTGATTACAGTAGTCGCATTGCGATGTGCGGACTGCGATTTGTCTAAGTTTGACATGAAATTTAAAATAAATACGGAAGTGTGCCAACATGACGTACACATAGGATGATAGAATACGTCCGAACTTTAATACTATACCACCCAAGTTACCTTAAAAACTTAGGTTTTGGAAATATGGGTGATTAAATTAGTCGCTATGCGATGTGCGGACAACGATTTGTCAAAGTATGACATGAAATATAAAAATAAATACAGAATTGTGGATACATGACGTTCACATAGGGTAATAAAATAGGACCAGAAATTTTGTATTATACCACCCAAGTTAACTTAAAAACTTAGGTTTTGGAAATATGGGTGATTAAAATAGTCGCTTTGGATATGTGGAAAGAGATCCGCCTAAGTTTCACATGAAATATAAAATAAATACGGAAGTGTGCCAACAAGACGTACACATAGGGTGATAGAATGGGACCAGAACTTCTGTATTATACCACCCACGTTACCGTAAAAAATTAGCTTTTGGAAATATGGCTGATTAAAGTAGTCGCTTTGCGATGTGCGGACAGCGATTTGTCTAAGTTTGACATGAAATATAAAAAAAATACGGAAGTGTGAAAATATGACGTACGCATAGGGTGATAGAATAGGACCATAACTATAGTATTATACTACTCAGGTTACCGTCAAAACTTAGGTTTTTGAAATACGGGTGATTAAAATAGTCGCTTTGGATGTGTGGACAGCGATCCACCTAAGTTTGACATGAAATATAAAATAAATACGGAAGTGTGCCAACAAGACGCACACATAGGGTGATAGAATAGGACCAGAACTTCTGTATTATACCACCCAAGTTACCGTAAAAACTTAGGTTTTGGAAATATGGCTGATTAAAGTAGTCGCATTGAGATGTGCGGACAGCGATTTGTCAAAGTATGACATGAAAAATAAAATAAATACGGAAGTGTGCCAACATGACGTACACATAGGATGAAAGAATAGGTCCAGAACTAGTACTATACCAAACAAGTTACCTTAAAAACTTAGGTTTTGGAAATACGAGTGATTAAATTAGTCGCTATGCGAAGTGCGGACAACGATTTGTCTAAGTTTGACATGAAATATAAAAATAAATACGGAGGTGTGCCAACATGACGTACACATAGGATGATAGAATAGGTCCTGAAATTTAGTATTATACCACCCAAGTTACCTTAAAAACTTAGGTTTTGGAAATATGGGTGATTAAATTAGTCGCTATGCGATGTGCGGACAACGATTTGTCTAAGTTTGACATGAAATATAAAAATAAATACGGAATTGTGGATACATGACGTACACATAGGGTGATAGAATAGGACCAGAACTTCTGTATTATACCACCCAAGTTACTAAAAACTTAGGTTTTGGAAATATGGCTGATTAAAGTAGTCGCATTGAGATGTGCGGACAGCGATTTGTCAAAGTATGACATGAAAAATAAAATAAATACGAAAGTGTGCCAACATGACGTACATATAGGATGATAGAATAGGTCCTGAAATTTAGTATTATACCACCCAAGTTACCTTAAAAACTTAGGTTTTGGAAATATGGCTGATTAAAGTAGTCGCATTGAGATGTGCGGAGAGCGATTTGTCAAAGTATGACATGAAATATAAAAATAAATACGGAGGTGTGCCAACATTACGTACACGTAGGGTGATAGAATAGGACCAGAACTTCTGTATTATACCACCCAAGTTACCGTAAAAACTTAGGTTTTGAAAGTATGGCTGATAAAAGTAATCGCATTGAGATGTGCGGACAGAGATTTGTCGAAGTTTGACACGAAATATAAAACAATACGGAGGTGTGCCAACATGACGTACACATAGGATGATAGAATCGGTCCTGAAATTTAGTATTATACCACCCAAGTTACCTTTAAAACTTAGGTTTTTGAAATATGGGTGATTAAATTAGTCGCTATGCGATGTGCGGATAACGATTTGTCTAAGTTTGACATGAAATATAAAAATAAATACGGAATTTTGGATACATGACGTACACATTGGGTGATAGAATAGGATTATAACTATTTCATTATACCACTCAGGTTACCGTCAAAACTTAGGTTTTGGAAATACGGGTGATTAAAATAGTCGCTTTGGATGTGTGGACATCGATCCACCTAAGTTTGACATAAAATATAAAATAAATACGGCAGTGTGTCAGCATGACGTACACGTAGGATGAAAGAATAGGACCAGAACTTTAGTATTATACCACCCAAGTTACCTTAAAAACTTAGGTTTTGGAAATATGGGTGATTAAATTAGTCGCTATGCGATGTGCGGACAACGATTTTTCTAAGTATGACATGAAATATAATAATAAATACGGAGGTGTGCCAACATTACGTACACGTAGGGTGATAGAATAGGACCAGAACTTCTGTATTATACCACCCAAGTTACCGTAAAAACGTAGGTTTTGGAAATATGGCTGATTAAAGTAGTCGCATTGAGATGTGCGGACAGAGATTTGTCTAAGTTTGACATGAAATATAAAAAAAATACGGAGGTGCTCCAACATGACGTACACACAGGATGATAGAATAGGACCAGAACTCCTTTATTATACCACCCAAGTTACCGTAAAAACTTAGGTTTTGGAAATATGGCTGATTAAAGTAGTCGAATTGAGATGTGCGGACAACGATTTGACTAAGTTTGACATGAAATTTAAAAATAAATACGGAACTGTGGATACATGACGTACACATAGGGTGATAGAATAGGACCAGAAATGTAGTATTATACCACAAAGGATACCGTCAAAACTTAGGTTTTAGAAATACGGGTGATTAAAATAGTCGCTTTGGATGTGTCGACAGCGATCCACCTAAGTTTGAGATAAAATATAAAATAAATACGGAAGTGTGCCAACATGACGTACGCATAGGGTTATAGAAAAGGACCAGAACTTCTCTATTATACCATCCAAGTTACCGTAAAAACTTAAGTTTTGGAATTATGGCTGATTAAAGTAGTTGCTTTGCGATGTTCGGACAACGATTTGTCAAAGTATGACATGAAATATAAAAATAAATACGGAATTTTGAATACATGACGTTCACATAGGGTGATAAAATAGGACCAGAAATTTAGTATTATACCACCCAAGTTACCTTAAAAACGTAGGTTTTGGAAATATGGGTGATTAAATTAGTTGCTTTAATGTGCGGAGAGGGATTTTTCTAAGTTTGACATGAAATATAAAATAAATACGGAAGTGTGCTAACATGACGTACGCATAGGTTGATAGAATAGGTCCTGAAATTTAGTATTATACCACCCAAGTTACCTTAAAAACTTAGGTTTTGGAAATATGGGTGATTAAATTAGTCGCTATGCGATGTGCGGACAACGATTTGTCTAAGTTTGACATGAAATATAAAAATAAATACGGAATTGTGGATACATCACGTACACATAGGGTGATAGAATAGGACCAGAACTTCTGTATTATACCACCCAAGTTACTGTAAAAACTTAGGTTTTGGAAATATGGCTGATTAAAGTAGCCGCATTGAGATGTGCGGACAGCGATTTGTCAAAGTATGACATGAAAAATAAAATAAATACGGAAGTGTGCCAACATGACGTACACATAGGATGATAGAATAGGACCAGAACTTCTGTATTATACCAACCAAGTTACCGTAAAAACTTAGGTTTTGGAAATATGTCTGATTAAAGTAGTCGCTTTGCGATGTGCGGACTGCGATTTGTCTAAGTTTGACATGAAATTTAAAATAAATACGGAAGTGTGCCAACATGACGTACACATAGGATGATAGAATACGTCCGAACTTTAATACTATACCACCCAAGTTACCTTAAAAACTTAGGTTTTGGAAATATGGGTGATTAAATTAGTCGCTATGCGATGTGCGGACAACGATTTGTCAAAGTATGACATGAAATATAAAAATAAATACAGAATTGTGGATACATGACGTACACATAGGTTGATAGAATTGGACCAGAACTATAGTATTATACCACCCAAGTTACTGTAAAAACTTAGGTTTTGGAAATATGGCTGATTAAAGTAGTCGCTGTGCGATGTGCGGACAACGATTTGTCAAAGTATGACATGAAATATAAAAATAAATACAGAATTGTGGATACATGACGTACACATAGGGTGATAGAATAGGACCAGAAATGTAGTATTATACCACAAAGGATACCGTCAAAACTTAGGTTTTAGAAATACGGGTGATTAAAATAGTCGCTTTGGATGTGTCGACAGCGATCCACCTAAGTTTGAGATAAAATATAAAATAAATACGGAAGTGTGCCAACATGACGTACGCATAGGGTTATAGAAAAGGACCAGAACTTCTCTATTATACCATCCAAGTTACCGTAAAAACTTAAGTTTTGGAATTATGGCTGATTAAAGTAGTTGCTTTGCGATGTTCGGACAACGATTTGTCAAAGTATGACATGAAATATAAAAATAAATACGGAATTTTGAATACATGACGTTCACATAGGGTGATAAAATAGGACCAGAAATTTAGTATTATACCACCCAAGTTACCTTAAAAACGTAGGTTTTGGAAATATGGCTGATTAAAGTAGCCGCATTGAGATGTGCGGACAGAGATTTGTCGAAGTTTGACACGAAATATAAAAAAAATACGAAGGTGTGCCAACATGACGTACACGTAGGATGATAGAATAGGTCCGGAACTTTAGTACTATTATACCACCCAAGTTACCGTAAAAACGTAGGTTTTGGAAATATGGCTGATTAAAGTAGTCGCATTGAGATGTGCGGACAGAGATTTGTCGAATTTTGACACGAAATATAAAAAAAATATGGAGGTGAGCCAACATGACGTACACAAAGGATGATAGAATAGGTCCAGAACTTTAGTACTATACCACCCAAGTTACCTTAAAAACTTAGGTTTTGGAAATATGGGTGATTAAATTAGTCGCTATGCGATGTGCGGACAACGATTTGTCTAAGTTTGACATGAAATATAAAAATAAATACGGAATTGTGGATACATCACGTACACATAGGGTGATAGAATAGGACCAGAACTTCTTTATTATACCACCCAAGTTACTGTAAAAACTTAGGTTTTGGAAATATGGCTGATTAAAGTAGTCGCATTGAGATGTGCGGACAGCGATTTGTCAAAGTATGACATGAAAAATAAAATAAATACGGAAGTGTGCCAACATGACGTACACATGAAATATAAAAATAAATACGGAATTGTGGATACATGACGTACACGTAGGGTGATAGAATAGGACCAGAACTTCTCTATTATACCATCCAAGTTACCGTAAAAACTTAAGTTTTGGAATTATGGCTGATTAAAGTAGTTGCTTTGCGATGTTCGGACAACGATTTGTCAAAGTATGACATGAAATATAAAAATAAATACGGAATTTTGAATACATGACGTTCACATAGGGTGATAAAATAGGACCAGAAATTTAGTATTATACCACCCAAGTTACCTTAAAAACGTATGTTTTGGAAATATGGGTGATTAAATTAGTTGCTTTAATGTGCGGAGAGGGATTTTTCTAAGTTTGACATGAAATATAAAATAAATACGGAAGTGTGCTAACATGACGTACGCATAGGTTGATAGAATAGGTCCTGAAATTTAGTATTATACCACCCAAGTTACCTTAAAAACTTAGGTTTTGGAAATATGGGTGATTAAATTAGTCGCTATGCGATGTGCGGACAACGATTTGTCTAAGTTTGACATGAAATATAAAAATAAATACGGAATTGTGGATACATGACGTACACATAGGGTGATAGAATAGGACCAGAACTTCTGTATTATACTACCCAAGTTACCGTAAAAACTTAGGTTTTGGAAATATGGCTGATTAAAGTAGTTGCATTGAGATGTGCGGACAGCGATTTGTCAAAGTATGACATGAAAAATAAAATAAATACGGAAGTGTGCCAACATGACGTACACATAGGATGATAGAATAGGTCTTGAAATTTAGTATTATACCACCCAAGTTACCGTAAAAACTTAGGTTTTGGAAATATGGCTGATTGAAGTAGTCGCATTGAGATGTGCGGACAGCGATTTGTCAAAGTATGACATGAAAAATAAAATAAATACGGAAGTGTGCCAACATGACGTACACATAGGATGATAGAATAGGTCCTGAAATTTAGTATTATACCACCCAGGTTACCTTAAAAACTTAGGTTTTGGAAATATGGGTGATTAAATTAGTCGCTATGCGATGTGCGGACAACGATTTGTCTAAGTTTGACATGAAATATAAAAATAAATACGGAATTGTGGATACATGACGTACACATAGGGTGATAGAATAGGACCAGAACTTCTGTATTATACCACCCAAGTTACCGTAAAAACTTAGGTTTTGGAAATACGGGTGATTAAAATAGTCGCTTTGGATGTGTGGACAGCGATCCACCTAAGTTTGACATAAAATATAAAATAAATACGGAAGTGTGTCAGCATGACGTACACATAGGATGAAGGAATAGGTCATGAAATTTAGTATTATACCACCCAAGTTACCTTAAAAACTTAGGTTTTGGAAATATGGGTGATTAAATTAGTCGCTATGCGATGTGCGGACAACGATTTGTCTAAGTTTGACATGAAATATAAAAATAAATACGGAATTGTGGATACATGACGTACACGTAGGGTGATAGAATAGGACCAGAACTTCTGTATTATACCACCCAAGTTACCGTAAAAACTTAGGTTTTGGAAATATGGCTGATTAAAGTAGTCGCTATGCGATGTGCGGACAACGATTTGTCTAAGTTTGACATGAAATATAAAAATAAATACGGAATTGTGGATACATGACGTACACGTAGGGTGATAGAATAGGACCAGAACTTCTGTATTATACCACCCAAGTTACCGTAAAAACTTAGGTTTTGGAAATATGGGTGATTAAATTAGTCGCTATGCGATGTGCGGACAACGATTTGTCTAAGTATGACATGAAATATAAAAATAAATACGGAATTGTGGATACATGACGTACACATAGGGTGATAGAATAGGACCAGAACTTCTGTATTATACCACCCAAGTTACCGTAAAAACTTAGGTTTTGGAAATATGGCTGATTAAAGTAGTCGCATTGAGATGTGCGGACAGCGATTTGTCAAAGTATGACATGAAAAATAAAATAAATACGGAAGTGTGCCAACATGACGTACGAATAGGATGATAGAATAGGTCCTGAAACTTAGTATTATACCACCCAAGTTACCTTAAAAACTTAGGTTTTGGAAATATGGGTGATTAAATTAGTCGCTATGCGATGTGCGGACAACGATTTGTCTAAGTTTGACATGAAATATAAAAATAAATACGGAATTGTGGATACATGACGTACACAAAGGGTGATAGAATAGGACCAGAAATTCTGTATTATACCACCCAAGTTACCGTAAAAACTTAGGTTTTGGAAATATGGCTGATTAAAGTAGTCGCATTGAGATGTGCGGACAGAGATTTGTCGAAGTTTGACACGAAATATAAAAAAAATACGAAGGTGTGCCAACATGACGTACACATAGGATGATAGAATAGGTCCAGAACTTTAGTACTATACCACCCAAGTTACCTTAAAAACTTAGGTTTTGGAAATATGGCTGATTAAATTAGTCGCTATGCGATGTGCGGACAACGATTTGTCTAAGTTTGACATGAAATATAAAAATAAATACGGAATTGTGGATACATGACGTACACATAGGGTGATAGAATAGGACCAGAACTTCCGTACTATACCACCCAAGTTACCTTAAAAACTTAGGTTTTGGAAATACGGGTGATTAAATTAGTCGCTATGCGATGTGCGGACAACGATTTGTCGAAGTTTGACATGAAATATAAAAATAAATACGGAAGGGTGGATACATGACGTACACATAGGGTGATAGAATAGGACCAGAACTTCTCTACTATACCACCCAAGTTACCGTAAAAACTTAGGTTTTGGAAATATGGCTGATTAAAGTAGTCGCATTGAGATGTGCGGACAGAGATTTGTCGAAGTTTGACACGAAATATAAAAAAAGGAGGTGTGCCAACATTACGTACACGTAGGGTGATAGAATAGGACCAGAACTTCTGTATTATACCACCCAAGTTACCGTAAAAACTTAGGTTTTGGAAATATGGCTGATTAAAGTAGTCGCATTGAGATGTGCGGACAGAGATTTGTCGAAGTTTGACACGAAATATAAAAATAAATACGGAATTGTGGATCCATGACGTACACGTAGGGTGATAGAATAGGACCAGAACTTCTGTATTATACCACCCAAGTTACCGTAAAAACTTAGGTTTTGGAAATATGGCTGATTAAAGTAGTCGCATTGAGATTTGCGGACAGCGATTTGTCAAAGTATGACATGAAAAATAAAATAAATACGGAAGTGTGCCAACATGACGTACACATAGGATGATAGAATAGGTCCTGAAATTTAGTATTATACCACCCAAGTTACCTTATAAACTTAGGTTTTGGAAATATGGGTGATTAAATTAGTCGCTATGCGATGTGCGGACAACGATTTGTCTAAGTTTGACATGAAATATAAACATAAATACGGAATTGTAGATTCATGACGTACACATAGGGTGATAGAATAGGACCAGAACTTCTGTATTATACCACCCAAGTTACCATAAAAACTTAGGTTTTGGAAATATGGCTGATTAAAGTAGTCGCATTGAGATGTGCGGACAGCGATTTGTCAAAGTATGACATGAAAAATAAAATAAATATGGAAGTGTGCCAACATGACGTACACATAGGATGATAGAATAGGTCCAAAACTTTAGTACTATACTACCCAAGTTACAGTAAAAACTTAGGTTTTGGAAATATGGGTGATTAAATTAGTCGCTATGCGATGTGCGGTCAACGATTTGTCTAAGTTTGACATGAAATAGAAAAATAAATACGGAGGTGTGCCAACATTACGTACACGTAGGGTGATAGAATAGGACCAGAACTTCTGTATTATACCACCCAAGTTACCGTAAAAATTTAGGTTTTGGAAATATGGGTGATTAAATTAGTCGCTATGCCATGTGCGGACAACGATTTGTCTAAGTATGACATGAAATATGATAATAAATACGGAGGTGTGCCAACATTACGTACACGTAGGGTGATAGAATAGGACCAGAACTTTAGTACTATACCACCCAAGTTACCTTAAAAACTTAGGTTTTGGAAATATGGGTGATTAAATTAGTCAATATGCGATGTGCGGACAACGATTTGTCTAAGTATGACATGAAATATAATAATAAATACGGAGGTGTGCCAACATGACGTACACATAGGATGATAGAATAGGTCCAGAATTTTAGTACTATACTACCCAAGTTACCTTAAAAACTTAGGTTTTGGAAATACGGGTGATTAAAATAGTCGCTTTGGATGTGTGGACAGTGATCAACCTAAGTTTGACATAAAATATAAAATAAATACGGCAGTGTGTCAGCATGACGTACACGTATGGTGATGAAATAGGACCAGAACTTCTGTATTATACCACCCAAGTTACCGTAAAAACTTAGGTTTTGGAAATATGGGTGATTAAATTAGTCGCTATGCCATGAGCGGACAACGATTTGTCTAAGTATGACATGAAATATGATAATAAATACGGAGGTGTGCCAACATTACGTACACGTAGGGTGATAGAATAGGACCAGAACTTCTGTATTATACCACCCAAGTTACCGTAAAAATTTAGGTTTTGGAAATATGGGTGATTAAATTAGTCGCTATGCCATGTGCGGACAACGATTTGTCTAAGTATGACATGAAATATGATAATAAATACGGAGGTGTGCCAACATTACGTACACGTAGGGTGATAGAATAGGACCAGAACTTTAGTACTATACCACCCAAGTTACCTTAAAAACTTAGGTTTTGGAAATATGGGTGATTAAATTAGTCAATATGCGATGTGCGGACAACGATTTGTCTAAGTATGACATGAAATATAATAATAAATACGGAGGTGTGCCAACATGACGTACACATAGGATGATAGAATAGGTCCAGAATTTTAGTACTATACTACCCAAGTTACCTTAAAAACTTAGGTTTTGGAAATACGGGTGATTAAAATAGTCGCTTTGGATGTGTGGACAGTGATCAACCTAAGTTTGACATGAAATATAAAAATAAATACGGAATTGTGGATACATGACGTACACGTAGGGTGATAGAATAGGACCAGAACTTCTGTATTATACCACCCAAGTTACCGTAAAAACTTAGGTTTTGGAAATATGGCTGATTAAAGTAGTCGCTATGCGATGTGCGGACAACGATTTGTCTAAGTTTGACATGAAATATAAAAATAAATACGGAATTGTGGATACATGACGTACACGTAGGGTGATAGAATAGGACCAGAACTTCTGTATTATACCACCCAAGTTACCGTAAAAACTTAGGTTTTGGAAATATGGGTGATTAAATTAGTCGCTATGCGATGTGCGGACAACGATTTGTCTAAGTATGACATGAAATATAAAAATAAATACGGAATTGTGGATACATGACGTACACATAGGGTGATAGAATAGGACCAGAACTTCTGTATTATACCACCCAAGTTACCGTAAAAACTTAGGTTTTGGAAATATGGCTGATTAAAGTAGTCGCATTGAGATGTGCGGACAGCGATTTGTCAAAGTATGACATGAAAAATAAAATAAATACGGAAGTGTGCCAACATGACGTACGAATAGGATGATAGAATAGGTCCTGAAACTTAGTATTATACCACCCAAGTTACCTTAAAAACTTAGGTTTTGGAAATATGGGTGATTAAATTAGTCGCTATGCGATGTGCGGACAACGATTTGTCTAAGTTTGACATGAAATATAAAAATAAATACGGAATTGTGGATACATGACGTACACAAAGGGTGATAGAATAGGACCAGAAATTCTGTATTATACCACCCAAGTTACCGTAAAAACTTAGGTTTTGGAAATATGGCTGATTAAAGTAGTCGCATTGAGATGTGCGGACAGAGATTTGTCGAAGTTTGACACGAAATATAAAAAAAATACGAAGGTGTGCCAACATGACGTACACATAGGATGATAGAATAGGTCCAGAACTTTAGTACTATACCACCCAAGTTACCTTAAAAACTTAGGTTTTGGAAATATGGCTGATTAAATTAGTCGCTATGCGATGTGCGGACAACGATTTGTCTAAGTTTGACATGAAATATAAAAATAAATACGGAATTGTGGATACATGACGTACACATAGGGTGATAGAATAGGACCAGAACTTCCGTACTATACCACCCAAGTTACCTTAAAAACTTAGGTTTTGGAAATACGGGTGATTAAATTAGTCGCTATGCGATGTGCGGACAACGATTTGTCGAAGTTTGACATGAAATATAAAAATAAATACGGAAGGGTGGATACATGACGTACACATAGGGTGATAGAATAGGACCAGAACTTCTCTACTATACCACCCAAGTTACCGTAAAAACTTAGGTTTTGGAAATATGGCTGATTAAAGTAGTCGCATTGAGATGTGCGGACAGAGATTTGTCGAAGTTTGACACGAAATATAAAAAAAGGAGGTGTGCCAACATTACGTACACGTAGGGTGATAGAATAGGACCAGAACTTCTGTATTATACCACCCAAGTTACCGTAAAAACTTAGGTTTTGGAAATATGGCTGATTAAAGTAGTCGCATTGAGATGTGCGGACAGAGATTTGTCGAAGTTTGACACGAAATATAAAAATAAATACGGAATTGTGGATCCATGACGTACACGTAGGGTGATAGAATAGGACCAGAACTTCTGTATTATACCACCCAAGTTACCGTAAAAACTTAGGTTTTGGAAATATGGCTGATTAAAGTAGTCGCATTGAGATTTGCGGACAGCGATTTGTCAAAGTATGACATGAAAAATAAAATAAATACGGAAGTGTGCCAACATGACGTACACATAGGATGATAGAATAGGTCCTGAAATTTAGTATTATACCACCCAAGTTACCTTATAAACTTAGGTTTTGGAAATATGGGTGATTAAATTAGTCGCTATGCGATGTGCGGACAACGATTTGTCTAAGTTTGACATGAAATATAAACATAAATACGGAATTGTAGATTCATGACGTACACATAGGGTGATAGAATAGGACCAGAACTTCTGTATTATACCACCCAAGTTACCATAAAAACTTAGGTTTTGGAAATATGGCTGATTAAAGTAGTCGCATTGAGATGTGCGGACAGCGATTTGTCAAAGTATGACATGAAAAATAAAATAAATATGGAAGTGTGCCAACATGACGTACACATAGGATGATAGAATAGGTCCAAAACTTTAGTACTATACTACCCAAGTTACAGTAAAAACTTAGGTTTTGGAAATATGGGTGATTAAATTAGTCGCTATGCGATGTGCGGTCAACGATTTGTCTAAGTTTGACATGAAATAGAAAAATAAATACGGAGGTGTGCCAACATTACGTACACGTAGGGTGATAGAATAGGACCAGAACTTCTGTATTATACCACCCAAGTTACCGTAAAAATTTAGGTTTTGGAAATATGGGTGATTAAATTAGTCGCTATGCCATGTGCGGACAACGATTTGTCTAAGTATGACATGAAATATGATAATAAATACGGAGGTGTGCCAACATTACGTACACGTAGGGTGATAGAATAGGACCAGAACTTTAGTACTATACCACCCAAGTTACCTTAAAAACTTAGGTTTTGGAAATATGGGTGATTAAATTAGTCAATATGCGATGTGCGGACAACGATTTGTCTAAGTATGACATGAAATATAATAATAAATACGGAGGTGTGCCAACATGACGTACACATAGGATGATAGAATAGGTCCAGAATTTTAGTACTATACTACCCAAGTTACCTTAAAAACTTAGGTTTTGGAAATACGGGTGATTAAAATAGTCGCTTTGGATGTGTGGACAGTGATCAACCTAAGTTTGACATAAAATATAAAATAAATACGGCAGTGTGTCAGCATGACGTACACGTATGGTGATGAAATAGGACCAGAACTTCTGTATTATACCACCCAAGTTACCGTAAAAACTTAGGTTTTGGAAATTAGGCTGATTAAATTAGTCGCATTGAGATGTGCGGACAGCGATTTGTCAAAGTATGACATGAAAAATAAAATAAATACGGAAGTGTGCCAACATGACGTACACATAGGATGATAGAATAGGTCCTGAAATTTAGTATTATACCACCCAAGTTACCGTAAAAACTTAGGTTTTGGAAATATGGGTGATTAAATTAGTCGCTATGCGATGTGCGGACAACGATTTGTCTAAGTTTGACATGAAATATAAAAATAAATACGGAATTTTGGATACATGACGTAAACATTGGGTGATAGAATAGGATTAGAACTATATTATTATACCACTCAGGTTACCGTCAAAACTTAGGTTTTGGAAATACGGGTGATTGAAATAGTCGCTTTGGATGTGTGGACAGCGATCCACCTAAGTTTGACATAAAATATAAAATAAATACGGCAGTGTGTCAGCATGACGTACACGTAGGATGGAAGAATAGGACCAGATCTTTAGTACTATACCACCCAAGTTACCTTAAAAACTTAGGTTTTGGAAATTTGGGTGATTAAATTAGTCGCTATGCGATGTGCGGACAACGATTTGTCTAAGTATGACATGAAATATAATAATAAATACGGAGGTGTGCCAACATTACGTACACGTAGGGTGATAGAATAGGACCAGAACTTTAGTATTATACCACCCAAGTTACCTTAAAAACTTAGGTTTTGGAAATATGGGTGATTAAATTAGTCGCTATGCAATGTGCGGACAACGATTTGTCTAAGTTTGACATGAAATATAAAAATAAATACGGAATTGTTGATACATGACGTACACATAGGGTGATAGAATAGGACCAGAACTTCTGTATTATACCACCCAAGTTACCGTAAAAACTTAGGTTTTGGAAATATGGCTGATTAAAGTAGTCGCATTGAGATGTGCGGACAGCGATTTGTCAAAGTATGACATGAAAAATAAAATAAATACGGAAGTGTGCCAACATGACGTACACATAGGATGATAGAATAGGTCCTGAAACTTAGTATTATACCACCCAAGTTACCTTAAAAACTTAGGTTTTGGAAATATGGGTGATTAAATTAGTCGCTATGCGATGTGCGGACAACGATTTGTCTAAGTTTGACATGAAATATAAAAATAAATACGGAATTGTGGATACATGACGTACACAAAGGGTGATAGATTAGGACCAGAACTTCTGTATTATACCACCCAAGTTACCGTAAAAACTTAGGTTTTGGAAATATGGCTGATTAAAGTAGTCGCATTGAGATGTGCGGACAGAGATTTGTCGAAGTTTGACACGAAATATAAAAATAAATACGGAATTGTGGATATATGACGTACACGTAGGGTGATAGAAAAGGACCAGAACTTCTGTATTATACCACCCAAGTTACCGTAAAAACTTAGGTTTTGGAAATATGGCTGATTAAAGTAGTCGCATTGAGATTTGCGGACAGCGATTTGTCAAATTATGATATGAAAAATAAAATAAAAACGGAAGTGTGCCAACATGACGTACACATAGAATGATAGAATAGGTCCTGAAATTTAGTATTATACCAGCCAAGTTACCTTAAAAACTTAGGTTTTGGAAATATGGGTGATTAAATTAGTCGCTATGCGATGTGCGGACAACGATTTGTCTAAGTTTGACATGAAATATAAAAATAAATACGGAATTGTGGATACATGACGTACACATAGGGTGATAGAATAGGACCAGAACTTCTGTATTATACCACCCAAGTTACCGTAAAAACTTAGGTTTTGGAAATATGGCTGATTAAAGTAGTCTTATTGAGATGTGCGGACAGCGATTTGTCAAAGTATGACATGAAAAATAAAATAAATACGGAAGTGTGCCAACATGACGTACACATAGGATGATAGAATAAGTCCTGAAATTTAGTATTATACCACCCAAGTTACCTTAAAAACTTAGGTTTTGGAAATATGGGTGATTAAATTAGTCGCTATGCGATGTGCGGAAACGATTTGTCGAAGTGTGACACGAAATATAAAAAAAATACGGAGGTGTGCCAACATGACGTACACATAGGATGATAGAATAGGTCCAGAACTTTAGTACAATACTACCCAAGTTACAGTAAAAACTTAGGTTTTGGAAATATGGGTGATTAAATTAGTCGCTATGCGATGTGCGGACAACGATTTGTCCAAGTTTGACATGAAATATAAAAATAAATACGGAGGTGTGCCAACATTACGTACACGTAGGGTGATAGTATAGGACCAGAACTTCTGTATTATACCACCCAAGTTACCGTAAAAACTTAGGTTTTGGAAATATGGGTGATTAAATTAGTCGCTATGCGATGTGCGGACAACGATTTGTCTAAGTATGACATGAAATATAATAATAAATACGGAGGTGTGCCAACATTACGTACACGTAGGGTGATAGAATAGGACCAGAACTTTAGTACTTTACCACCCAAGTTACCTTAAAAACTTAGGTTTTGGAAATATGGGTGATTAAATTAGTCGCTATGCGATGTGCGGACAACGATTTGTCTAAGTATGACATGAAATATAATAATAAATACGGAGGTGTGCCAACATTACGTACACGTAGGGTGATAGAATAGGACCAGAACTTCTGTATTATACCACCCAAATTACCGTAAAAACTTAGGTTTTGGAAATATGGCTGATTAAAGTAGTCGCATTGAGATGTGCGGACAGAGATTTGTCGAAGTTTGACACGAAATATAAAAAAAATACCGAGGTTTGCCAACATGACGTACACATAGGATGATAGAATAGGTCCAGAACTTTAGTACTATACCACCCAAGTTACCTTAAAAACTTAGGTTTTGGAAATACGGGTGATTAAAATAGTCGCTTTGGATGTGTGGACAGTGATCCACCTAAGTTTGACATAAAATATAAAATAAATACGGCAGTGTGTCAGCATGACGTACACGTAGGGTGATGAAATAGGACCAGAACTTCTGTATTATACCTCCCAAGTTACCGTAAAAACTTAGGTTTTGGAAATATGGCTGATTAAAGTAGTCGCATTGAGATGTGCGGACAGCGATTTGTCAAAGTATGACATGAAAAATAAAATAAATACGGAAGTGTGCCAACATGACGTACACATAGGATGATAGAATAGGTCCTGAAATTTAGTATTATACCACCCAAGTTACCTTAAAAACTTAGGTTTTGGAAATATGGGTGATTAAATTAGTCGCTATGCGATGTGCGGACAACGATTTGTCTAAGTTTGACATGAAATATAAAAATAAATACGGAATTGTGGATACATGACGTACACATAGGGTGATAGAATAGGACCAGAACTTCTGTATTATACCACCCAAGTTACCGTAAAAACTTAGGTTTTGGAAATATGGCTGATTAAAGTAGTCGCATTGAGATGTGCGGACAGCGATTTGTCAAAGTATGACGTGAAAAATAAAATAAATACGGAAGTGTGCCAACATGACGTACACATAGGATGATAGAATAGGTCCAGAAATTTAGTATTATACCACCCAAGTTACCGTAAAAACTTAGGTTTTGGAAATATGGGTGATTAAATTAGTCGCTATGCGATGTGCGGACAACGATTTGTCTAAGTTTGACATGAAATATAAAAATAAATACGGAATTGTGGATACATGACGTACACATAGGGTGATAGAATAGGACCAGAACTTCTGTATTATACCACCCAAGTTACCGTAATAACTTAGGTTTTGGAAATATGGCTGATTAAAGTAGTCGCATTGAGATGTGCGGACAGCGATTTGTCAAAGTATGACATGAAAAATAAAATAAATACGGAAGTGTGCCAACATGACGTACACATAGGATGATAGAATAGGTCCTGAAATTTAGTATTATACCACCCAAGTTACCTTAAAAACTTAGGTTTTGGAAATATGGGTGATTAAATTAGTCGCTATGCGATGTGCGGACAACGATTTGTCTAAGTTTGACATGAAATATAAAAATAAATACGGAATTGTGGATACATGACGTACACATAGGGTGATAGAATAGGACCAGAACTTCTGTATTATACCACCCAAGTTACCGTAAAAACTTAGGTTTTGGAAATATGGGTGATTAAATGAGTCGCTATGCGATGTGCGGACAACGATTTGTCTAAGTTTGACATGAAATATAAAAATAAATACGGAATTTTGGATACATGACGTACACATTGGGTGATAGAATAGGATTAGAACTATATTATTATACCACTCAGGTTACCGTCAAAACTTAGGTTTTGGAAATACGGGTGATTAAAATAGTCGCTTTGGATGTGTGGATAGCGATCCACCTAAGTTTGACATAAAATATAAAATAAATACGGCAGTGTGTCAGCATGACGTACACGTAGGATGAAAGAATAGGACCAGAACTTTAGTACTATACCACCTAAGTTACCTTAAAAACTTAGGTTTTGGAAATATGGCTGATTAAAGTAGTCGCATTGAGATGTGCGGACAGAGATTTGTCGAGGTTTGACACGAAATATAAAAAAAATACGGAGGTGTGCCAACATGACGTAAACATAGGATGATAGAATGGGTCCAGAACTTTAGTACTATACCACCCAAGTTACCTTAAAAACTTAGGTTTTGGAAATACGGGTGATTAAATTAGTCGCTTTGGATGTGTGGACAGCGACCCACCTAAGTTTGACATAAAACATAAAATAAATACGGCAGTGTGTCAGCATGACGTACACGTAGGATGAAAGAATAGGACAAGAACTTTAGTACTATAACACCCAAGTTACCTTAAAAACTTAGGTTTTGGAAATATGGGTGATTAAATTAGTCGCTATGCGATGTGCGGACAACGATTTGTCTAAGTTTGACATGACATTTAAAAATAAATACGGAGATGTGCCAACATTACGTACACGTAGGATGAAAGAATAGGACCAGAACTTTAGTACTATACCAACCAAGTTACCTTAAAAACTTAGGTTTTGGAAATATGGGTGATTAAATTAGTCGCTATGCGATGTGCGGACAACGATTTGTGTAAGTATGACATGAAATATAATAATAAATACGGAGGTGTACCCAAGTTACTGTAAAAACTTAGGATTTGGAAATATGGCTGATTAAAGTAGTCGCATTGAGATGTGCGGACAGCGATTTGTCTAAGTTTGACACGAAATATAAAAAATACGGAGGTGTGCCAACATGACGTACACATAGGATGATAGAATAGGTCCAGAACTTTAGTACTATACCACCCAAGTTACCTTAAAAACTTAGGTTTTGGAAATACGGGTGATTTAAATAGTCGCTTTGGATGTGTGGACAAAGATTTGTCTAAGTTTGACATGAAATATAAAAATAAATACGGAGGTGTGCCAACATTACGTACACGTAGGATGAAAGAATAGGACCAGAACTTTAGTACTATACCACCCAAGTTACCTTAAAAACTTAGGTTTTGGAAATATGGGTGATTAAATTAGTCGCTATACGATGTGCGGACAAAGATTTGTCTAAGTTTGACATGAAATATAAAAATAAATACGGAGGTGTGCCAACATTACGTACACGTAGGATGAAAGAATAGGACCAGAACTTTAGTACTATACCACCCAAGTTACCTTAAAAACTTAGGTTTTGGAAATATGGATGATTAAATTAGTCGCTATGCGATGTGCGGACAACGATTTGTCTAAGTATGACATGAAATATAATAATAAATACGGAGGTTTGCCAACATTACGTACACATAGGATGATAGAATAGGTCCAGAACTTTAGTACTATACCACTAAAGTTACCGTAAAAACTTAGGTTTTGGAAATATGGCTGATTAAAGTAGTCGCATTGAGATGTGCGGACAGCGATTTGTCTAATTTTGACATAAAATATAAAAATAAATACGGAATTGTGGATACATGACGTACACATAGGGTGATAGAATAGGACCAGAACTTCTGTATTATACCACCCAAGTTACCGTTAAAACTTAGGTTTTGGAAATATGGGTGATTAAATTAGTCGCTATGCGATGTGCGGACAACGATTTGTCTAAGTATGACATGAAATATAATAATAAATACGGAGGTGTGCCAACATTACGTACACGTAGGGTGATAGAATAGGACCAGAACTTCTGTATTATACCACCCAAGTTACCGTAAAAACTTAGGTTTTGGAAATATGGCTGATTAAAGTAGTCGCATTGAGATGTGCGGACAGAGATTTGTCGAAGTTTGACACGAAATATAAAAAAATACGGAGGTGTGCCAACATGACGTACACATAGGATGATAGAATAGGTCCAGAACTTTAGTACTATACCACCCAAGTTACCTTAAAAACTTAGGTTTTGGAAATACGGGTGATTAAAATAGTCGCTTTGGATGTGTGGACAGCGATCCACCTAAGTTTGACATAAAATATAAAATAAATACGGCAGTGTGTCAGCATGACGTACACGTAGGATGATAAAATAGGACCAGAACTTCTGTATTATACCACCCAAGTTACCGTAAAAACTTAGGTTTTGGAAATATGGCTGATTAAAGTAGTCGCATTGAGATGTGCGGACAGCGATTTGTCAAAGTATGACATGAAAAATAAAATAAATACTGAAGTGTGCCAACATGACGTACACATAGGATGATGGAATAGGTCCTGAAATTTAGTATTATGCCACCCAAGTTACCTTAAAAACTTAGGTTTTGGAAATATGGGTGGTTAAATTAGTCGCTATGCGATGTGCGGACAACAATTTGTCTAAGTTTGACATGAAATATAAAAATAAATACGGAATTGTGGATACATGACGTACACATAGGGTGATAGAATAGGACCAGAACTTCTGTATTATACCACCCAAGTTACCGTAAAAACTTAGGTTTTGGAAATATGGGTGATTAAATTAGTCGCTATGCGATGTGCGGACAACGATTTGTCTAAGTATGACATGAAATATAATAATAAATACGGAGGTGTGCCAACATTACGTACACGTAGGGTGATAGAATAGGACCAGAACGTCTGTATTATACCACCCAAGTTACCGTAAAAACTTAGGTTTTGGAAATATGGCTGATTAAAGTAGTCGCATTGAGATGTGCGGACAGAGATTTGTCGAAGTTTGTCACGAAATATAAAAAAAATACGGAGGTGTGCCAACATGACGTACACATAGGATGATAGAATAGGTCCAGAACTTTAGTACTATACCACCCAAGTTACCTTAAAAATTAGGTTTTGGAAATACGGGTGATTAAAATAGTCGCTTTGAATGTGTGGACATTGATCCACCTAAGTTTGACATAAAATATAAAATAAATACGGCAGTGTATCAGCATGACGTACACATAGGATGATAGAATAGGTCCAGAACTTCTGTATTATACCACCCAAGTTACCGTAAAAACTTAGGTTTGGGAAATATGGCTGATTAAATTAGTCGCTATGCGATGTGCGGACAACGATTTGTCTAAGTTTGACATGAAATATAAAAATAAATACGGAATTGTGGATACATGACGTACACATAGGGTGATAGAATAGGACCAGAACTTCTGTACTATACCACCCAAGTTACCTTAAAAACTTAGGTTTTGGAAATATGGGTGATTAAATTAGTCGCTATGCGATGTGCGGACAACGATTTGTCTAAGTTTGACATGAAATATAAAAACAAATACGGAATTGTGGATACATGACGTACACATAGGGTGATAGAATAGGACCAGAACTTCTGTACTATACCACCCAAGTTACCGTAAAAACTTAGGTTTTGGAAATTTGGCTGATTAAAGTAGTCGCATTGAGATGTGCGGACAGAGATTTGTCGAAGTTTGACACGAAATATAAAAAAAATACGGAGGTGTGCCAACATGACGTACACGTAGGATGATAGAATAGGTCCAGAACTTTAGTACTATACCACCCAAGTTACCGTAAAAACTTAGGTTTTGGAAATATGGCTGATTAAAGTAGTCGCATTGAGATGTGCGGACAGAGATTTGTCGTAGTTTGACACGAAATATAAAAAAAATACGGAGGTGTGCCAACATGACGTACACATAGGATGATAGAATAGGTCCAGAACTTTAGTACTATACCACCCAAGTTACCTTAAAAACTTAGGTTTTGGAAATACGCGTGATTAAAATAGTCGCTTTGGATGTGTGGACAGCAATCCACCTAAGTTTGACATAAAATATAAAATAAATACGGCAGTGTGTCAGCATGACGTACAAGTAGGATGAAAGAATAGGACCAGAACTTTAGTACTATACCACCCAAGTTACCGTAAAAACTTACGTTTTGGAAATATGGCTGATTAAAGTAGTCGCATTGAGATGTGCGGACAGAGATTTGTCGAAGTTTGACATGAAAAATAAAATAAATACGGAGGTGTGCCAACATGACGTACACATAGGATGATAGAATAGGTCCTGAAATTTAGTATTATACCACCCAAGTTACCTTAAAAACTTAGGTTTTGGAAATATGGGTGATTAAATTAGTCGCTATGCGATGTGCGGACAACGATTTGTCTAAGTTTGACATGAAATATAAAAATAAATACGGAATTGTGGATACATGACGTACACGTAGGGTGATAGAATAGGACCAGAACTTCTGTATCATACCACCCAAGTTACCGAAAAAACTTAGGTTTTGGAAATATGGCTGATTAAAGTAGTCGCATTGAGATGTGCGGACAGCGATTTGTCAAAGTATGACATGAAAAATAAAATAAATACGGAAGTGTGCCAACATGACGTACACATAGGATGATAGAATAGGTCCTGAAATTTAGTATTATACCACCCAAGTTACCTTAAAAACTTAGGTATTGGAAATATGGGTGATTAAATTAGTCGCTATGCGATGTGCGGACAACGATTTGTCTAAGTATGATATGAAGTATAATAATAAATACGGAAGTGTGCCAACATTACGTACATATAGGGTGATAGAATAGGACCAGAACTTCTGTATTATACCCCCCAAGTTACCGTAAAAACTTAGGTTTTGGAAATATGGCTGATTAAAGTAGTCGCATTGAGATGTGCGGACAGCGATTTGTCAAAGTATGACATGAAAAATAAAATAAATACGGAAGTGTGCCAACATGACGTACACATAGGATGATAGAATAGGTCCTGAAATTTAGTATTATACCACCCAAGTTACCTTAAAAACTTAGGTATTGGAAATATGGGTGATTAAATTAGTCGCTATGCGATGTGCGGACAACGATTTGTCTAAGTATGACATGAAATATAATAATAAATACGGAGGTGTGCCAACATGACGTATACGTAGGGTGATAGAATAGGACCAGAACTTCTGTATTATACCACCCAAGTTGCCTTAAAAACTTAGGTTTTGGAAATATGGGTGATTAAATTAGTCGCTATGCTATGTGCGGACAACGATTTGTCTAAGTTTGACATGAAATATAAAAATAAATACGGAATTTTGGATACATGACGTACACATTGGGTGATAGAATAGGATTAGAACTATATTATTATACCACTCAGGTTACCGTCAAAACTTAGGTTTTGGAAATACGGGTGATTAAAATAGTCGCTTTGGATGTGTGGACGGCGATCCACCTAAGTTTGACATAAAATATAAAATAAATACGGCAGTGTGTCAGCATGACGTAAACGTAGGATGAAAGAATAGGACCAGAACTTTAGTACTATACCACCCAAGTTACCTTAAATACTTAGGTTTTGGAAATATGGCTGATTAAAGTAGTCGCATTGAGATGTGCGGACAGAGATTTGTCGAAGTTTGACACGAAATATAAAAAAAATACGGAGGTGTGCCAACATGACGTACACATAGGATGATAGAATAGGTCCAGAACTTTAGTACTATACCACCCAAGTTACCTTAAGAACTTAGGTTTTGGAAATACGGGTGATTAAAATAGTCGCTTTGGATGTGTGGACAGCGATCCACCTAAGTTTGACATAAAATATAAAATAAATACGGCAGTGTGTCAGCATGACGTACACGTATGATGAAAAAATAGGACCAGAACTTTAGTACTATACCACCCAAGTTACCTTAAAAACTTAGGTTTTGGAAATATGGGTGATTAAATTAGTCGCTATGCGATGTGCGGACAACGATTTGTCTAAGTTTGACATGAAATATAAAAATAAATACGGAGGTGTGCCAACATTACGTACACGTAGGATAAAAGAATAGGACCAGAACTTTAGTACTATACCACCCAAGTTACCTTAAAAACTTAGGTTTTGGAAATATGGGTGATTAAATTAGTCGCTATGCGATGTGCGGACAACGATTTGTCTAAGTATGACATGAAATATAATAATAAATACGGAGGTGTGCCAACATTACGTACACATAGGATGATAGAATAGGTCCAGAACTTTAGTACTATACCACCCAAGTTACCGTAAAAACTTAGGATTTGGAAATATGGCTGATTAAAGTAGTCGCATTGAGATGTGCGGACTGCGATTTGTCTAAGTTTGACACGAAATATAAAAAAATACGGAGGTGTGCCAACATGACGTACACATAGGATGATAGAATAGGTCCAGAACTTTAGTACTATACCACCCAAGTTACCTTAAAAACTTAGGTTTTGGAAATACGGGTGATTAAAATAGTCGCTTTGGATGTGTGGACAGCGATTTGTCTAAGTTTGACATGAAATATAAAAATAAATACGGAATTGTGGATACATGACGTACACATAGGGTGATAGAATAGGACCAGAACTTCTGTATTATACCACCCAAGTTACCGTAAAAACTTAGGGTTTGGAAATATGGTTGATTAAATTAGTCGCTATGCGATGTGCGGACAACGATTTGTCGAAGTTTGACACGAAATATAAAAAAAATACGGAGGTGTGCCAACATGACGTACACATAGGATGATAGAATAGGTCCAGAACTTTAGTACTATACCACCCAAGTTACCATAAAAACTTAGGTTTTGGAAATATGGGTGATTAAACTAGTCGCTATTCGATGTGTGGACAACGATTTGTCTAAGTATGGCATGAAATATAATAATAAATACGGAAGTGTGCCAACATTACGTACATATAGGGTGATAGAATAGGCCCAGAACTTCTGTATTATACCACCCAAGTTACCGTAAAAACTTAGGTTTTGGAAATATGGCTGATTAAAGTAGTCGCATTGAGATGTGCGGACAGCGATTTGTCAAAGTATGACATGAAAAATAAAATAAATACGGAAGTGTGCCAACATGACGTACACATAGGATGATAGAATAGGTCCTGAAATTAAGTATTATACCACCCAAGTTACCTTAAAAACTTAGGTATTGGAAATATGGGTGATTAAATTAGTCGCTATGCGATGTGCGGACAACGATTTGTCTAAGTATGACATGAAATTAATAATAAATACGGAGGTGTGCCAACATGACGTATACGTAGGGTGATAGAATAGGACCAGAACTTCTGTATTATACCACCCAAGTTACCGTAAAAACTTAGGTTTTGGAAATATGGCTGATTAAAGTAGTCGCATTGAGATGTGCGGACAACGATTTGTCGAAGTTTGACACGAAATATAAAAAAAATACGGAGGTGTGCCAACATGACGTACACATAGGATGATAGAATAGGTCCAGAACTTCTGTATTATACCACCCAAGTTACCGTAAAAACTTAGGTTTTGGAAATATGGCTGATTAAAGTAGTCGCATTGAGATGTGCGGACAGCGATTTGTCAAAGTATGACATGAAAAATAAAATAAATACGGAAGTGTGCCAACATGACGTACACATAGGATGATAGAATAGGTCCTGAAATTTAGTATTATACCACCCAAGTTACCTTAAAAACTTAGGTATTGGAAATATGGGTGATTAAATTAGTCGCTATGCGATGTGCGGACAACGATTTGTCTAAGTATGACATGAAATATAATAATAAATACGGAGGTGTGCCAACATGACGTATACGTAGGGTGATAGAATAGGACCAGAACTTCTGTATTATACCACCCAAGTTACCTTAAAAACTTAGGTTTTGGAAATATGGGTGATTAAATTAGTCGCTATGCTATGTGCGGACAACGATTTGTCTAAGTTTGACATGAAATATAAAAATAAATACGGAATTTTGGATACATGACGTACACATTGGGTGATAGAATAGGATTAGAACTATATTATTATACCACTCAGGTTACCGTCAAAACTTAGGTTTTGGAAATACGGGTGATTAAAATAGTCGCTTTGGATGTGTGGACAGCGATCCACCTAAGTTTGACATAAAATATAAAATAAATACGGCAGTGTGTCAGCATGACGTAAACGTAGGATGAAAGAATAGGACCAGAACTTTAGTACTATACCACCCAAGTTACCTTAAATACTTAGGTTTTGGAAATATGGCTGATTAAAGTAGTCGCATTGAGATGTGCGGACAGAGATTTGTCGAAGTTTGACACGAAATATAAAAAAATACGGAGGTGTGCCAACATGACGTACACATAGGATGATAGAATAGGTCCAGAACTTTAGTACTATACCACCCAAGTTACCTTAGGAACTTAGGTTTTGGAAATACGGGTGATTAAAATAGTCGCTTTGGATGTGTGGACAGCGATCCACCTAAGTTTGACATAAAATATAAAATAAATACGGCAGTGTGTCAGCATGACGTACACGTAGGATGAAAAAATAGGACCAGAACTTTAGTACTATACCACCCAAGTTACCTTAAAAACTTAGGTTTTGGAAATATGGGTGATTAAATTAGTCTTTATGCGATGTGCGGACAACGATTTGTCTAAGTTTGACATGAAATATAAAAATAAATACGGAGGTGTGCCAACATTACGTACACGTAGGATGAAAGAATAGGACCAGAACTTTAGTACTATACCACCCAAGTTACCTTAAAAACTTAGGTTTTGGAAATATGGGTGATTAAATTAGTCGCTATGCGATGTGCGGACAACGATTTGTCTAAGTATGACATGAAATATAATAATAAATACGGAGGTGTGCCAACATGACGTACACATAGGATGATAGAATAGGTCCAGAACTTTAGTACTATACCACCCAAGTTACCGTAAAAACTTAGGATTTGGAAATATGGCTGATTAAAGTAGTCGCATTGAGATGTGCGGACTGCGATTTGTCTAAGTTTGACACGAAATATAAAAAAATACGGAGGTGTGCCAACATGACGTACACATAGGATGATAGAATAGGTCCAGAACTTTAGTACTATACCACCCAAGTTACCTTAAAAACTTAGGTTTTGGAAATACGGGTGATTAAAATAGTCGCTTTGGATGTGTGGACAGCGATTTGTCTAAGTTTGACATGAAATATAAAAATAAATACGGAATTGTGGATACATGACGTACACATAGGGTGATAGAATAGGACCAAAACTTCTGTATTATACCACCCAAGTTACCGTAAAAACTTAGGTTTTGGAAATATGGTTGATTAAATTAGTCGCTATGCGATGTGCGGACAACGATTTGTCGAAGTTTGACACGAAATAAAAAAAAAATACGGAGGTGTGCCAACATGACGTACACATAGGATGATAGAATAGGTCCAGAACTTTAGTACTATACCACCCAAGTTACCATAAAAACTTAGGTTTTGGAAATATGGGTGATTAAACTAGTCGCTATTCGATGTGTGGACAACGATTTGTCTAAGTATGGCATGAAATATAATAATAAATACGGAAGTGTGCCAACATTATGTACATATAGGGTGATAGAATAGGACCAGAACTTCTGTATTATACCACCCAAGTTACCGTAAAAACTTAGGTTTTGGAAATATGGCTGATTAAAGTAGTCGCATTGAGATGTGCGGACAGCGATTTGTCAAAGTATGACATGAAAAATAAAATAAATACGGAAGTGTGCCAACATGACGTACACATAGGATGATAGAATAGGTCCTGAAATTAAGTATTATACCACCCAAGTTACCTTAAAAACTTAGGTATTGGAAATATGGGTGATTAAATTAGTCGCTATGCGATGTGCGGACAACGATTTGTCTAAGTATGACATGAAATTAATAATAAATACGGAGGTGTGCCAACATGACGTATACGTAGGGTGATAGAATAGGACCAGAACTTCTGTATTATACCACCCAAGTTACCGTAAAAACTTAGGTTTTGGAAATATGGCTGATTAAAGTAGTCGCATTGAGATGTGCGGACAACGATTTGTCGAAGTTTGACACGAAATATAAAAAAAATACGGAGGTGTGTCAACATGACGTACACATAGGATGATAGAATAGGTCCAGAACTTCTGTATTATACCACCCAAGTTACCGTAAAAACTTAGGTTTTGGAAATATGGGTGATTAAATTAGTCGCTATGCGATGTGCGGACAACGATTTGTCCAAGTTTGACATGAAATATAAAAATAAATACGGAATTGTGGATACATGACGTACACGTAGGGTGATAGAATAGGACCAGAACTTCTGTATTATACCACCCAAGTTACCTTAAGAACTTAGGTTTTGGAAATACGGGTGATTAAAATAGTCGCTTTGGATGTGTGGACAGCGATCCACCTAAGTTTGACATAAAATATAAAATAAATACGGCAGTGTGTCAGCATGACTTACACGTAGGATGAAAAAATTGGACCAGAACTTTAGTACTATACCACCCAAGTTACCTTAAAAACTTAGGTTTTGGAAATATGGGTGATTAAATTAGTCGCTATGCGATGTGCGGACAACGATTTGTCTAAGTTTGACATGAAATATAAAAATAAATACGGAGGTGTGCCAACATTACGTACACGTAGGATGAAAGAATAGGACCAGAACTTTAGTACTATACCACCCAAGTTACCTTAAAAACTTAGGTTTTGGAAATATGGGTGATTAAATTAGTCGCTATGCGATGTGCGGACAACGATTTGTCTAAGTATGACATGAAATATAATAATAAATACGGAGGTGTGCCAACATTACGTACACGTAGGATGAAAGAATAGGACCAGAACTTTAGTACTATACCACCCAAGGTACCTTAAAAACTTAGGATTTGGAAATATGGCTGATTAAAGTAGTCGCATTGAGATGTGCGGACAGCGATTTGTCTAAGTTTGACACGAAATATAAAAAAATACGGAGGTGTGCCAACATGACGTACACATAGGATGATAGAATAGGTCCAGAACTTTAGTACTATACCACCCAAGTTACCTTAAAAACTTAGGTTTTGGAAATACGGGTGATTAAAATAGTCGCTTTGGATGTGTGGACAGCGATCCACCTAAGTTTGACATAAAATATAAAATAAATACGGCAGTGTGTCAGCATGACGTACACGTAGGATGAAAGAATAGGACCAGAACTTTAGTACTATACCACCCAAGTTACCTTAAAAACTTAGGTTTTGGAAATATGGGTGATTAAATTAGTCGCTATGCGATTTGCGGACAACGATTTGTCTAAGTTTGACATGAAATATAAAAATAAATACGGAGGTGTGCCAACTTTACGTACACGTAGGATGAAAGAATAGGACCAGAACTTTAGTACTATACCACCCAAGTTACCGTAAAAACTTAGGTTTTGGAAATATGGGTGATTAAATTAGTCGCTATGCGATGTGCGGACAACGATTTGTCGAAGTTTGACACGAAATATAAAAAAAATACGGAGGTGTGCCAACATGACGTACACATAGGATGATAGAATAGGTCCAGAACTTTAGTACTATACCACCCAAGTTACCGTAAAAACCTAGGTTTTGGAAATATGGGTGATTAAACTAGTCGCTATGCGATGTGTGGACAACGATTTGTCTAAGTATGGCATGAAATATAAAAATAAATACGGAATTGTGGATACATGACGTACACATAGGGTGATAGAATAGGACCAGAACTTCTGTATTATACCACCCAAGTTACCGTAAAAACTTAGGTTTTGGAAATATGGGTGATTAAATTAGTCGCTATGCGATGTGCGGACAACGATTTGTCGAAGTTTGACACGAAATATAAAAAAAATACGGAGGTGTGCCAACATGACGTACACATATGATGATGGAATAGGTCCAGAACTTTAGTACTATACCACCCAAGTTACCGTAAAAACCTAGGTTTTGGAAATATGGGTGATTAAACTAGTCGCTATGCGATGTGTGGACAACGATTTGTCGAAGTTTGACACGAAATATAAAAAAAATACGGAGCTGTGCCAACATGACGTACACATAGGATGATAGAATAGGTCCAGAACTTTAGTACTATACCACCCAAGTTACCTTAAAAACTAAGGTTTTGGAAATACGGGTGATTAAAATAGTCGCTTTGGATGTGTGGACAGTGATCCACCTAAGTTTGACATGAAATATAAAAATAAATACGGAATTGTGGATACATGACGTACACATAGGGTGATAGAATAGGACCAGAACTTCTGTACTATACCACCCAAGTTACCGTAAAAACTTAGGTTTTGGAAATATGGCTGATTAAAGTAGTCGCATTGAGATGTGCGGACAGCGATTTGTCGAAGTTTGACACGAAATATAAAAAAAATACGGAGGTGTGCCAACATGACGTTCATATAGGATGATAGAATAGGTCCAGAACTTTAGTACTATGCCACCCAAGTTACCGTAATAACGTAGGTTTTGGAAATATGGCTGATTAAAGTAATCGCATTGAGATGTGCGGACAGAGATTTGTCGAAGTTTGACACGAAATATAAAAAAAATACGGAGGTGTGCCAACATGACGTACACATAGGATGATAGAATAGGTCCAGAACTTTAGTACTATACCACCCAAGTTACCTTAAAAACTTAGGTTTTGGAAATACGGGTGATTAAAATAGTCGCTTTGGATGTGTGGACAGCGATCCACCTAAGTTTGACATAAAATATAAAATAAATACGGCAGTGTGTCAGCATGACGTACACGTAGGATGATGAAATAGGACCAGAACTTCTGTATTATACCACCCAAGTTACCGTAAAAACTTAGGTTTTGGAAATATGGCTGATTAAAGTAGTCGCATTGAGATGTGCGGACAGCGATTTGTCAAAGTATGACATGAAAAAATAAAATAAATACGGAAGTGTGCCAACATTACGTACACATAGGATGATAGAATAGGTCCTGAAATTTAGTATTATACCACCCAAGTTACCTTAAAAACTTAGGTTTTGGAAATATTGGTGTTTAAATTAGTCTCTATGCGATGTGCGGACAACGATTTGTCTAAGTTTGACATGAAATATAAAAATAAATACGGAATTGTGGATACATGACGTACACATAGGGTGATAGAATAGGACCAGAACTTCTGTATTATACCACCCAAGTTACCGTAAAAACTTAGGTTTTGGAAATATGGGTGATTAAATTAGTCGCTATGCGATGTGCGGACAACGATTTGTCTAAGTATGACATGAAATATAATAATAAATACGGAGGTGTGCCAACATTACGTACACGTAGGGTGATAGAATAGGACCAGAACATCTGTATTATACCACCCAAGTTACCGTAAAAACTTAGGTTTTGGAAATATGGCTGATTAAAGTAGTCGCATTGAGATGTGCGGACAGAGATTTGTCGAAGTTTGACACGAAATATAAAAAAAAATACGGAGCTGTGCCAACATGACGTACACATAGGATGATAGAATAGGTCCAGAACTTTAGTACTATACCACCCAAGTTACCTTAAAAACTTAGGTTTTGGAAATACGGGTGATTAAAATAGTCGCTTTGGATGTGTGGACAGTGATCCACCTAAGTTTGACATGAAATATAAAAATAAATACGGAATTGTGGATACATGACGTACACATAGGGTGATAGAATAGGACCAGAACTTCTGTACTATACCACCCAAGTTACCGTAAAAACTTAGGTTTTGGAAATATGGCTGATTAAAGTAGTCGCATTGAGATGTGCGGACAGAGATTTGTCGACGTTTGACACGAAATATAAAAAAAATACGGAGGTGTGCCAACATGACGTACACGTAGGATGATAGAATAGGTCCAGAACTTTAGTACTATACCACCTAAGTTACCGTAAAAACTTAGGTTTTGGAAATATGGCTGATTAAAGTAGTCGCAATGAGATATGCGGACAGAGATTTGTCGAAGTTTGACACGAAATATAAAAAAAATATGGAGGTGTGCCAACATGACGTTCATATAGGATGATAGAATAGGTCCAGAACTTTAGTACTATACCACCCAAGTTACCGTAATAACGTAGGTTTTGGAAATATGGCTGATTAAAGTAATCGCATTGAGATGTGCGGACAGAGATTTGTCGAAGTTTGACACGAAATATAAAAAAAATACGGAGGTGTGCCAACATGACGTACACATAGGATGATAGAATAGGTCCAGAACTTTAGTACTATACCACCCAAGTTACCTTAAAAACTTAGGTTTTGGAAATACGGGTGATTAAAATAGTCGCTTTAGATGTGTGGACAGCGATCCACCTAAGTTTGACATAAAATATAAAATAAATACGGCAGTGTGTCAGCATGACGTACACGTAGGATGAAAGAATAGGACCAGAACTTTAGTACTATACCACCCAAGTTACCTTAAAAACTTAGGTTTTGGAAATATGGGTGATTAAATTAGTCGCTATGCGATGTGCGGACAACGATTTGTCTAAGTATGACATGAAATATAATAATAAATACGGAGGTGTGCCAACATTACGTACACGTAAGGTGATAGAATAGGACCAGAACTTCTGTACTATACCACCCAAGTTACCTTAAAAACTTAGGTTTTGGAATTACGGGTGATTAAAATAGTCGCTTTGGATGTGTGGACAGCGATCCACCTAAGTTTGACATAAAATATAAAATAAATACGGCAGTGTGTCAGCATGACGTACACGTAGGATGATAAAATAGGACCAGAACTTCTGTATTATACCACCCAAGTTACCGTAAAAACTTAGGTTTTGGAAATATGGCTGATTAAAGTAGTCGCATTGAGATGTGCGGACAGCGATTTGTCAAAGTATGACATGAAAAATAAAATAAATACGGAAGTGTGCCAACATGACGTACACATAGGATGATGGAATAGGTCCTGAAATTTAGTATTATGCCACCCAAGTTACCTTAAAAACTTAGGTTTTGGAAATATGGGTGATTAAATTAGTCGCTATGCGATGTGCGGACAACAATTTGTCTAAGTTTGACATGAAATATAAAAATAAATACGGAATTGTGGATACATGACGTACACATAGGGTGATAGAATAGGACCAGAACTTCTGTATTATACCACCCAAGTTACCGTAAAAACTTAGGTTTTGGAAATATGGGTGATTAAATTAGTCGCTATGCGATGTGCGGACAACGATTTGTCTAAGTATGACATGAAATATAATAATAAATACGGAGGTGTGCCAACATTACGTACACGTAGGGTGATAGAATAGGACCAGAACTTCTGTATTATACCACCCAAGTTACCGTAAAAACTTAGGTTTTGGAAATATGGCTGATTAAAGTAGTCGCATTGAGATGTGCGGACAGAGATTTGTCGAAGTTTGTCACGAAATATAAAAAAAATACGGAGGTGTGCCAACATGACGTACACATAGGATGATAGAATGGGTCCAGAACTTTAGTACTATACCACCCAAGTTACCTTAAAAATTAGGTTTTGGAAATACGGGTGATTAAAATAGTCGCTTTGAATGTGTGGACATTGATCCACCTAAGTTTGACATAAAATATAAAATAAATACGGCAGTGTGTCAGCATGACGTACAAGTAGGATGAAAGAATAGGACCAGAACTTTAGTACTATACCACCCAAGTTACCGTAAAAACTTAGGTTTTGGAAATATGGCTGATTAAAGTAGTCGCATTGAGATGTGCGGACAGAGATTTGTCGAATTTTGACATGAAAAATAAAATAAATACGGAGGTGTGCCAACATGACGTACACATAGGATGATAGAATAGGTCCTGAAATTTAGTATTATACCACCCAAGTTACCTTAAAAACTTAGGTTTTGGAAATATGGGTGATTAAATTAGTCGCTATGCGATGTGCGGACAACGATTTGTCTAAGTTTGACATGAAATATAAAAATAAATACGGAATTGTGGATACATGACGTACACGTAGGGTGATAGAATAGGACCAGAACTTCTGTATCATACCACCCAAGTTACCGTAAAAACTTAGGTTTTGGAAATATGGCTGATTAAAGTAGTCGCATTGAGATGTGCGGACAGCGATTTGTCAAAGTATGACATGAAAAATAAAATAAATACGGAAGTGTGCCAACATGACGTACACATAGGATGATAGAATAGGTCCTGAAATTTAGTATTATACCACCCAAGTTACCTTAAAAACTTAGGTATTGGAAATATGGGTGATTAAATTAGTCGCTATGCGATGTGCGGACAACGATTTGTCTAAGTATGATATGAAATATAATAATAAATATGGAAGTGTGCCAACATTACGTACATATAGGGTGATAGAATAGGACCAGAACTTCTGTATTATACCACCCAAGTTACCGTAAAAACTTAGGTTTTGGAAATATGGCTGATTAAAGTAGTCGCATTGAGATGTGCGGACAGCGATTTGTCAAAGTATGACATGAAAAATAAAATAAATACGGAAGTGTGCCAACATGACGTACACATAGGATGATAGAATAGGTCCTGAAATTTAGTATTATACCACCCAAGTTACCTTAAAAACTTAGGTATTGGAAATATGGGTGATTAAATTAGTCGCTATGCGATGTGCGGACAACGATTTGTCTAAGTATGACATGAAATATAATAATAAATACGGAGGTGTGCCAACATGACGTATACGTAGGGTGATAGAATAGGACCAGAACTTCTGTATTATACCACCCAAGTTACCTTAAAAACTTAGGTTTTGGAAATATGGGTGATTAAATTAGTCGCTATGCTATGTGCGGACAACGATTTGTCTAAGTTTGACATGAAATATAAAAATAAATACGGAATTTTGGATACATGACGTACACATTGGGTGATAGAATAGGATTAGAACTATATTATTATACCACTCAGGTTACCGTCAAAACTTAGGTTTTGGAAATACGGGTGATTAAAATAGTCGCTTTGGATGTGTGGACAGCGATCCACCTAAGTTTGACATAAAATATAAAATAAATACGGCAGTGTGTCAGCATGACGTAAACGTAGGATGAAAGAATAGGACCAGAAATTTAGTACTATACCACCCAAGTTACCTTAAATACTTAGGTTTTGGAAATATGGCTGATTAAAGTAGTCGCATTGAGATGTGCGGACAGAGATTTGTCGAAGTTTGACACGAAATATAAAAAAAATACGGAGGTGTGCCAACATGACGTACACATAGGATGATAGAATAGGTCCAGAACTTTAGTACTATACCACCCAAGTTACCTTAAAAACTTAGGTTTTGGAAATATGGCTGATTAAATTAGTCGCTATGCGATGTGCGGACAACGATTTGTCTAAGTTTGACATGAAATATAAAAATAAATACGGAGGTGTGCCAACATTACGTACACGTAGGATGAAAGAATAGGACCAGAACTTTAGTACTATACCACCCAAGTTACCTTAAAAACTTAGGTTTTGGAAATATGGGTGATTAAATTAGTCGCTATGCGATGTGCGGACAACGATTTGTCTAAGTATGACATGAAATATAATAATAAATACGGAGGTGTGCCAACATTACGTACACATAGGATGATAGAATAGGTCCAGAACTTTAGTACTATACCACCCAAGTTACCGTAAAAACTTAGGATTTGGAAATATGGCTGATTAAAGTAGTCGCATTGAGATGTGCGGACTGCGATTTGTCTAAGTTTGACACGAAATATAAAAAAATACGGAGGTGTGCCAACATGACGTACACATAGGATGATAGAATAGGTCCAGAACTTTAGTACTATACCACCCAAGTTACCTTAAAAACTTAGGTTTTGGAAATACGGGTGATTAAAATAGTCGCTTTGGATGTGTGGACAGCGATTTGTCTAAGTTTGACATGAAATATAAAAATAAATACGGAATTGTGGATACATGACGTACACATAGGGTGATAGAATAGGACCAGAACCTCTGTATTATACCACCCAAGTTACCGTAAAAACTTAGGTTTTGGAAATATGGGTGATTAAATTAGTCGCTATGCGATGTGCGGACAACGATTTGTCGAAGTTTGACACGAAATATAAAAAAAATACGGAGGTGTACCAACATGACGTACACATAGGATGATAGAATAGGTCCAGAACTTTAGTACTATACCACCCAAGTTACCATAAAAACTTAGGTTTTGGAAATATGGGTGATTAAACTAGTCGCTATTCGATGTGTGGACAACGATTTGTCTAAGTATGGCATGAAATATAATAATAAATACGGAAGTGTGCCAACATTACGTACATATAGGGTGATAGAATAGGACCAGAACTTCTGTATTATACCACCCAAGTTACCGTAAAAACTTAGGTTTTAGAAATATGGCTGATTAAAGTAGTCGCATTGAGATGTGCGGACAGCGATTTGTCAAAGTATGACAAGAAAAATAAAATAAATACGGAAGTGTGCCAACATGACGTACACATAGGATGATAGAATAGGTCCTGAAATTAAGTATTATACCACCCAAGTTACCTTAAAAACTTAGGTATTGGAAATATGGGTGATTAAATTAGTCGCTATGCGATGTGCGGACAACGATTTGTCTAAGTATGACATGAAATTAATAATAAATACGGAGGTGTGCCAACATGACGTATACGTAGGGTGATAGAATAGGACCAGAACTTCTGTATTATACCACCCAAGTTACCGTAAAAACTTAGGTTTTGGAAATATGGCTGATTAAATTAGTCGCATTGAGATGTGCGGACAACGATTTGTCGAAGTTTGACACGAAATATAAAAAAAATACGGAGGTGTGCCAACATGACGTACACATAGGATGATAGAATAGGTCCAGAACTTCTGTATTATACCACCCAAGTTACCGTAAAAACTTAGGTTTTGGAAATATGGGTGATTAAATTAGTCGCTATGCGATGTGCGGACAACGATTTGTCTAAGTTTGACATGAAATATAAAAATAAATACGGAATTGTGGATACATGACGTACACGTAGGGTGATAGAATAGGACCAGAACTTCTGTATTATACCACCCAAGTTACCGTAAAAACTTAGGTTTTGGAAATATGGCTGATTAAAGTAGTCGCATTGAGATGTGCGGACAGAGATTTGTCAAAGTTTGACTCGAAATATAAAAAAAATTCGGAGGTGTGCCAATATGACGTACACATAGGATGATAGAATAGGTCCAGAACTTTAGTACTATACCACCCAAGTTACCTTAAGAACTTAGGTTTTGGAAATACGGGTGATTAAAATAGTCGCTTTAGATGTGTGGACAGCGATCCACCTAAGTTTGACATAAAATATAAAATAAATACGGCAGTGTGTCAGCATGACGTACACGTAGGATGAAAAAATAGGACCAGAACTTTAGTACTATACCACCCAAGTTACCTTAAAAACTTAGGTTTTGGAAATATGGGTGATTAAATTAGTAGCTATGCGATGTGCGGACAACGATTTGTCTAAGTTTGACATGAAATATAAAAATAAATACGGAGGTGTGCCAACATTACGTACACGTAGGATGAAAGAATAGGACCAGAACTTTAGTACTATACCACCCAAGTTACCTTAAAAACTTAGGTTTTGGAAATATGGGTGATTAAATTAGTCGCTATGCGATGTGCGGACAACGATTTGTCTAAGTATGACATGAAATATAATAATAAATACGGAGGTGTGCCAACATTACGTACACGTAGGATGAAAGAATAGGACCAGAACTTTAGTACTATACCACCCAAGGTACCTTAAAAACTTAGGATTTGGAAATATGGCTGATTAAAGTAGTCGCATTGAGATGTGCGGACAGCGATTTGTCTAAGTTTGACACGAAATAAAAAAAAATACGGAGGTGTGCCAACATGACGTACACATAGGATGATAGAATAGGTCCAGAACTTTAGTACTATACCACCCAAGTTACCTTAAAAACTTAGGTTTTGGAAATACGGGTGATTAAAATAGTCGCTTTGGATGTGTGGACAGCGATCCACCTAAGTTTGACATAAAATATAAAATAAATACGGCAGTGTGTCAGCATGACGTACACGTAGGATGAAAGAATAGGACCAGAACTTTAGTACTATACCACCCAAGTTACCTTAAAAACTTAGGTTTTGGAAATATGGGTGATTAAATTAGTCGCTATGCGATGTGCGGACAACGATTTGTCTAAGTTTGACATGAAATATAAAAATAAATACGGAGGTGTGCCAACATTACGTACACGTAGGATGAAAGAATAGGACCAGAACTTTAGTAGTATACCACCCAAGGTACTTAAAAAACTTATGTTTTGGAAATATGGGTGATTAAATTAGTCGCTATGCGATGTGCGGACAACGATTTGTCTAAGTATGACATGAAATATAATAATAAATACGGAGGTGTACCAACATTACGTACACATAGGATGATAGAATAGGTCCAGAACTTTAGTACTATACCACCCAAACAACCGTAAAACCGTAGGTTTTGGAAATATGGCTGATTAAAGTAGTCGCATTGAGATGTGCGGACAGCGATTTGTCTAAGTTTGACATGAAATATAAAAATAAATACGGAATTGTGGATACATGACGTACACATAGGGTGATAGAATAGGACCAGAACTTCTGTATTATACCACCCAAGTTACCGTAAAAACTTAGGTTTTGGAAATATGGGTGATTAAATTAGTCGCTATGCGATGTGCGGACAACGATTTGTCGAAGTTTGACACGAGATATAAAAAAAATACGGAGGTGTGCCAACATGACGTACACATAGGATGATAGAATAGGTCCAGAACTTTAGTACTATACCACCCAAGTTACCGTAAAAACCTAGGTTTTGGAAATATGGGTGATTAAACTAGTCGCTATGCGATGTGTGGACAACGATTTGTCTAAGTATGGCATGAAATATAATAATAAATACGGAGGTGTGCCAACATTTGTACACGTAGGGTGATAGAATAGGACCAGAACTTTTGTATTATACCACCCAAGTTACCGTAAAAACTTAGGTTTTGGAAATATGGCTGATTAAAGTAGTCGCATTGAGATGTGCGGACAGAGATTTGTCGAAGTTTGACACGAAATATAAAAAAAATACGGAGGTGTGCCAACATGACGTACACATAGGATAATAGAATAGGTCCAGAACTTTAGTACTATACCACCCAAGTTACCTTAAAAACTTAGGTTTTGGAAATACGGGTGATTAAAATAGTCGCTTTGGATGTGTGGACAGCGATCCACCTAAGTTTGACATAAAATATAAAATAAATACGGCAGTGTGTCAGCATGACGTACACGTAGGATGATGAAATAGGACCAGAACTTCTGTATTATACCACCCAAGTTACCGTAAAAACTTAGGTTTTGGAAATATGGCTGATTAAAGTAGTCGCATTGAGATGTGCGGACAGCGATTTGTCAAAGTATGACATGAAAAAATAAAATAAATACGGAAGTGTGCCAACATTACGTACACATAGGATGATAGAATAGGTCCTGAAATTTAGTATTATACCACCCAAGTTACCTTAAAAACTTAGGTTTTGGAAATATTGGTGTTTAAATTAGTCTCTATGCGATGTGCGGACAACGATTTGTCTAAGTTTGACATGAAATATAAAAAAAAATACGGAGCTGTGCCAACATGACGTACACATAGGATGATAGAATAGGTCCAGAACTTTAGTACTATACCACCCAAGTTACCTTAAAAACTTAGGTTTTGGAAATACGGGTGATTAAATTAGTCGCTATGCGATGTGCGGACAACGATTTGTCTAAGTTTGACATGAAATATAAAAATAAATACGGAGGTGTGCCAACATTACGTACACGTAGGATGAAAGAATAGGACCAGAACTTTAGTACTATACCACCCAAGTTACCTTAAAAACTTAGGTTTTGGAAATATGGGTGATTAAATTAGTCGCTATGCGATGTGAGGACAACGATTTGTCTAAGTATGACATGAAATATAATAATAAATACGGAGGTGTGCCAACATTACGTACACATAGGATGATAGAATAGGTCCAGAACTTTAGTACTATACCACCCAAGTTACCGTAAAAACTTAGGATTTGGAAATATGGCTGATTAAAGTAGTCGCATTGAGATGTGCGGACTGCGATTTGTCTAAGTTTGACACGAAATATAAAAAAATACGGAGGTGTGCCAACATGACGTACACATAGGATGATAGAATAGGTCCAGAACTTTAGTACTATACCACCCAAGTTACCTTAAAAACTTAGGTTTTGGAAATACGGGTGATTAAAATAGTCGCTTTGGATGTGTGGACAGCGATTTGTCTAAGTTTGACATGAAATATAAAAATAAATACGGAATTGTGGATACATGACGTACACATAGGGTGATAGAATAGGACCAGAACCTCTGTATTATACAACCCAAGTTACCGTAAAAACTTAGGTTTTGGAAATATGGGTGATTAAATTAGTCGCTATGCGATGTGCGGACAACGATTTGTCGAAGTTTGACACGAAATATAAAAAAAATACGGAGGTGTACCAACATGACGTACACATAGGATGATAGAATAGGTCCAGAACTTTAGTACTATACCACCCAAGTTACCATAAAAACTTAGGTTTTGGAAATATGGGTGATTAAACTAGTCGCTATTCGATGTGTGGACAACGATTTGTCTAAGTATGGCATGAAATATAATAATAAATACGGAAGTGTGCCAACATTACGTACATATAGGGTGATAGAATAGGACCAGAACTTCTGTATTATACCACCCAAGTTACCGTAAAAACTTAGGTTTTGGAAATATGGCTGATTAAAGTAGTCGCATTGAGATGTGCGGACAGCGATTTGTCAAAGTATGACAAGAAAAATAAAATAAATACGGAAGTGTGCCAACATGACGTACACATAGGATGATAGAATAGGTCCTGAAATTAAGTATTATACCACCCAAGTTACCGTAAAAACTTAGGTTTTGGAAATATGGCTGATTAAATTAGTCGCATTGAGATGTGCGGACAACGATTTGTCGAAGTTTGACACGAAATATAAAAAAAATACGGAGGTGTGCCAACATGACGTACACATAGGATGATAGAATAGGTCCAGAACTTCTGTATTATACCACCCAAGTTACCGTAAAAACTTAGGTTTTGGAAATATGGGTGATTAAATTAGTCGCTATGCGATGTGCGGACAACGATTTGTCTAAGTTTGACATGAAATATAAAAATAAATACGGAATTGTGGATACATGACGTACACGTAGGGTGATAGAATAGGACCAGAACTTCTGTATTATACCACCCAAGTTACCGTAAAAACTTAGGTTTTGGAAATATGGCTGATTAAAGTAGTCGCATTGAGATGTGCGGACAGAGATTTGTCGAAGTTTGACACGAAATATAAAAAAAATTCGGAGGTGTGCCAATATGACGTACACATAGGATGATAGAATAGGTCCAGAACTTTAGTACTATACCACCCAAGTTACCTTAAGAACTTAGGTTTTGGAAATACGGGTGATTAAAATAGTCGCTTTGGATGTGTGGACAGCGATCCACCTAAGTTTGACATAAAATATAAAATAAATACGGCAGTGTGTCAGCATGACGTACACGTAGGATGAAAAAATAGGACCAGAACTTTAGTACTATACCACCCAAGTTACCTTAAAAACTTAGGTTTTGGAAATATGGGTGATTAAATTAGTCGCTATGCGATGTGCGGACAACGATTTGTCTAAGTTTGACATGAAATATAAAAATAAATACGGAGGTGTGCCAACATTACGTACACGTAGGATGAAAGAATAGGACCAGAACTTTAGTAGTATACCACCCAAGGTACTTAAAAAACTTATGTTTTGGAAATATGGGTGATTAAATTAGTCGCTATGCGATGTGCGGACAACGATTTGTCTAAGTATGACATGAAATATAATAATAAATACGGAGGTGTACCAACATTACGTACACATAGGATGATAGAATAGGTCCAGAACTTTAGTACTATACCACCCAAACAACCGTAAAACCGTAGGTTTTGGAAATATGGCTGATTAAAGTAGTCGCATTGAGATGTGCGGACAGCGATTTGTCTAAGTTTGACATGAAATATAAAAATAAATACGGAATTGTGGATACATGACGTACACATAGGGTGATAGAATAGGACCAGAACTTCTGTATTATACCACCCAAGTTACCGTAAAAACTTAGGTTTTGGAAATATGGGTGATTAAATTAGTCGCTATGCGATGTGCGGACAACGATTTGTCGAAGTTTGACACGAGATATAAAAAAAATACGGAGGTGTGCCAACATGACGTACACATAGGATGATAGAATAGGTCCAGAACTTTAGTACTATACCACCCAAGTTACCGTAAAAACCTAGGTTTTGGAAATATGGGTGATTAAACTAGTCGCTATGCGATGTGTGGACAACGATTTGTCTAAGTATGGCATGAAATATAATAATAAATACGGAGGTGTGCCAACATTTGTACACGTAGGGTGATAGAATAGGACCAGAACTTTTGTATTATACCACCCAAGTTACCGTAAAAACTTAGGTTTTGGAAATATGGCTGATTAAAGTAGTCGCATTGAGATGTGCGGACAGAGATTTGTCGAAGTTTGACACGAAATATAAAAAAAATACGGAGGTGTGCCAACATGACGTACACATAGGATAATAGAATAGGTCCAGAACTTTAGTACTATACCACCCAAGTTACCTTAAAAACTTAGGTTTTGGAAATACGGGTGATTAAAATAGTCGCTTTGGATGTGTGGACAGCGATCCACCTAAGTTTGACATAAAATATAAAATAAATACGGCAGTGTGTCAGCATGACGTACACGTAGGATGATGAAATAGGACCAGAACTTCTGTATTATACCACCCAAGTTACCGTAAAAACTTAGGTTTTGGAAATATGGCTGATTAAAGTAGTCGCATTGAGATGTGCGGACAGCGATTTGTCAAAGTATGACATGAAAAAATAAAATAAATACGGAAGTGTGCCAACATTACGTACACATAGGATGATAGAATAGGTCCTGAAATTTAGTATTATACCACCCAAGTTACCTTAAAAACTTAGGTTTTGGAAATATTGGTGTTTAAATTAGTCTCTATGCGATGTGCGGACAACGATTTGTCTAAGTTTGACATGAAATATAAAAAAAAATACGGAGCTGTGCCAACATGACGTACACATAGGATGATAGAATAGGTCCAGAACTTTAGTACTATACCACCCAAGTTACCTTAAAAACTTAGGTTTTGGAAATACGGGTGATTAAATTAGTCGCTATGCGATGTGCGGACAACGATTTGTCTAAGTTTGACATGAAATATAAAAATAAATACGGAGGTGTGCCAACATTACGTACACGTAGGATGAAAGAATAGGACCAGAACTTTAGTACTATACCACCCAAGTTACCTTAAAAACTTAGGTTTTGGAAATATGGGTGATTAAATTAGTCGCTATGCGATGTGAGGACAACGATTTGTCTAAGTATGACATGAAATATAATAATAAATACGGAGGTGTGCCAACATTACGTACACATAGGATGATAGAATAGGTCCAGAACTTTAGTACTATACCACCCAAGTTACCGTAAAAACTTAGGATTTGGAAATATGGCTGATTAAAGTAGTCGCATTGAGATGTGCGGACTGCGATTTGTCTAAGTTTGACACGAAATATAAAAAAATACGGAGGTGTGCCAACATGACGTACACATAGGATGATAGAATAGGTCCAGAACTTTAGTACTATACCACCCAAGTTACCTTAAAAACTTAGGTTTTGGAAATACGGGTGATTAAAATAGTCGCTTTGGATGTGTGGACAGCGATTTGTCTAAGTTTGACATGAAATATAAAAATAAATACGGAATTGTGGATACATGACGTACACATAGGGTGATAGAATAGGACCAGAACCTCTGTATTATACAACCCAAGTTACCGTAAAAACTTAGGTTTTGGAAATATGGGTGATTAAATTAGTCGCTATGCGATGTGCGGACAACGATTTGTCGAAGTTTGACACGAAATATAAAAAAAATACGGAGGTGTACCAACATGACGTACACATAGGATGATAGAATAGGTCCAGAACTTTAGTACTATACCACCCAAGTTACCATAAAAACTTAGGTTTTGGAAATATGGGTGATTAAACTAGTCGCTATTCGATGTGTGGACAACGATTTGTCTAAGTATGGCATGAAATATAATAATAAATACGGAAGTGTGCCAACATTACGTACATATAGGGTGATAGAATAGGACCAGAACTTCTGTATTATACCACCCAAGTTACCGTAAAAACTTAGGTTTTGGAAATATGGCTGATTAAAGTAGTCGCATTGAGATGTGCGGACAGCGATTTGTCAAAGTATGACAAGAAAAATAAAATAAATACGGAAGTGTGCCAACATGACGTACACATAGGATGATAGAATAGGTCCTGAAATTAAGTATTATACCACCCAAGTTACCGTAAAAACTTAGGTTTTGGAAATATGGCTGATTAAATTAGTCGCATTGAGATGTGCGGACAACGATTTGTCGAAGTTTGACACGAAATATAAAAAAAATACGGAGGTGTGCCAACATGACGTACACATAGGATGATAGAATAGGTCCAGAACTTCTGTATTATACCACCCAAGTTACCGTAAAAACTTAGGTTTTGGAAATATGGGTGATTAAATTAGTCGCTATGCGATGTGCGGACAACGATTTGTCTAAGTTTGACATGAAATATAAAAATAAATACGGAATTGTGGATACATGACGTACACGTAGGGTGATAGAATAGGACCAGAACTTCTGTATTATACCACCCAAGTTACCGTAAAAACTTAGGTTTTGGAAATATGGCTGATTAAAGTAGTCGCATTGAGATGTGCGGACAGAGATTTGTCGAAGTTTGACACGAAATATAAAAAAAATTCGGAGGTGTGCCAATATGACGTACACATAGGATGATAGAATAGGTCCAGAACTTTAGTACTATACCACCCAAGTTACCTTAAGAACTTAGGTTTTGGAAATACGGGTGATTAAAATAGTCGCTTTGGATGTGTGGACAGCGATCCACCTAAGTTTGACATAAAATATAAAATAAATACGGCAGTGTGTCAGCATGACGTACACGTAGGATGAAAAAATAGGACCAGAACTTTAGTACTATACCACCCAAGTTACCTTAAAAACTTAGGTTTTGGAAATATGGGTGATTAAATTAGTCGCTATGCGATGTGCGGACAACGATTTGTCTAAGTTTGACATGAAATATAAAAATAAATACGGAGGTGTGCCAACATTACGTACACGTAGGATGAAAGAATAGGACCAGAACTTTAGTACTATACCACCCAAGTTACCTTAAAAACTTAGGTTTTGGAAATATGGGTGATTAAATTAGTCGCTATGCGATGTGCGGACAACGATTTGTCTAAGTATGACATGAAATATAATAATAAATACGGAGGTGTGCCAACATTACGTACACGTAGGATGAAAGAATAGGACCAGAACTTTAGTACTATACCACCCAAGGTACCTTAAAAACTTAGGATTTGGAAATATGGCTGATTAAAGTAGTCGCATTGAGATGTGCGGACAGCGATTTGTCTAAGTTTGACACGAAATAAAAAAAAATACGGAGGTGTGCCAACATGACGTACACATAGGATGATAGAATAGGTCCAGAACTTTAGTACTATACCACCCAAGTTACCTTAAAAACTTAGGTTTTGGAAATACGGGTGATTAAAATAGTCGCTTTGGATGTGTGGACAGCGATCCACCTAAGTTTGACATAAAATATAAAATAAATACGGCAGTGTGTCAGCATGACGTACACGTAGGATGAAAGAATAGGACCAGAACTTTAGTACTATACCACCCAAGTTACCTTAAAAACTTAGGTTTTGGAAATATGGGTGATTAAATTAGTCGCTATGCGATGTGCGGACAACGATTTGTCTAAGTTTGACATGAAATATAAAAATAAATACGGAGGTGTGCCAACATTACGTACACGTAGGATGAAAGAATAGGACCAGAACTTTAGTACTATACCACCCTAGGTACCTTAAAAACTTATGTTTTGGAAATATGGGTGTTTAAATTAGTCGCTATGCGATGTGCGGACAACGATTTGTCTAAGTATGACATGAAATATAATAATAAATACGGAGGTGTGCCAACATTACGTACACATAGGATGATAGAATAGGTCCAGAACTTTAGTACTATACCACCCAAACAACCGTAAAACCGTAGGTTTTGGAAATATGGCTGATTAAAGTAGTCGCATTGAGATGTGCGGACAGCGATTTGTCTAAGTTTGACATGAAATATAAAAATAAATACGGAATTGTGGATACATGACGTACACATAGGGTGATAGAATAGGACCAGAACTTCTGTATTATACCACCCAAGTTACCGTAAAAACTTAGGTTTTGGAAATATGGGTGATTAAATTAGTCGCTATGCGATGTGCGGACAACGATTTGTCGAAGTTTGACACGAAATATAAAAAAAATACGGAGGTGTGCCAACATGACGTACACATGGGATGATAGAATAGGTCCAGAACTTTAGTACTATACCACCCAAGTTACCGTAAAAACCTAGGTTTTGGAAATATGGGTGATTAAACTAGTCGCTATGCGATGTGTGGACAACGATTTGTCTAAGTATGGCATGAAATATAATAATAAATACGGAGGTGTGCCAACATTTGTACACGTAGGGTGATAGAATAGGACCAGAACTTTTGTATTATACCACCCAAGTTACCGTAAAAACTTAGGTTTTGGAAATATGGCTGATTAAAGTAGTCGCATTGAGATGTGCGGACAGAGATTTGTCGAAGTTTGACACGAAATATAAAAAAAATACGGAGGTGTGCCAACATGACGTACACATAGGATAATAGAATAGGTCCAGAACTTTAGTACTATACCACCCAAGTTACCTTAAAAACTTAGGTTTTGGAAATACGGGTGATTAAAATAGTCGCTTTGGATGTGTGGACAGCGATCCACCTAAGTTTGACATAAAATATAAAATAAATACGGCAGTGTGTCAGCATGACGTACACGTAGGATGATGAAATAGGACCAGAACTTCTGTATTATACCACCCAAGTTACCGTAAAAACTTAGGTTTTGGAAATATGGCTGATTAAAGTAGTCGCATTGAGATGTGCGGACAGCGATTTGTCAAAGTATGACATGAAAAAATAAAATAAATACGGAAGTGTGCCAACATTACGTACACATAGGATGATAGAATAGGTCCTGAAATTTAGTATTATACCACCCAAGTTACCTTAAAAACTTAGGTTTTGGAAATATTGGTGTTTAAATTAGTCTCTATGCGATGTGCGGACAACGATTTGTCTAAGTTTGACATGAAATATAAAAAAAAATACGGAGCTGTGCCAACATGACGTACACATAGGATGATAGAATAGGTCCAGAACTTTAGTACTATACCACCCAAGTTACCTTAAAAACTTAGGTTTTGGAAATACGGGTGATTAAAATAGTCGCTTTGGATGTGTGGACAGTGATCCACCTAAGTTTGACATGAAATATAAAAATAAATACGGAATTGTGGATACATGACGTACACATAGGGTGATAGAATAGGACCAGAACTTCTGTACTATACCACCCAAGTTACCGTAAAAACTTAGGTTTTGGAAATATGGCTGATTAAAGTAGTCGCATTGAGATGTGCGGACAGAGATTTGTCGACGTTTGACACGAAATATAAAAAAAATACGGAGGTGTGCCAACATGACGTACACGTAGGATGATAGAATAGGTCCAGAACTTTAGTACTATACCACCTAAGTTACCGTAAAAACTTAGGTTTTGGAAATATGGCTGATTAAAGTAGTCGCAATGAGATGTGCGGACAGAGATTTGTCGAAGTTTGACACGAAATATAAAAAAATACGGAGGTGTGCCAACATGACGTACACGTAGGATGATAGAATAGGTCCAGAACTTTAGTACTATACCACCCAAGTTACCGTAAAAACTTAGGTTTTGGAAATATGGCTGATTAAAGTAGTCGCAATGAGATGTGGGACAGGGATTTGTCGAAGTTTGACATAAAATATAAAATAAATACGGCAGTGTGTCAGCATGACGTACACGTAGGATGAAAGAATAGGACCAGAACTTTAGTACTATACCACCCAAGTTACCTTAAAAACTTAGGTTTTGGAAATATGGGTGATTAAATTAGTCGCTATGCGATGTGCGGACAACGATTTGTCTAAGTATGACATGAAATATAATAATAAAGACGGAGGTGTGCCAACATTACGTACACGTAAGGTGATAGAATAGGACCAGAACTTCTGTACTATACCACCCAAGTTACCTTAAAAACTTAGGTTTTGGAATTACGGGTGATTAAATTAGTCGCATTGCGATGTGCGGACAACGATTTGTCTAAGTTTGACATGAAATATAAAATTAAATACGGAATTGTGGATACATGACGTACACATAGGGTGATAGAATAGGACCAGAACTTCTGTACTATACCAACCAAGTTACCGTAAAAACTTAGGTTTTGGAAATATGGCTGATTAAAGTAGTCGCATTGAGATGTGCGGACAGAGATTTGTCGAAGTTTGACACGAAATATAAAAAAAATACGGAGGTGTGCCAACATGACGTACACGTAGGATGATAGAATAGGTCCAGAACTTTAGTACTATACCACCCAAGTTACCGTAAAAACTTAGGTTTTGGAAATATGGCTGATTAAAGTAGTCGCAATGAGATGTGGGACAGGGATTTGTCGAAGTTTGACACGAAATATAAAAAAAATACGGAGGTGTGCCAACATGACGTACACATAGGATGATAGAATAGGTCCAGAACTTTAGTACTATACCACCCAAGTTACCGTAAAACTTAGGTTTTGGAAATATGGCTGATTAAACTAATCGCATTGAGATGTGCGGACAGAGATTTGTCGAAGTTTGACACGAAATATAAAAAAATACGGAGGTGTGCCAACATGACGTACACATAGGATGATAGAATAGGTACAGAACTTTAGTACTATACCACCCAAGTTACCGTAAAAACTTAGGTTTTGGAAATATGGCTGATTAAAATAGTCGCTTTGGATGTGTGGACAGCGATCCACCTAAGTTTGACATAAAATATAAAATAAATACGGCAGTGTGTCAGCATGACGTACACGTAGGATGAAAGAATAGGACCAGAACTTTAGTACTATACCACCCAAGTTACCTTAAAAACTTAGGTTTTGGAAATATGGGTGATTAAATTAGTCGCTATGCGATGTGCGGACAACGATTTGTCTAAGTATGACATGAAATATAATAATAAATACGGAGGTGTGCCAACATTACGTAAACGTAAGGTGATAGAATAGGACCAGAACTTCTGTATTATACCACCCAAATTACCGTAAAAACTTAGGTTTTGGAGATATGGCTGATTAAAGTAGTCGCATTGAGATGTGCGGACAGAGATTTGTCGAAGTTTGACACGAAATATAAAAAAAATACGGAGGTGTGCCAACATGACGTACACATAGGATGATAGAATAGGTCCAGAACTTTAGTACTATACCACCCAAGTTACCTTAAAAACTTAGGTTTTGGAAATACGGGTGATTAAAATAGTCGCTTTGGATGTGTGGACAGTGATCCATCTAAGTTTGACATAAAATATAAAATAAATACGGCAGTGTGTCAGCATGACGTACACGTAGGGTGATGAAATAGGACCAGAACTTCTGTATTATACCACCCAAGTTACCGTAAAAAGTTAGGTTTTGGAAATATGGCTGATTAAATTAGTCGCTATGCGATGTGCGGACAACGATTTGTCTAAGTTTGACATGAAATATAAAAATAAATACGGAATTGTGGATACATGACGTACACATAGGGTGATAGAATAGGACCAGAACTTCTGTACTATACCACCCAAGTTACCTTAAAAACTTAGGTTTTGGAAATACGGGTGATTAAATTAGTCGCTATGCGATGTGCGGACAACGATTTGTCTAAGTTTGACATGAAATATAAAAATAAATACGGAATTGTGGATACATGACGTACACATAGGGTGATAAATAGGACCAGAACTTCTGTACTATACCACCCAAGTTACCGTAAAAACTTAGGTTTTGGAAATATGGCTGATTAAAGTAGTCGCATTGAGATGTGCGGACAGAGATTTGTCGAAGTTTGACACGAAATATAAAAAAAATACGGAGGTGTGCCAACATGACGTACACATAGGATGATAGAATAGGTCCAGAACTTTAGTACTATACCACCCAAGTTACCTTAAAAACTTAGGTTTTGGAAATACGGGTGATTAAAATAGTCGCTTTGGATGTGTGGACAGCGATCCACCTAAGTTTGACATAAAATATAAAATAAATACGGCAGTGTGTCAGCATGACGTACACGTATGATGAAAGAATAGGACCAGAACTTTAGTACTATACAACCCAAGTTACCTTAAAAACCTAGGTTTTGGAAATATGGGTGATTAAATTAGTCGCTATGCGATGTGCGGACAACGATTTGTCTAAGTATGACATGAAATATAATAATAAATACGGAGGTGTGCCAACATTACGTACACGTAAGGTGATAGAATAGGACCAGAACTTCTGTATTATACCACCCAAGTTACCGTAAAAACCTAGGTTTTGGAGATATGGCTGATTAAAGTAGTCGCATTGAGATGTGCGGACAGAGATTTGTCGAAGTTTGACACGAAATATAAAAAAAATACGGAGGTGTGCCAACATGACGTACACATAGGATGATAGAATAGGTCCAGAACTTTAGTACTATACCACCCAAGTTACCTTAAAAACTTAGGTTTTGGAAATACGGGTGATTAAAATAGTCGCTTTGGATGTGTGGACAGTGATCCACCTAAGTTTGACATAAAATATAAAATAAATACGGCAGTGTGTCAGCATGACGTACACGTAGGGTGATGAAATAGGACCAGAACTTCTGTACTATACCACCCAAGTTACCGTAAAAACTTAGGTTTTGGAAATATGGCTGATTAAAGTAGTCGCATTGAGATGTGCGGACAGCGATTTGTCTAAGTTTGACATGAAATATAAAAATAAATACGGAATTGTGGATACATGACGTACACATAGGGTGATAGAATAGGTCCAGAACTTCTGTACTATACCACCCAAGTTACCGTAAAAACTTAGGTTTTGGAAATATGGCTGATTAAAGTAGTCGCATTGAGATGTGCGGACAGCGATTTGTCTAAGTTTGACATGAAATATAAAAATAAATACGGAATTGTGGATACATGACGTACACATAGGGTGATAGAATAGGACCAGAACTTCTGTATTATACCACCCAAGTTACCGTAAAAACTTAGGTTTTGGAAATACGGGTGATTAAAGTAGTCGCATTGAGATGTGCGGACAGCGATTTGTCAAAGTATGACATGAAAAATAAAATAAATACGGAAGTGTGCCAACATGACGTACACATAGGATGAAAGAATAGGTCCTGAAATTTAGTATTATACCACCCAAGTTACCGTAAAAACTTAGGTTTTGGAAATATGGGTGATTAAATTAGTCGCTATGCGATGTGCGGACAACGATTTGTCTAAGTTTGACATGAAATATAAAAATAAATACGGAATTGTGGATACATGACGTACACATAGGGTGATAGAATAGGACCAGAACTTCTGTACTATACCACCCAAGTTACCTTAAAAACTTAGGTTTTGGAAATACGGGTGATTAAATTAGTCGCTATGCGATGTGCGGACAACGATTTGTCTAAGTTTGACATGAAATATAAAAATAAATACGGAATTGTGGATACATGACGTACACATAGGGTGATAGAATAGGACCAGAACTTCTGTACTATACCACCCAAGTTACCGTAAAAACTTAGGTTTTGGAAATATGGATGATTAAAGTAGTCGCATTGAGATGTGCGGACAGAGATTTGTCGAAGTTTGACACGAAATGTAAAAAAAATACGGAGGTGTGCCAACATGATGTACACGTAGGATGGTAGAATAGGTCCAGAACTTTAGTACTATACCACCCAAGTTACCGTAAAAACTTAGGTTTTGGAAATATGGCTGATTAAAGTAGTCGCATTGAGATGTGCGGACAGAGATTTGTCGAAGTTTGACACGAAATATAAAAAAAATACGGAGGTGTGCCGACATGACGTACACATAGTATGATAGAATAGGTCCAGAACTTTAGTACTATACCACCCAAGTTACCTTAAAAACTTAGGTTTTGGAAATACGGGTGATTAAAATAGTCGCTTTGGATGTGTGGACAGCGATCCACCTAAGTTTGACATAAAATATAAAATAAATACGGCAGTGTGTCAGCATGACGTACACGTATGATGAAAGAATAGGACCAGAACTTTAGTACTATACAACCCAAGTTACCTTAAAAACCTAGGTTTTGGAAATATGGGTGATTAAATTAGTCGCTATGCGATGTGCGGACAACGATTTGTCTAAGTATGACATGAAATATAATAATAAATACGGAGGTGTGCCAACATTACGTACACGTAAGGTGATAGAATAGGACCAGAACTTCTGTATTATACCACCCAAGTTACCGTAAAAACCTAGGTTTTGGAGATATGGCTGATTAAAGTAGTCGCATTGAGATGTGCGGACAGAGATTTGTCGAAGTTTGACACGAAATATAAAAAAAATACGGAGGTGTGCCAACATGACGTACACATAGGATGATAGAATAGGTCCAGAACTTTAGTACTATACCACCCAAGTTACCTTAAAAACTTAGGTTTTGGAAATACGGGTGATTAAAATAGTCGCTTTGGATGTGTGGACAGTGATCCACCTAAGTTTGACATAAAATATAAAATAAATACGGCAGTGTGTCAGCATGACGTACACGTAGGGTGATGAAATAGGACCAGAACTTCTGTACTATACCACCCAAGTTACCGTAAAAACTTAGGTTTTGGAAATATGGCTGATTAAAGTAGTCGCATTGAGATGTGCGGACAGCGATTTGTCTAAGTTTGACATGAAATATAAAAATAAATACGGAATTGTGGATACATGACGTACACATAGGGTGATAGAATAGGTCCAGAACTTCTGTACTATACCACCCAAGTTACCGTAAAAACTTAGGTTTTGGAAATATGGCTGATTAAAGTAGTCGCATTGAGATGTGCGGACAGCGATTTGTCTAAGTTTGACATGAAATATAAAAATAAATACGGAATTTTGGATACATGACGTACACATAGGGTGATAGAATAGGACCAGAACTTCTGTATTATACCACCCAAGTTACCGTAAAAACTTAGGTTTTGGAAATACGGGTGATTAAAGTAGTCGCATTGAGATGTGCGGACAGCGATTTGTCAAAGTATGACATGAAAAATAAAATAAATACGGAAGTGTGCCAACATGACGTACACATAGGATGAAAGAATAGGTCCTGAAATTTAGTATTATACCACCCAAGTTACCGTAAAAACTTAGGTTTTGGAAATATGGGTGATTAAATTAGTCGCTATGCGATGTGCGGACAACGATTTGTCTAAGTTTGACATGAAATATAAAAATAAATACGGAATTGTGGATACATGACGTACACATAGGGTGATAGAATAGGACCAGAACTTCTGTATTATACCACCCAAGTTACCGTAAAAACTTAGGTTTTGGAAATATTGGTGATTAAATTAGTCGCATTGAGATGTGCCGACAGAGATTTGTCGAAGTTTGACACGAAATATAAAAAAAATACGGAGGTGTGCCAACATGACGTACACATAGGATGATAGAATAGGTCCAGAACTTTAGTACTATACCACCCAAGTTACCTTAAGAACTTAGGTTTTGGAAATACGGGTGATTAAAATAGTCGCTTTGGATGTGTGGACAGCGATCCACCTAAGTTTGACATAATATATAAAATAAATACGGCAGTGTGTCAGCATGACGTACACGTAGGATGAAAAAATAGGACCAGAACTTTAGTACTATACCACCCAAGTTACCTTAAAAACTTAGGTTTTGGAAATATGGGTGATTAAATTAGTCGCTATGCGATGTGCGGAAAACGATTTGTCTAAGTTTGACATGAAATATAAAAATAAATACGGAGGTGTGCCAACATTACGTACACGTAGGATGAAAGAATAGGACCAGAACTTTAGTACTATACCACCCAAGTTACCTTAAAAACTTAGGTTTTGGAAATATGGGTGATTAAATTAGTCGCTATGCGATGTGCGGACAACGATTTGTCTAAGTATGACATGAAATATAATAATAAATACGGAGGTGTGCCAACATTACGTACACATAGGATGATAGAATAGGACCAGAACATTAGTACTATACCAACCAAGTTACCTAAAAAACTTAGGTTTTGGAAATATGGCTGATTAAATTAGACGCTATGCGATGTGCGGACAACGATTTGTCTAAGTTTGACATGAAATATAAAAATAAATATGGAATTGTGGTTACATGACGTACACGTAGGGTGATGAAATAGGACCAGAACTTCTGTATTATACCACCCAAGTTACCGTAAAAACTTAGGTTTTGGAAATATGGCTGATTAAAGTAGTCGCATTGAGATGTGCGGACAGCGATTTGTCAAAGTATGACATGAAAAATAAAATAAATACGGAGGTGTGCCAACATGACGTACACATAGGATGATAGAATAGGTCCTGAAATTTAGTATTATACCATCCAAGTTACCTTAAAAACTTAGGTTTTGGAAATATGGGTGATTAAATTAGTCGCTATGCGATGTGCGGACGACGATTTGTCTAAGTTTGACATGAAATATAAAAATTAATACGGAATTGTGGATACATGACGTACACGTAGGGTGATAGAATAGGACCAGAACTTCTGTATTATACCACCCAAGTTACCGTAAAAACTTAGGTTTTGGAAATATGGCTGATTAAAGTAGTCGCATTGAGATGTGCGGACAGCGATTTGTCAAAGTATGACATGAAAAATAAAATAAATACGGAAGTGTGCCAACATGACGTACACATAGGATGATAGAATATGTCCTGAAATTTAGTATTATACCACCCAAGTTACCTTAAAAACTTAGGTTTTGGAAATATGGGTGATTAAATTAGTCGCTATGCGATGTGCGGACAACGATTTGTCTAAGTATGATATGGAATATAATAATAAATACGGAATTGTGCCAACATTACGTACATATAGGGTGATAGAATAGGACCAGAACTTCTGTATTATACCACCCAAGGTACCGTAAAAACTTAGGTTTTGGAAATATGGCTGATTAAAGTAGTCGCATTGAGATGTGCGGACAGCGATTTGTCAAAGTATGACATGAAAAATAAAATAAATACGGAAGTGTGCCAACATGACGTACACATAGGATGATAGAATAGGTCCTGAAATTTAGTATTATACCACCCAAGTTACCTTAAAAACTTAGGTATTGGAAATATGGGTGATTAAATTAGTCGCTATGCGATGTGCGGACAACGATTTGTCTAAGTATGACATGAAATATAATAATAAATACGGAGGTGTGCCAACATGACGTACACGTAGGGTGATAGAATAGGACCAGAACTTCTGTATTATACCACCCAAGTTACCGTAAAAACTTAGGTTTTGGAAATATGGCTGATTAAAGTAGTCGCATTGAGATGTGCGGACAACGATTTGTCGAAGTTTGACACGAAATATAAAAAAAATACGGAGGTGTGCCAACATGACGTACACATAGGATGATAGAATAGGTCCAGAACTTCTGTATTATACCACCCAAGTTACCGTAAAAACTTAGGTTTTGGAAATATGGGTGATTAAATTAGTCGCTATGCGATGTGCGGACAACGATTTGTCTAAGTTTGACATGAAATATAAAAATAAATACGGAATTGTGGATACATGACGTACACGTAGGGTGATAGAATAGGACCAGAACTTCTGTATTATACCACCTAAGTTACCGTAAAAACTTAGGTTTTTGAAATATGGCTGATTAAAGTAGTCGCATTGAGATGTGCGGACAGAGATTTGTCGAAGTTTGACACGAAATATAAAAAAAATTCGGAGGTGTGCCAACATGACGTACACATAGGATGATATAATAGGTCCAGAACTTTAGTACTATACCACCAAAGTTACCGTAAAAACTTAGTTTTTGGAAATATGGCTGATTAAAGTAGTCGCATTGAGATGTGCGGACAGCGATTTGTCAAAGTATGACATGAAAAATAAAATAAATACGGAAGTGTGCCAACATGACGTACACATAGGATGATAGAATAGGTCCTGAAATCTAGTATTATACCACCCAAGTTACCTTAAATACTTAGGTTTTGGAAATATGGCTGATTAAAGTAGTCGCATTGAGATGTGCGGACAGAGATTTGTCGAAGTTTGACACGAAATATAAAAAAAATACGGAGGTGTGCCAACATGACGTACACATAGGATGATAGAATAGGTCCAGAACTTTAGTACTATACCACCCAAGTTACCTTAAGAACTTAGGTTTTGGAAATACGGGTGATTAAAATAGTCGCTTTGGATGTGTGGACAGCGATCCACCTAAGTTTGACATAAAATATAAAATAAATACGGCAGTGTGTCAGCATGACGTACACGTAGGATGAAAAAATAGGACCAGAACTTTAGAACTATACCACCCAAGTTACCTTAAAAACTTAGGTTTTGGAAATATGGGTGATTAAATTAGTCGCTATGCGATGTGCGGACAACGATTTGTCTAAGTTTGACATGAAATATAAAAATAAATACGGAGGTGTGCCAACATTACGTACACGTAGGATGAAAGAATAGGACCAGAACTTTAGTACTATACCACCCAAGTTACCTTAAAAACTTAGGTTTTGGAAATATGGGTGAATAAATTAGTCGCTATGCGATGTGCGGACAACGATTTGTCTAAGTATGACATGAAATATAATAATAAATACGGAGGTGTGCCAACATTACGTACACATAGGATGATAGAATAGGTCCAGAACTTTAGTACTATACCACCCAAGTTACCGTAAAAACTTAGGATTTGGAAATATGGCTGATTAAAGTAGTCGCATTGAGATGTGCGGACAGCGATTTGTCTAAGTTTGACACGAAATATAAAAAAAATACGGAGGTGTGCCAACATGACGTACACATAGGATGATAGAATAGGTCCAGAACTTTAGTACTATACCACCCAAGTTACCTTAAAAACTTAGGTTTTGGAAATACGGTTGATTAAAATAGTCGCTTTGGATGTGTGGACAGCGATCCACCTAAGTTTGACATAAAATATAAAATGAATACGGCAGTGTGTCAGCATGACGTACACGTAGGATGAAAGAATAGGACCAGAACTTTAGTACTATACCACCCAAGTTACCTTAAAAACTTAGGTTTTGGAAATATGGGTGATTAAATTAGTCGCTATGCGATGTGCGGACAACTATTTGTCTAAGTTTGACATGAAATATAAAAATAAATACGGAGGTGTGCCAACATTACGTACACGTAGGATGAAAGAATAGGACCAGAACTTTAGTACTATACCACCCAAGTTACCTTAAAAACTTAGGTATTGGAAATATGGGTGATTAAATTAGTCGCTATGCGATGTGCGGACAACGATTTGTCTAAGTATGACATGAAATATAATAATAAATACGGAGGTGTGCCAACATTACGTACACATAGGATTATAGAATAGGTCCAGAACTTTAGTACTATACCACCCAAGTTACCGTAAAAACTTAGGATTTGGGAATATGGCTGATTAAAGTAGTCGCATTGAGATGTGCGGACAGCGATTTGTCTAAGTTTGACACGAAATATAAAAAAAATACGGAGGTGTGCCAACATGACGTACACATAGGATGGTAGAATAGCTCCAGAACTTTAGTACTATACCAGCCAAGTTACCTTAAAAACTTAGGTTTTGGAAATACGGTTGATTAAAATAGTCGCTTTGAGATGTGCGGACAGCGATTTGTCAAAGTATGACATGAAAAATAAAATAAATACGGAAGTGTGCCAACATGACGTACACATAGGATGATAGAATAGGTCCTGAAATCTAGTATTATACCACCCAAGTTACCTTAAATACTTAGGTTTTGGAAATATGGCTGATTAAAGTAGTCGCATTGAGATGTGCGGACAGAGATTTGTCGAAGTTTGACACGAAATATAAAAAAAATACGGAGGTGTGCCAACATGACGTACACATAGGATGATAGAATAGGTCCAGAACTTTAGTACTATACCACCCAAGTTACCTTAAGAACTTAGGTTTTAGAAATACGGGTGATTAAAATAGTCGCTTTGGATGTGTGGACAGCGATCCACCTAAGTTTGACATAAAATATAAAATAAATACGGCAGTGTGTCAGCATGACGTACACGTAGGATGAAAAAATAGGACCAGAACTTTAGAACTATACCACCCAAGTTACCTTAAAAACTTAGGTTTTGGAAATATGGGTGATTAAATTAGTCGCTATGCGATGTGCGGACAACGATTTGTCTAAGTTTGACATGAAATATAAAAATAAATACGGAGGTGTGCCAACATTACGTACACGTAGGATGAAAGAATAGGACCAGAACTTTAGTACTATACCACCCAAGTTACCTTAAAAACTTAGGTTTTGGAAATATGGGTGAATAAATTAGTCGCTATGCGATGTGCGGACAACGATTTGTCTAAGTATGACATGAAATATAATAATAAATACGGAGGTGTGCCAACATTACGTACACATAGGATGATAGAATAGGTCCAGAACTTTAGTACTATACCACCCAAGTTACCGTAAAAACTTAGGATTTGGAAATATGGCTGATTAAAGTAGTCGCATTGAGATGTGCGGACAGCGATTTGTCTAAGTTTGACACGAAATACAAAAAAAATACGGAGGTGTGCCAACATGACGTACACATAGGATGATAGAATAGGTCCAGAACTTTAGTACTATACCACCCAAGTTACCTTAAAAACTTAGGTTTTGGAAATACGGTTGATTAAAATAGTCGCTTTGGATGTGTGGACAGCGATCCACCTAAGTTTGACATAAAATATAAAATAAATACGGCAGTGTGTCAGCATGACGTACACGTAGGATGAAAGAATAGGACCAGAACTTTAGTACTATACCACCCAAGTTACCTTAAAAACTTAGGTTTTGGAAATATGGGTGATTAAATTAGTCGCTATGCGATGTGCGGACAACGATTTGTCTAAGTTTGACATGAAATATAAAAATAAATACGGAGGTGTGCCAACATTACGTACACGTAGGATGAAAGAATAGGACCAGAACTTTAGTACTATACCACCCAAGTTACCTTAAAAACTTAGGTATTGGAAATATGGGTGATTAAATTAGTCGCTATGCGATGTGCGGACAACGATTTGTCTAAGTATGACATGAAATATAATAATAAATACGGAGGTGTGCCAACATTACGTACACATAGGATTATAGAATAGGTCCAGAACTTTAGTACTATACCACCCAAGTTACCGTAAAAACTTAGGATTTGGAAATATGGCTGATTAAAGTAGTCGCATTGAGATGTGCGGACAGCGATTTGTCTAAGTTTGACACGAAATATAAAAAAAATACGGAGGTGTGCCAACATGACGTACACATAGGATGATAGAATAGGTCCAGAACTTTAGTACTATACCACCCAAGTTACCTTAAAAACTTAGGTTTTGGAAATACGGGTGATTAAAATAGTCGCTTTGGATGTGTGGACAGCGATCCACCTAAGTTTGACATAAAATATAAAATAAATACGGCAGTGTGTCAGCATGACGTACACGTAGGATGAAAGAATAGGACCAGAACTTTAGTACTATACTACCCAAGTTACCTTAAAAACTTAGGTTTTGGAAATATGGGTGATTAAATTAGTCGCTATGCGATGTGCGGACAACGATTTGTCTAAGTTTGACATGAAATATAAAAATAAATACGGAGGTGTGCCAACATTACGTACACGTAGGATGAAAGAATAGGACCAGAACTTTAGTACTATACCATCCAAGTTAACTTAAAAACTTATGTTTTGGAAATATGGGTGTTTAAATTAGTCGCTATGCGATGTGCGGACAACGATTTGTCTAAGTTTGACATGAAATATAAAAATAAATACGGAGGTGTGCCAAAATTACGTACACGTAGGATGAAAGAATAGGACCAGAACTTTAGTACTATACCACCCAAGTTACCTTAAAAACTTAGGTTTTGGAAATATGAGTGATTAAATTAGTCGCTATGCGATGTGCGGACAACGATTTGTCTAAGTATGACATGAAATATAATAATAAATACGGAGGTGTGCCAACATTACGTACACATAGGATGATAGAATAGGACCAGAACTTTAGTACTATACCACCCAAGTTACCTAAAAAACTTAGGTTTTGGAAATATGGCTGATTAAAGTAGACGCTATGCGATGTGCGGACAACGATTTGTCTAAGTTTGACATGAAATATAAAAATAAATATGGAATTGTGGTTACATGACGTACACGTAGGGTGATGAAATAGGACCAGAACTTCTGTATTATACCACCCAAGTTACCGTAAAAACTTAGGTTTTGGAAATATGGCTGATTAAAGTAGTCGCATTGAGATGTGCGGACAGCGATTTGTCAAAGTATGACATGAAAAATAAAATAAATACGGAGGTGTGCCAACATGACGTACACATAGGATGATAGAATAGGTCCTGAAATTTAGTATTATACCATCCAAGTTACCTTAAAAACTTAGGTTTTGGAAATATGGGTGATTAAATTAGTCGCTATGCGATGTGCGGACGACGATTTGTCTAAGTTTGACATGAAATATAAAAATTAATACGGAATTGTGGATACATGACGTACACGTAGGGTGATAGAATAGGACCAGAACTTCTGTATTATACCACCCAAGTTACCGTAAAAACTTAGGTTTTGGAAATATGGCTGATTAAAGTAGTCGCATTGAGATGTGCGGACAGCGATTTGTCAAAGTATGACATGAAAAATAAAATAAATACGGAAGTGTGCCAACATGACGTACACATAGGATGATAGAATAGGTCCTGAAATTTAGTATTATACCACCCAAGTTACTTTAAAAACTTAGGTTTTGGAAATATGGGTGATTAAATTAGTCGCTATGCGATGTGCGGACAACGATTTGTCTAAGTATGATATGGAATATAATAATAAATACGGAATTGTGCCAACATTACGTACATATAGGGTGATAGAATAGGACCAGAACTTCTGTATTATACCACCCAAGTTACCGTAAAAACTTAGGTTTTGGAAATATGGCTGATTAAAGTAGTCGCATTGAGATGTGCGGACAGCGAATTGTCAAAGTATGACATGAAAAATAAAATAAATACGGAAGTGTGCCAACATGACGTACACATAGGATGATAGAATAGGTCCTGAAATCTAGTATTATACCACCCAAGTTACCTTAAAAACTTAGGTTTTGGAAATATGGGTGATTAAAATAGTCGCTTTGGATGTGTGGACAGCGATCCACCTAAGTTTGACATAAAATATAAAATAAATACGGCAGTGTGTCAGCATGACGTACACGTAGGATGAAAGAATAGGACCAGAACTTTAGTACTATACCACCCAAGTTACCTTAAATACTTAGGTTTTGGAAATATGGCTGATTAAAGTAGTCGCATTGAGATGTGCGGACAGAGATTTGTCGAAGTTTGACACGAAATATAAAAAAAATACGGAGGTGTGCCAACATGACGTACACATAGGATGATAGAATAGGTCCAGAACTTTAGTACTATACCACCCAAGTTACCTTAAGAACTTAGGTTTTGGAAATACGGGTGATTAAAATAGTCGCTTTGGATGTGTGGACAGCGATCCACCTAAGTTTGACATAAAATATAAAATAAATACGGCAGTGTGTCAGCATGACGTACACGTAGGATGAAAAAATAGGACCAGAACTTTAGAACTATACCACCCAAGTTACCTTAAAAACATAGGTTTTGGAAATATGGGTGATTAAATTAGTCGCTATGCGATGTGCGGACAACGATTTGTCTAAGTTTGACATGAAATATAAAAATAAATACGGAGGTGTGCCAACATTACGTACACGTAGGATGAAAGAATAGGACCAGAACTTTAGTACTATACCACCCAAGTTACCTTAAAAACTTAGGTTTTGGAAATATGGGTGATTAAATTAGTCGCTATGCGATGTGCGGACAACGATTTGTCTAAGTATGACATGAAATATAATAATAAATACGGAGGTGTGCCAACATTACGTACACATAGGATGATAGAATAGGTCCAGAACTTTAGTACTATACCACCCAAGTTACCGTAAAAACTTAGGATTTGGAAATATGGCTGATTAAAGTAGTCGCATTGAGATGTGCGGACAGCGATTTGTCTACGTTTGACACGAAATATAAAAAAAAATACGGAGGTGTGCCAACATGACGTACACATAGGATGATAGAATAGGTCCAGAACTTTAGTACTATACCACCCAAGTTACCTTAAAAACTTATGTTTTGGAAATACGGTTGATTAAAATAGTCGCTTTGGATGTGTGGACAGTGATCCACCTAAGTTTGACATAAAATATAAAATAAATACAGCAGTGTGTCAGCATGACGTACACGTAGGATGAAAGAATAGGACCAGAACTTTAGTACTATACCACCCAAGTTACCTTAAAAACTTAGGTTTTGGAAATATGGGTGATTAAATTAGTCGCTATGCGATGTGCGGACAACTATTTGTCTAAGTTTGACATGAAATATAAAAATAAATACGGAGGTGTGCCAACATTACGTACACGTAGGATGAAAGAATAGGACCAGAACTTTAGTACTATACCACCCAAGTTACCTTAAAAACTTAGGTATTGGAAATATGGTTGATTAAATTAGTCGCTATGCGATGTGCGGACAACGATTTGTCTAAGTATGACATGAAATATAATAATAAATACGGAGGTGTGCCAACATTACGTACACATAGGATTATAGAATAGGTCCAGAACTTTAATACTATACCACCCAAGTTACCGTAAAAACGTAGGATTTGGAAATATGGCTGATTAAAGTAGTCGCATTGAGATGTGCGGACAGCGATTTGTCTAAGTTTGACACGAAATATAAAAAAAATACGGAGGTGTGCCAACATGACGTACACATAGGATGATAGAATAGGTCCAGAACTTTAGTACTATACCACCCAAGTTACCTTAAAAACTTAGGTTTTGGAAATACGGGTGATTAAAATAGTCGCTTTGGATGTGTGGACAGCGATCCACCTAAGTTTGACATAAAATATAAAATAAATACGGCAGTGTGTCAGCATGACGTACACGTAGGATGAAAGAATAGGACCAGAACTTTAGTACTATACCACCCAAGTTACCTTAAAAACTTAGGTTTTGGAAATATGGGTGATTAAATTAGTCGCTATGCGATGTGCGGACAACGATTTGTCTAAGTTTGACATGAAATATAAAAATTAATACGGAGGTGTGCCAACATTACGTACACGTAGGATGAAAGAATAGGACCAGAACTTTAGTACTATACCACCCAAGTTACCGTAAAAACTTAGGTTTTGGAAATATGGCTGATTAAAGTAGTCGCATTGAGATGTGCGGACAGCGATTTGTCAAAGTATGTTATGAAAAAATAAAATAATTACGGAAGTATGCCAACATTACGTACACATAGGATGATAGAATAGGTCCTGAAATTTAGTATTATACCACCCAAGTTACCTTAAAAACTTAGGTTTTGGAAATATTGGTGTTTAAATTAGTCGTTATGCGATGTGCGGACAACGATTTGTCTAAGTTTGACATGAAATATAAAAATAAATACGGAATTGTGGATACATGACGTACACATAGGGTGATAGAATAGGACCAGAACTTATGTATTATACCACCCAAGTTACCGTAAAAACTTAGGTTTTGGAAATATGGCTGATTAAATTAGTCGCTATGCGATGTGCGGACAACGATTTGTCTAAGTATGACATGAAATATAATAATAAATACGGAGGTGTGCCAACATTACGTACACGTAGGGTGATAGAATAGGACCAGAACTTCTGTATTATACCACCCAAGTTACCGTAAAAACTTAGGTTTTGGAAATATGGCTGATTAAAGTAGTCGCATTGAGATGTGCGGACAGAGATTTGTCGAAGTTTGACACGAAAAATAAAAAAAAATACGGAGCTGTGCCAACATGACGTACACATAGGATGATAGAATAGGTCCAGAACTTTAGTACTATACCACCCAAGTTACCTTAAAAACTTAGGTTTTGGAAATACGGGTGATTAAAATAGTCGCTTTGGATGTGTGGACAGTGATCCACCTAAGTTTGACATAAAATATAAAATAAATACGGCAGTGTGTCAGCATGACGTACACGTAGTGTGATGAAATAGGACCAGAACTTCTGTATTATACCACCCAAGTTACCGTAAAAACTTAGGTTTTGGAAATATGGCTGATTAAATTAGTCGCTATGCGATGTGCGGACAACGATTTGTCTAAGTTTGACATGAAATATAAAAATAAATACGGAATTGTGGATACATGACGTACACATAGGGTGATAGAATAGGACCAGAACTTCTGTACTATACCACCCAAGTTACCGTAAAAACGTAGGTTTTGGAAATATGGCTGATTAAAGTAGTCGCATTGAGATGTGCGGACAGAGATTTGTCGAAGTTTGACACGAAATATAAAAAAAATACGGAGGTTTGCCAACATGACGTACACGTAGGATGATAGAATAGGTCCAGAACTTTAGTACTATACCACCCAAGTTACCGTAAAAACTTAGGTTTTGGAAATATGGCTGATTAAAGTAGTCGCAATGAGATGTGCGGACAGAGATTTGTCGAAGTTTGACACGAAATATAAAAAAAATACGGAGGTGTGCCAACATGACGTACACATAGGATGATAGAATAGGTCCAGAACTTTAGTACTATACCATCCAAGTTACCGTAAAAACTTAGGTTTTGGAAATATGGCTGATTAAAGTAATCGCATTGAGATGTGCGGACAGAGATTTGTCGAAGTTTGACACGAAATATAAAAAAATACGGAGGTGTGCCAACATGACGTACACATAGGATGATAGAATAGGTCCAGAACTTTATTACTATACCACCCAAGTTACCTTAAAAACTTAGGTTTTGGAAATACGGGTGATTAAAATAGTCGTTTTGGATGTGTGGACAGCGATCCACCTAAGTTTGACATAAAATATAAAATAAATACGGCAGTGTGTCAGCATGACGTACACGTAGGATGAAAGAATAGGACCAGAACTTTAGTACTATACCACCCAAGTTACCTTAAAAACTAAGGTTTTGGAAATATGGGTGATTAAATTAGTCGCTATGCGATGTGCTGACAACGATTTGTCTAAGTATGACATGAAATATAATAATAAATACGGAGGTGTGCCATCATTACGTACACGTAAGGTGATAGAATAGGACCAGAACTTCTGTACTATACCACCCAAGTTACCTTAAAAACTTAGGTTTTGGAATTACGGCTGATTAAAGTAGTCGCATTGAGATGTGCGGACAGAGATTTGTCGAAGTTTGACACGAAATATAAAAAAAATACGGAGGTGTGCCAACATGACGTACACATAGGATGATAGAATAGGTCCAGAACTTTAGTACTATACCACCCAAGTTACCTTAAAAACTTAGGTTTTGGAAATACGGGTGATTAAAATAGTCGCTTTGGATGTGTGGACAGCGATCCACCTAAGTTTGACATAAAATATAAAATAAATACGGCAGTGTGTCAGCATGACGTACACGTAGGATGAAAGAATAGGACCAGAACTTTAGTACTATACCACCCAAGTTACCTTAAAAACTTAGGTTTTGGAAATATGGGTGATTAAATTAGTCGCTATGCGATGTGCGGACAACGATTTGTCTAAGTATGACATGAAATATAAAAATAAATACGGAATTGTAGATACATGACGTACACATAGGGTGATAGAATAGGACCAGAACTTCTGTACTATACCACCCAAGTTACCGTAAAACTTAGGTTTTGGAAATATGGCTGATTAAAGTAGTCGCATTGAGATGTGCGGACAGAGATTTGTCGAAGTTTGACACGAAATATAAAAAAAATACGGAGGTGTGCCAACATGACGTACACGTAGGATGATAGAATAGGTCCAGAACTTTAGTACTATACCACCCAAGTTACCGTAAAAACTTAGGTTTTGGAAATATGGCTGATTAAAGTAGTCGCAATGAGATGTGCGGACAGAGATTTGTCGAAGTTTGACACGAAATATAAAAAAAATACGGAGGCGTGCCAACATGACGTACACATAGGATGATAGAATAGGTCTAGAACTTTAGTACTATACCACCCAAGTTACCGTAAAAACTCAGGTTTTGGAAATATGGCTGATTAAAGTAATCGCATTGAGATGTGCGGACAGAGATTTGTCGAAGTTTGACACGAAATATAAAAAAATACGGAGGTGTGCCAACATGACGTACACATAGGATGATAGAATAGGTCCAGAACTTTAGTACTATACCACCCAAGTTACCTTAAAAACTTAGGTTTTGGAAATACAGGTGATTAAAATAGTCGCTTTGGATGTGTGGACAGCGATCCACCTAAGTTTGACATAAAATATAAAATAAATACGGCAGTGTGTCAGCATGACGTACACGTAGGGTGATGAAATAGGACCAGAACTTCTGTATTATACCACCCAAGTTACCGTAAAAACTTAGGTTTTGGAAATATGGCTGATTAAAGTAGTCGCATTGAGATGTGCGGACAACGATTTGTCTAAGTTTGACATGAAATATAAAAATAAATACGGAATTGTGGATACATGACGTACACATAGGGTGATAGAATAGGACCAGAACTTCTGTACTATACCACCCAAGTTACCGTAAAAACTTAGGTTTTGGAAATATGGCTGATTAAAGTAGTCGCATTGAGATGTGCGGACAGAGATTTGTCGAAGTTTGACACGAAATGTAAAAAAAATACGGAGGTGTGCCAACATGACGTACACGTAGAATGATAGAATAGGTCCAGAACTTTACTACTATACCACCCAAGTTACCGTAAAAACTTAGGTTTTGGAAATATGGCTGATTAAAGTAGTCGCATTGAGATGTGCGGACAGAGATTTGTCGAAGTTTGACACGAAATATAAAAAAATACGGAGGTGTGCCAACATGACGTACACATAGGATGATAGAATAGGTCCAGAACTTTAGTACTATACCACCCAAGTTACCTTTAAAAACTTAGGTTTTGGAAATACGGGTGATTAAAATAGTCGCTTTGGATGTGTGGACAGCGATCCACCTAAGATTGACATAAAATATAAAATAAATACGGCAGTGTGTCAGCATGACGTACACGTAGGATGAAAGAATAGGACCAGAACTTTAGTACTATACCACCCAAGTTATCTTAAAAACCTAGGTTTTGGAAATATGGGTGATTAAATTAGTCGCTATGCGATGTGCGGACAACGATTTGTCTAAGTATGACATGAAATATAATAATAAATACGGAGGTGTGCCAACATTACGTACATGTAAGGTGATAGAATAGGACCAGAACTTCTGTATTATACCACCCAAGTTACCGTAAAAACGTAGGTTTTGGAAATATGGCTGATTAAATTAGTCGCTATGCGATGTGCGGACAACGATTTGTCTAAGTTTGACATGAAATATAAAAATAAATACGGAATTGTGGATACGACGTACACATAGGGTGATAGAATAGGACCAGAACTTCTGTACTATACCACCCAAGTTACCTTAAAAACTTAGGTTTTGGAAATACGGGTGATTAAATTAGTCGCTATGCGATGTGCGGACAACGATTTGTCTAAGTTTGACATGAATATAAAATAAATACGGAATTGTGGATACATGACTTACACATAGGGTGATAGAATAGGACCAGAACTTCTGTACTATACCACCCAAGTTACCGTAAAAACTTAGGTTTTTGAAATATGGCTGATTAAAGTAGTCGCATTGAGATGTGCGGACAGAGATTTGTCGAAGTTTGACACGAAATGTAAAAAAAATACGGAGGTGTGCCAACATGACGTACACGTAGGATGATAGAATAGGTCCAGAACTTTAGTACTATACCACCCAAGTTACCGTAAAAACTTAGGTTTTGGAAATATGGCTGATTAAAGTAGTCGCATTGAAATGTGCGGACAGAGATTTGTCGAAGTTTGACACGAAATATAAAAAAAAATACGGAGGTGTGCCAACATGACGTACACATAGGATGATAGAATAGGTCCAGAACTTTAGTACTATACCACCCAAGTTACCTTAAAAACTTAGGTTTGGAAATACGGGTGATTAAAATGGTCGCTTTGGATGTGTGGACAGCGATCCACCTAAGTTTGACATAAAATATAAAATAAATACGGCAGTGTGTCAGCATGACGTACACGTAGGATGAAAGAATAGGACCAGAACTTTAGTACTATACCACCCAAGTTACCTTAAAAACCTAGGTTTTGGAAATATGGGTGATTAAATTAGTCGCTATGCGATGTGCGGACAACGATTTGTCTAAGTATGACATGAAATATAATAATAAATACGGAGGTGTGCCAACATTACGTACACGTAAGGTGATAGAATAGGACCAGAACTTTTGTATTATACCACCCAAGTTACCGTAAAAACTTAGGTTTTGGAGATATGGCTGATTAAAGTAGTCGCATTGAGATGTGCGGACAGAGATTTGTCGAAGTTTGACACGAATATAAAAAAAATACGGAGGTGTGCCAACATGACGTTACACATAGGATGATAGAATAGGTCCAGAACTTTAGTACTATACCACCCAAGTTACCTTAAAAACTTAGGTTTTGGAAATACGGATGATTAAAATAGTCGCTTTGGATGTGTGGGACAGTGATCCACCTAAGTTTGACATAAAATATAAAATAAATACGGCAGTGTGTCAGCATGACGTACACGGTAGGGTGATGAAATAGGACCAGAACTTCTGTATTATACCACCCAAGTTACCGTAAAAACTTAGGTTTTGGAAATATGGCTGATTAAATTAGTCGCTATGCGATGTGCGGACAACGATTTGTCTAAGTTTGACATGAAATATAAAAATAAATACGGAATTGTGGATACATGACGTACACATAGGGTGATAGAATAGGACCAGAACTTCTGTACTATACCACCCAAGTTACCGTAAGAAACTTAGGTTTTGGAAATATGGCTGATTAAAGTAGTCGC